>JALJCO010001132.1:0-15164 GCA_023101725.1 Atherinomorus stipes
GCAGGTGTGTTCAGGTGTGTGTTTATGTGTTTGCAGGTGTGTTCAGGTGTGTTCAGGTGTGTGTTTATGTGTGTTTGCAGGTGTGTTCAGGTGTGTGTTTATGTGTTTGCAGGTGTGTTTAGGTGTGCTCAGGTGTGTTTAGGTGTGTTCAGGTGTGTTTATGTGTTTGCAGGTGTGTTTATGTGTTTGCAGGTGTGTTCATGTGTTTGCGTGTGTGTTCAGGTGTGTTCAGGTGTGTTCAGGTATGTTTAGGTGTGTTGTGTGTGTTATGTGTTTGCAGGTGTGTTCAGGTGTTTTTTTTTTTTTTAGGTATGTTCAGGTGTGTTAAGTTGTGTGCTTATGTGTTTGCAGGTGTGTTCAGGTATGTTCATGTGAGTTAAGGTGTTTCCAGGTGTTTCCAGGTGAGTTAAGGTGTTTCCAGGTGTTTCCAGGTGTGTTTAGGTATATGTTCATGTGTGTTTAGGTGTTTCCAGGTGTTTCCAGGTGTGTCCAGTGAGCAGGGATCATCTCACCTCGGGATCTCTGTGACTGCTGCATGATGTGTCGGTTCATCTCCTCCTTCTCGTTCTTCAGCAGGAGGTTCTCCTCCTCCAGCTCCTCCACCCTCTGAGGTCAGAAACGATGACAACCATCAGATCTGGATTCTGGAGCGTACCTGAGCAGGTGTGGACGTCACCGCGCTCCTCAGGACTGACCTGAGTGAGCTCCACCTTCTCGCTGCTGTGCTCCTCCTCCAGCTGCTTTCTGCGGGCGTGCGCCTCCTGCAGCTCCTCCCTCAGCCTCTGCACCTCCTCCTCCAGAGAGGCCACGCGGCCCCCGCCGCTCTGCTGACCCCGCACCTGCTCCAGCTCCTTGTGCAGCTTGCTCACCTCCGAGCCCAGAGAGGAGTTGGCCGTCTGCAGCTGCTCGTTCTGAGCCTTCAGCTCCTTGGACTGAAACACAAACAGCTTCTTGTTACTGTTGTTGAAATATCGCATATCGTTTTGTTACGAGATCTCATGAGATTTCTGAAAAAAACGACATCTCGCATGTTTCATTAGTAAATTAGACAGATACCGCTTTTTGAAACATAGATATTAAATCACATATGAAAATATCACGATATTTCAGTGTAGCGATATTTTTTCCTACAATTATTAAATAATCAGGTGACCCCTTTGTAGTGAAGCCGGGTCATTACGAAGAAATAACCCGGCTGGGTTATTTCTTCCCAGCCAGGTTATTATAACCCGCACCTGGCCGCCAGGTGCGCGGCCAGGTGCGCGGCCCTGTGCGCGGCCAGGTGCGCGGCCAGGTGCGCGGCCAGGTGCGCGGCCCTGTGCGCGGCCAGGTGTGCGGCCAGGTGCGCGGCCAGATGCGCGGCCAGGTGCGTGGCCAGGTGCGCGGCAAGCTGCGGGGCAAGCTGCGCGGCCAGGTGCACGGCCAGGTGAGCGGCCAGGTGCTCGGCCAGGTGCTCGGCCAGGTGCTCGGCCAGTGTGCGGCCAGGTGCGTGGCCAGGTGCTCGGCCAGTGCGCGGCCAGGTGAGCGGCCAGGTGCTCGGCCAGGTGCTCGGCCAGGTGCTCGGCCAGTGTGCGGCCAGGTGTGCGGCCAGGTGCGCGGCAAGCTGCGCAGCCAGGTGCGCGGCCAGGTGTGCGGCCAGGTGCGCGGCCAGGTGTGCGGCCAGGTGCTCGGCCAGTGTGCGGCCAGGTGTGCGGCCAGGTGCGTGGCAAGCTGCGCGGCCAGGTGCGCGGCCAGGTGCGCGGCCAGGTGTGCGGCCAGGTGCTCGGCCAGTGTGCGGCCAGGTGTGCGGCCAGGTGCGCGGCAAGCTGCGCGGCCAGGTGCTCGGCCAGGTGTGCGGCCAGGTGCTCGGCCAGGTGTGCGGCCAGGTGCTCGGCCAGGTGTGCGGCCAGGTGCGCGGCCAGGTGCGTCACCTGCTCGTCCATCTTCCTCTGCAGCTGCACGATCTTGTTCTCCATGCCCGTGTTGAGCTTCTTCAGGTGTTCTGCGGAGCGCGCCTCGATCTTCAGCTGCTTCAGCTGCCGCTTGGCGCGCATGCGTCTGACGGCACACTGGATGGTGATGGCGGCGTCTCGCGCTCGCCGGAACCGCCTCCTCGCCAGCCAGCTGCGCACGTTCTTCTGGATGATCAGGGCCTTGTGGTGCAGCAGGAACTGTGGAGAACATGGTCACAGCAGCTGAAGCTCCAAAACAGAACCCAGAACCAGAACATTCATCTACACAAAGGATTAAAGGTTCTGATGCTGACTGGGATTAAAGGTTCTAGATGCTGACTGGGATTAAAGGTTCTGATACTGAATGGGATTACAGGTTCTGATGCTGACTGGGATTATAGGTTCTGATGCTGACTGGGATTAAAGGTTCTGATACTGAATGGGATTACAGGTTCTGATGCTGACTGGGATTAAAGGTTCTGATGCTGACTGGGATTAAAGGTTCTGGATGTTGACTGGGATTAAAGGTTCTGATACTGAATGGGATTACAGGTTCTGATGCTGACTGGGATTACAGGTTCTGATGCTGACTGGGATTAAAGGTTCTGATGCTGACTGGGATTAAAGGTTCTGGATGTTGACTGGGATTAAAGGTTCTAGATGCTGACTGGGATTAAAGGTTCTGATGCTGACTGGGATTAAAGGTTCTGATGCTGACTGGGATTAAAGGTTCTGATGGTGACTGGGATTAAAAGTTCTAGATGCTGACTGGGATTAAAGGTTCTGATGGTGACTGGGATTAAAGGTTCTAGATGCTGACTGGGATTAAAGGTTCTAGATGCTGACTGGGATTAAAGGTTCTAGATGCTGACTGGGATTAAAGGTTCTGATGCTGACTGGGATTAAAGGTTCTAGATGCTGACTGGGATTAAAGGTTCTGATGCTGACTGGGATTAAAGGTTCTAGATGCTGACTGGGATTAAAGGTTCTGATGCTGACTGGGATTAAAGGTTCTGATGCTGACAGGGATTAAAGGTTCTGATTCTGACTGGGATTAAAGGTTCTGATGCTGACTGGGATTAAAGGTTCTGATGCTGACTGGGATTAAAGGTTCTAGATGCTGACTGGGATTAAAGGTTCTGATGCTGACTGGGATTAAAGGTTCTAGATGCTGACTGGGATTAAAGGTTCTAGATGTTAACTGGGATTAAAGGTTCTGATGCTGACTGGGATTAAAGGTTCTGATGCTGACTGGGATTAAAGGTTCTGATGCTGACTGGGATTAAAGGTTCTGATGCTGACTGGGATTAAAGGTTCTGGATGTTGACTGTGATTAAAGGTTCTGATGCTGACTGGGATTAAAGGTTCTGATTCCGACTGGGATTAAAGGTTCTGGATGTTGACTGCGATTAAAGGTTCTGATGCTGACTGGGATTAAAGGTTCTGGATGTTGACTGGGATTAAAGGTTCAGATGCTGACTGGGATTAAAGGTTCTGATGCTGACTGGGATTAAAGGTTCTGATGCTGACTGGGATTAAAGGTTCTGATGCTGACTGGGATTAAAGGTTCTGGATGTTGACTGCGATTAAAGGTTCTGATGCTGACTGGGATTAAAGGTTCTGGATGTTGACTGCGATTAAAGGTTCTGATGCTGACTGGGATTAAAGGTTCTGGATGTTGACTGGGATTAAAGGTTCAGATGCTGACTGGGATTAAAGGTTCTGATGCTGACCGGGATTAAAGGTTCTGATTCTGACTGGGATTAAAGGTTCTGATGCTGGCTGGGATTAAAGGTTCTAGATACTGACTGGGATTAAAGGTTCTGATGCTGACTGGGATTAAAGGTTATGATGCTGACTGGGATTAAAGGTTCTGATGCTGACTGGGATTAAAGGTTCTAGATGCTGACTGGGATTAAAGGTTCTAGATGTTAACTGGGATTAAAGGTTCTGATGCTGACTGGGATTAAAGGTTCTGATGCTGACTGGGATTAAAGGTTCTGATGCTGACTGGGATTAAAGGTTCTGATGCTGACTGGGATTAAAGGTTCCGATGCTGACTGGGATTAAAGGTTCTGATGCTGACTGGGATTAAAGGTTCCGATGCTGACTGGGATTAAAGGTTCTGATGCTGACTGGGATTAAAGGTTCTTATGCTGACTGGGATTAAAGGTTCCGATGCTGACTGGGATTAAAGGTTCCGATGCTGACTGGGATTAAAGGTTCTAGATGTTAACTGGGATTAAAGGTTCTGATGCTGACTGGGATTAAAGGTTCTGGGTGTTGACTGGGATTAAAGGTTCTGATGCTGACTGGGATTAAAGGTTCTAGATGTTAACTGGGATTAAAGGTTCTGATGCTGACTGGGATTAAAGGTTCTGGGTGTTGACTGGGATTAAAGGTTCAGATGCTGACTGGGATTAAAGGTTCTGATGCTGACTGGGATTAAAGGTTCTGATGCTGACTGGGATTAAAGGTTCTGATGCTGACTGGGATTAAAGGGTTCTGATGCTGACTGGGATTAAAGGTTCTTATGCTGACTGGGATTAAAGGTTCCGATGCTGACTGGGATTAAAGGTTCCGATGCTGACTGGGATTAAAGGTACAGAACGGTATATTGTGACGTATAAAGCCTAAATCTGTTGACTGTTAGACCAGAACTGTTCTGGTACCGGAGGACTTGAGTGGTGCAGGCGTCCTACCTCCTGGTAGATCCGGCGGGTGAACATCCCCCGGGTGTAGGCCTGGATGGTGACGGCGGCCCGCCTTACTCTCAGGAACGCCCGCCGCTCCCTCACCATCCGGTACCGTTTCTGACAGACGAGGGCGGCCCGGCTCAGACGCAGGAACTCCGCATACCTGAGGGAGAACAAAGGAGGAGGTCTGAGACCAGGGCCCGGTTCTAAGGGTGAAACCACGACCCAGTTCCAAGGGAGAAACCACGACCCGGTTCCAGGGCAGAAACCACGACCCGGTTCCAGGGGAGAAACCACGACCCGGTTCCAAGGGAGAAACCACGACCCGGTTCCAGGGAGAAACCACGACCCGGTTCCAGGGCAGAAACCACGACCCAGTTCCAGGGGAGAAACCACGACCCGGTTCCAAGGGAGAAACCACGACCCGGTTCCAGGGGAGAAACCACGACCCGGTTCCAGGGGAGAAACCACGACCCGGTTCCAGGGAGAAACCCCGACCCGGTTCCAGGGGAGAAACCACAACCCGGTTCCAGGGAGAAACCACGACCCGGTTCCAAGGGTGAAACCACGACCCGGTTCCAGGGAGAAACCACGACCCGGTTCCAGGGGAGAAACCACGACCCGGTTCCAGGGGAGAAACCACGACCCGGTTCCAGGGAGAAACCACGACCCGGTTCCAAGGAAGAAACCACGACCCGGTTCCAAGGGAGAAACCACGACCTGATTCCAGGGCAGAAACCACGACCCGGTTCCAGGGCAGAAACCACGACCCGGTTCCAAGGGAGAAACCACGACCCGGTTCCAGGGGAGAAACCACGACCCGGTTCCAGGGAGAAACCACAACCCGGTTCAAGGGAGAAACCACGACCCGGTTCCAGGGAGAAACCACGACCCGGTTCCAGGGGGAGAAACCACGACCCGGTTCCAAGGAAGAAACCACGACCCGGTTCCAAGGGAGAAACCACGACCCGGTTCCAGGGCAGAAACCACGACCCGGTTCCAGGGCAGAAACCACGACCCGGTTCCAAGGGAGAAACCACGACCCGGTTCCAGGGGGAGAAACCACGACCCGGTTCCAGGGAGAAACCACGACCCGGTTCCAGGGAGAAACCACGACCCGGTTCCAAGGGAGAAACCACGACCCGGTTCCAGGGAGAAACCACGACCCGGTTCCAGGGGAGAAACCACGACCCGGTTCCAGGGGAGAAACCACAACCCGGTTCCAAGGGAGAAACCACGACCCGGTTCCAGGGAGAAACCACGACCCGGTTCCAGGGGAGAAACCACGACCCGGTTCCAGGGAGAAACCACGACCTGATTCCAAGGGAGAAATCATGGCCTGGTTCCAGGGGAGAAACCACGACCCGGTTCCAAGGGAGAAACCACGACCCGGTTCCAGGGAGAAACCACGACCCGGTTCCAGGGGAGAAACCACGACCCGGTTCCAGGGAGAAACCACGACCTGGTTCCAAGGGAGAAATCATGGCCTGGTTCTAAGGGTGAAACCACGACCCGGATCCAGGGTTCATGTTCTGGCCCGCCTCAGATGATCCATCAGAACCTCTTTTCTGGGGAACATCTTTTAGTGAAACAGGAAATGGTCACATGACCCGGTCTGGAGCAGAACTCACCTGCGGGCCAGGTATCCTCGGCCGTATCTCTGCAGCGTCATGGCGGACTTGCGGATCTTGCGGAACCGGACTCTCTGCAGCCAGCCCCGGACCGTCTTCTGGATCTTGATGCAGGCTGAGCGGAACTTGTCGGCCCGAAGCTTCTCCAGGTACGCCACCTGGCCGGCTCGGAAGAAGATCTTCGTCTTTCCAAACTGGTACATGTCTGGTTCCTGAGGAACAGGTAGAACCAGAACATGTGAGGGAACAGAACCAAAGCAGAGGAGAACCAGAGAACGTCTGAGAACAGATACAGCAGGAAGAGCGCCAGAGAACATTTAAGACACAGTCGAAGCAGAACCAGAGAACAGCTGAGGAACAGCTGAGGGAGAACCAGAGAACAGCTGAGGAACAGCTGAGGGAGAACCAGAGAACAGCTGAGGAACAGCTGAAGGAGAACCAGAGAACAGCTGAGGAACAGCTGAGGGAGAACCAGAGAACAGCTGAGGAACAGCTGAAGGAGAACCATAGAACAGCTGAGGAACAGCTGAAGGAGAATCAGAGAACAGCTGAGGAACAGCTGAAGGAGAACCAGAGAACAGCTGAGGAACAGCTGAGGGAGAACCATAGAACAGCTGAGGAACAGCTGAAGGAGAACCAGAGAACAGCTGAGGAACAGCTGAAGGAGAACCAGAGAACAGCTGAGGAACAGCTGAAGGAGAACCAGAGAACAGCTGAGGAACAGCTGAAGGAGAACCAGAGAACAGCTGAGGAACAGCTGAGGGAGAACCAGAGAACGTCTGAGAACAGATACAGCAGGAAGAGCGCCAGAGAACATTTAAGACACAGTCGAAGCAGAACCAGAGAACAGCTGAGGAACAGCTGAGGGAGAACCAGAGAACAGCTGAGGAACAGCTGAAGGAGAACCATAGAACAGCTGAAGGAGAACCAGACAACATATGAAGAACAGTCGAAGGAGAACCAGAGAACAGCTGAGGAACAGCTGAAGGAGAACCATAGAACAGCTGAGGAACAGCTGAAGGAGAACCAGAGAACAGCTGAGGAACAGTTGAAGGAGAACCAGAGAACAGCTGAAGGAGAACCAGACAACATATGAAGAACAGTTGAAGGAGAACCAGAGAACAGCTGAGGAACAGCTGAAGGAGAACCAGAGAACAGCTGAAGGAGAACCAGAGAACAGCTGAGGAACAGCTGAAGGAGAAGAACCATAGAACAGCTGAAGGAGAACCAGACAACATATATGAAGAACAGTCGAAGGAGAACCAGAGAACAGCTGAGGAACAGCTGAAGGAGAACCAGAGAACAGCTGAGGAACAGCTGAAGGAGAACCAGAGAACAGCTGAGGAACAGCTGAAGGAGAACCAGAGAACAGCTGAGGAACAGCTGAGGGAGAACCAGAGAACATTTAAGACACAGTTGAAGGAGAACCAGAGAACATCTGAGGAACAGCTGAAGGAGAACCATAGAACATCTGAGGAACAGCTGAAGGAGAACCAGAGAACATCTGAGGAACAGCTGAAGGAGAACCAGAGAACATCTGAGGAACAGCTGAAGGAGAACCAGAGAACAGCTGAGGAACAGCTGAAGGAGAACCAGAGAACAGCTGAGGAACAGCTGAAGGAGAACCATAGAACAGCTGAAGGAGAACCAGACAACATATGAAGAACAGCTGAAGGAGAACCAGAGAACATCTGAGGAACATCCTGAGGAGAACCAGAGAACAGCTGAGGAACATCCTGAGGAGAACCAGAGAACAGCTGAGGAACATCCTGAGGAGAACCAGACAACAGCTGAGGAACAGCTGAAGGAGAACCAGAGAACAGCTGAGGAACAGCTGAAGGAGAACCAGAGAACAGCTGAAGGAGAACCAGAGAACAGCTGAAGGAGAACCAGAGAACAGCTGAAGGAGAACCAGAGAACAGCTGAGGAACAGCTGAAGGAGAACCAGAGAACAGCTGAAGGAGAACCAGAGAACAGCTGAAGGAGAACCAGAGAACAGCTGAGGAACAGCTGAAGGAGAACCAGAGAACAGCTGAAGGAGAACCAGAGAACAGCTGAGGAACAGCTGAAGGAGAACCAGAGAACATATGAAGAACAGCTGAAGGAGAACCAGAGAACAGCTGAAGGAGAACCAGAGAACAGCTGAAAGAGAACCAGAGAACAGCTGAGGAACATCCTGAGGAGAACCAGAGAGCGTTTCAGAAATGGAGAGTAGAACCAGAGAGAAATGGCAGCGTGGGAAAACAGAATTCCACAGTAAGTGAGTGAAAAGAACGCCGACATGTTCCGAGTTAGAGGAAAACATCCCGCCAGCTGTGTGCGTGTGTGTGTGTGTGTGTGTGTGTGTGTGTGTGTGTGTGTGTGTGTGTGTGTGTGTGTGTGTGTGTGTGTGTGTGTGTGTGTGTGTGTGTGCGTACGTGTGTGTGCATGTGCGTGTGCGTGCGCCTGCACACGCGTGTTAATGGGAATGGTGTGAGGGGGTCATGTGACCGCTGCCACCGTGACGTTAACCCCGTCTTCACCGTCTTCCTCTTCAGGATTTGTTTTCTTTGTCTTCAGGGATCACAGGAGTTCTGGTTCTGCTGGTTCTGCTGGTTCTGTCGGGTTTCAGGACCAGCAGAACCAGCAGGTTCTAGATCTCGATGGGTTTTGTGCATGTGTGTGTGTGTGTGTGTGTGTTTTCTCACCTTTATCAGCGTCTCCAGCAGGTTTTTACACACCAGCTTCTTGTCTGCTGCCATGATGTCCGACCTCTTCATCAGGACGCGATACCTGTTGAAAAAGTCCGGATACGTCCACCTACACACACACACGCGCACGTGCACGCGCGCACACACACACACACACACACACGCACACACACACACACACACACACACACACACACACACACACACACACATGCACACACACAAACGCACACGCACACACACACACACACGCACACACACGCGCACGCACACACACACACGCACACGCACACACATGCGCACGCACACACACACGCACACACATGCACAGGTTACGCCACGAGCAGCTGATGTCCGGCCTGCTGATGAGGATGATGAGGATGAGGAGGACTCACCGGGACGGGTACCCGGCGGCGCTGATCCGGATGGTCTCCAGGACTCCGCAGGCCCGCAGCTGCTGCACGGCTCGCCGGGAGTCGAACCTGCGACCACACATGAACACGTTATCACCATGGCAACGAGGTGTAATGCGCCCGGGCTGCGGACCTCACCTCAGCCTCCTGCCGGGCATCAGGACGACGACGTGTGACCCCCACCCAGCACACACACCCTGCATGTCAATGACTCCTCCTCTGTGTGATGTCATCAGACAGCTGGGTGGTTGTCATGGAAACGATGTGACTCACTAATGAACAGCGTGTGACCGATGCTGCAGTACGAGGATGTAAACAAGCCTCACGGCTCCCTGAGAAAAGTCCCGTTCCGCTTCTCACGGCCGCAGACGGCCGACGTCCGTTCATGGAACGTAAACACGATCCAAAGACGGAAAGCTGCGTTTTCTTTCATGGAACGTAAACACGATCTAAAGACGGAAAGCTGCCGTTTTCTTTCATGGAACGTAAACACGATCTAAAGACGGAAAGCTGCCGTTTTCTTTCATCACAGACGTCTGCTTTAACCATCAATACCAAAAACATCACAGTTTTAACATTTTAACCCTTTAAGTTCCACTTTGCATACACAGCAACTTCCAAAAATTTAAAATGGGGTTAAAACAAACGTGATTGATGCTTTTTTTTCCTTTTTTTGTGCAGGAATATCAGAGCCCTGGAGTGTAAAAAGGTATAAAAATGTTTTTTATGCATCTTTTTGTGTTACAGTGGTTTTTATGTGGAGCTTCTGAAGGGCACGGACCGACCAACGGCCTGTAAATATCATCTAAAAATGAAAAGTTGCATTTTTCTTTCATAGCTGTCATCACTGACTTCTGGCAGAACCATCAATACCAAAAGATCAATGAGTTTCAAAATTTTAACCCTTTAAGTTCCAGTTTTACACACAATGTTCCCGCTGCCTAAACCTGAAAAGTGGGTTAAAATAAGTAAAAACTAGCCTGTAGGTGGCAGGTTATTATTAGGTATACAGAGCAGACCTAAGCATAGATTATAGCAACCACAATTAAAAAAGCTCAATGAGAAGTTGTTTCAAGATAAAATGCAAAAAAATGTGGGAAAAATTCCAGTTTGAACTGGAATCGCAGCATTACAGAGAGGGAACTAAATTATCATTTTAAGAAATATTCTTGTTTTGAGTGTTATGAGACATTTTGACTTGAGGTTTGAGTTTTTGCAGCGTGAGCCAGACTCGGTTCTCTGAGGGGGGTCTGCTGCCGGTCCCTCAGAACCAGAACCAGGACCCGCAGGACTTACGAGAAGGCCTCCTTGTCGTCGTTGGGCTTGATGCAGCGGACGTAGTGCGGCGTGGTGGCGTTCAGCGTCTCCATCAGCAGGTGCAGGGACGAGCGGAACTGGAACACACAACCCGTCAGAACCAGCACCAGGGGGCCCAGGAGGTTCTGCAGAACCCGCGGCTCACCTGGTGTCCCACCGTCTTCCGGTGCTCCTTGTTGGGGACTTTGGGGACGGACTTCAGCGGCCGGACGTTGACCCTGGACGACTTGGCGGGGGACACGTCGTCCTTGTCGTGAAACAGGTCGGCCACCATCTGAAACTGAAGCAGAGGATGGAAGAACCGCCCCAACCTGGACCGGGTCAGGATCCGGCCGGACCGGGTCCTGGTTCTGCTTCATACCTGGCTGGCCTTCAGGATGTTGATCTGCTCCTCGTAGACCGTGTCCCGGTTCTTCTCCAGGAACCCATCACACTGATACTCCACCTGCCAACAGAACCGGTCCAGTTCAGGAACAAGACCACGTGGTCCAGACCGGGTCCAAACTAGTTCCAGACTGGTTCCAGACCAGTTTCAGACCGGGTCCTACAGGGTCCTCCAGCTACGGTTCAGGAACAAGACCACGTGGTCCAGACCGGGTCCTACAGGGTCCTCCAGCTACGGTTCAGGAACAAGACCACGTGGTCCAGACCAGGTCCTACAGGGTCCTCCAGCTACAAGTCAGGAACAAGACCACGTGGTCCAGACCGGGTCCTACATGGTCCTTCAGCTAAAAGTCAGGAACAAGACCACGTGGTCCAGACTGGGTCCTCCAGGGTCCTCCAGCTACAAGTCAGGAACAAGACCACGTGGTCCAGACCGGGTCCTACAGGGTCCTCCAGCTACATGTCAGGAACAAGACCACGTGGTCCAGACCGGGTCCCACAGGGTCCTTCAGCTAAACGTCAGGAACAAGACCACCTTGTCCACACCGGTTCCAGACTAGTTCTAAACTGGTTCCAGACCGGTTCCTGACTATTTTCAGACTAGTTCCAGACCAGTTCAGACTGGTTCCAAACCAGTTCCAGACCAGTTCAGACTAGTTCCAAACTGGTTCCAGACTGGTTCTAAAGTGGTTTCAGACTGGTTCTAGACTGGTTCCTGACTGGTTCTTTACTGGTTCCAGACTGGTTCAGACTGGTTCCAAAACAGTTCTAGACTGGTTTCAGACTAATCTAGACCGATTCCAGACCTGTTCAGACTGGTTCCAGGCCGTTTCCAGACTATTTCCAGACTAGTTCCTGACCGGTTCTAAAATGGTTCCAGACTAGTTCCAGAGTGGTTCCAGACTAGTTCCAGACCAGTTCCTGACCGGTTCTAAAATGGTTCCAGACTGGTTCTAGACCAGTATTAGACTGGTTCCAGACTGGTCCTAGACCAGTTTTAGACTGGCTTCAGTCACACTGGTCCAGACCGGGTCCTACAGGAACCTCCAGCTACGCATCAGGAACAAGACCACCTGGTCCAGACAGGTTACAGACTAGTTCCAGACTTGTTCCAGTCTGGTTCCAGACCAGGTCCAGACTAGTTCCAAACTGGTTCCAGACTGGTTCTAAAGTGGTTTCAGACTGGTTCTAGACTGGTTCCTGACTGGTTCTTTACTGGTTCCAGACTGGTTCCAGACTAGTTCTAGACCGGTTCTAAACTAGTTCCAGACCAATTCTAGACTGGTTTCAGACCTCTTCTAAACTGGTTCCAGACCAGTTCCTGACTATTTCCAGACTAGTTCTAGACTGTTCCGGACCAGTTCATACCGGTTCCAGACCGGGTCAGACCGGTCCCAGACCGGTTTCAGACCATTTCAGACTTGTTCCAGACTGGTACCAGAACAATTCTAGACTAGTTCTAGACCGGTTCCCAACTAGTCTAGACAGATTCCAGACCAGTTCAGACCAGTTCCAGATTATTTCCAGACTAGTTTAAGACTGTTCCATACTGGTTCCAGACCAGTTCCAGACTGGTTCCAGACAAGTTCAGACTTGTTCCAGACCAGTTCCAGACTGGTTCCAAACTAGTTCAGACTGCTTCCAGACCAGTTCAGGCTGGTTCCAGATTGTTTCCAGACTAGTTCTTTAGTGGTTCCTGACTAGTTCCAGACTAGTTCCAGGCCAGTTCCAAACTGGTTCCAGACTAGTTCCTGACCAGTTCTGAAGTGGTTCCAGACTGGTTCCAGACCAGTTCTAGACTGGTTTCGGAATGCTCCAAGAGTAATTTTAGACTGGCTCCGGACCTGATCTTGACTGGTTCCAGTCACACTGGTCCAGACCAGGTCCAACAGGGACCTCCAGCTACGTGTCAGGAACAAGACCACCTTGTTCAGACCGGTTCCAATCTAGTTCCACACTGGTTTCAGACCAGATCCAGACAGGTTCCAGACCAGTTCAGACTAATTTCAGACCAGATCCAGACAAGGTTCCAGACCAGTTCGTACTGGTTCCAGACCAGGTTCAGAGTAGTTCCAGACTGGTTCCAAACTGATTCTAGACCTGTTCTAAAGTGGTTCCAGACTATTTCTAGACTGGTTCTAAACTTGTTCCAGACTAGTTCTAGACTGGTTCCAGACTAGTTCCAGACCGGTTCCAAACTGGTTCCAGACTGGTTCCAGACTAGTTCCAGACTAGTTCTAGACTGGTTCCTGACCGGTTCTTCACTGGTTCCAGACTAGTTCTAGACTGGTTCTAAACTGATTCCAGACCAATTCTAGACTGGTTTCTGACCTGTTCTAAACTGGTTCCAGACCGGTTCCAGACTGGTTCTAGACCAGTTCTAGACTGGTTTCACACCTGATCTAGACTGGTTCCAGTCACACTGGTTCAGACTGGGTCCTACGTGGAACTACTGCTACGTGTCGGCCCTGGACCTACTGGACCAGAACCCGGTCTGCTTACCTTGTCGGCGAAGTGGACGATGATGAAGGACGTGTTGGACATCCGGGGCTTCTGGAAGTGGGCGCTGCTGGAGTTCTGCTTGTAGAGCTTTTGGGCCCAGTTCTGGTCCGTCCCCTTCGGAACCTGGAACAGAGTTGGGTTGCAGAACCGATGGAACCGGACCAGGACCAACCGATCCGTCTGCTTCAGTTCCATCGGTTCTGTTCTGACGTGGTTAGCTTAGGCTTTAGCAAGTTGACAGTCTAGGAACCGCCCGACCCAGAAACTGGTTTTGGACCAGCCAGAAGCTGGACTTCTGGATCCAGACCAAACCCACAAACCGTAAAACCTCCCACAGATCCAGTCTAGCTGGTGTGAGCCAGAATAACCAGAACTCCCTGCAGAACCTGGATTCTGAGGGTCCCGGTGATCCTGAAGGACTCTGGGTCAGCCCAGAACCCTGACAGAACTGGTCTGCGTACCTTACACTCCTCATCCAGCAGGTCCAGGATCCCAAGCCGGGCCTCGATCAGGTCTATGCAGGGCTGGTTGTCGTAGAAGTCAATGAGAGTCCAGGGGATCTGCTCCTTCATGTACTCCTCCTGCTCCAGCTTGAAGACGTGCTGGGGACCGAGCAGGACCAGGATCAGGATCAGGAACCAAGATCAGGATCCAAGATCAAGATCAGAACCATGATCAGGATCCATGATCAAGTTCAGAACCATGATCAGGATCCAAGATCAAGATCAGGATCAGGATCAGGATCTGAACCAGAATCAGATCCAAGATCAGGATCAGAACCAGGGTCAAGATCAAGATCAGGATCAAGATCAGGATCAGAACCAGGGTCAAGATCAAGTTCAGGATCAGGATCAGAACCAGGATCAGGATCCAAGATCAGGATCAGAACCAGGGGTCAAGATCAGGATCAGGATCAGGATCTGAACGGAATCAGATCCAAGATCAGGATCAGAACCAGGGTCAAGATCAAGATCAGGATTCAAGATCAGGATCAGGATCCATGATCAAGTTCAGAACCATGATCAGGATCCAAGATAAAGATCAGGATCAGGATCAGGATCTGAACCGGAATCAGATCCAAGATCAGGATCAGAACCAGGGTCAAGATCAAGATCAGGATCAGGATCAGAACCAGGATCAGGATCCAAGATCAAGGATCAGAATCAGGGTCAAGATCACAATCCAAGATCAGGATCAGAACCAGGATTCAAGATCAGGATCAGGATCAGAACCAGGATTCAAGATCAGGATCAGGATTCAGGATTAGGATCAAAAACAAAAACATGATCAAGTTTAGAATCAGAACCGTAATCAGGACCAGGACCTGGTTTTGGACCTGGTCCTGATCAGACTCACAGAGTTGAACTGTTGCTGCAGCTTCTCGTTGGCGTAGTTGATGCAGAACTGCTCAAAGCTGTTCACCTCGAACGTCTCGAATCTGCAGACACACACACACTTCTGATCACAGGAACAAACACCTGCAGCCAGGGGGAGCAAAACGTATGTTTCAGGTGTATTCCAGGTGTATTCCAGGTGAGTTTTAGGTGTATTCCAGATGTGTTTCATGTGTGTTTCATGTGTGTTTTAGGTGTATTCCAGG
>JALJCO010001138.1:0-424408 GCA_023101725.1 Atherinomorus stipes
GAAAATTCACACACGTCTCGTCAGACACTGGCAGGGCTGAGGCTTGCAGCCAGCCACTCGACCTGAGTCGGTGTCTAAAAGTGTACACTGATAACTATAACCCGGTTGCTTATTTTATCAACTTTTATGAAAGACGCAGCGATGTGTATCCATGTTTCCCAAAGCAGCAGCAACATTTATTAACCGTTCAGAAAGCGATACAGTCAGTCTGAGTCCTTCTAAACATGCTGCCTGGATCAGGAAGTCTGGGCTAGCGGGAGTTTCCTCATGAATATTAACGAGGAAGGCGTCACCACCTTTGCCCAGAATATCACCACCCAGCTGTCAATTCTGTTGAGACTGGCCAATAGGAACACAGGCCCGCCACTGACACAGTTTTCACATCGAGAGAAAAATCCTGAATCGAGCAAAGACTTAGGTTTTGAGAGCAAAAGGAAAAAGTTTTGAGAGAATTTTATTTTTTAATAGAGAAAATGTTTTCACTCTGAATGCAAAAAAACAATATTTGAGATTAAAAATATATTTTTGAGAGAACTTTTTTCCTTCGAAAATAATTTTCCAAATGTCAATTTATCTTTATTTATTCTATAACAAAATATTTTTTCTCAAAACTTTTTCTTGAGTCCCAAATAACATCAGTTTTTGCTATCAGTGTGAAAATTTGTTCTCTCCAATATTTTTATTTTGGTTTCAAAATTATTTTCCCCTTTCAGATTGTATTTTTTCTTGATTTTAATTAAAGGAATAGTTCACCCTCAGAATGATGTAACTTTATTTTCCACTTACCCTGATGGTGAGCAAGACTCTGGACCACTTTTTTAATATGTCAAATGCAGCCGGAGATCTGGACGACTTCTCGTTTCCCCCCAATGGAGTTCGCCAGGGTCCGAGCCAAAAAGGTCCATAAAAGTCCACAAAAAATTGTCAATATTCCTCCATACTGCTCGTCCCATGTAATCCAAGTGTCCTGAGTGGGTAGCGTCCAGAATTTAACTGAAACAACGTCATTTACTATATTTTTAGAGCCTAAAAAGGAGTATTGTTTACTTCCTAATGCACACACATGCGTGGTCACGAAACTACGGAAGCCTCGGCGTTCAGAGCCTACTCTGCTGATAATGCAAGCGTAGAAGAAGAAATTCACTGTTTACATTGTGCTAAGAGCAACAGAGCTGCAGACGAACCGGGACAAACACAGGAGGGGTGGATATTGATCTAAAAGAAAGAAAGAAAGAAAAAGAGAACGCGCAATCTCGTCTGCCGTGGCTTCTGTAGTTTCGTGAACGTGCATCGGCGTGCTTGCTAGGCATGCAATGTAGTACTGTTTAGACTCTAAAAATATACTAAATGGCGTAGTTTCAAGTAAATACTGGACGCTACCCACTCAGGGCACTTGGACTACATGGGACGAGCAGTATGGAGGAATATTGAGAATTTTCTGTGGACTTTTATGGACCCGTTTGGCTCGGACCCTGGCGAACTCCATTGGGGGGAAACGAGAAGTCGTCCTAATCTCCGGCTGCATTTGACATATTAAAAAAGTGGTCCAGAGTCTTGCTCACCATTAGGGTAAGTGGAAAATAAAGTTACATCGTTCTGAGGGGGAACTATTCCTTTAAAAAACACAAGATAAACTCCATAGGTTTGCTGTATTTATTTTTATTGAATTAACAACGAGAACTAAATATGCTGCCCTCACTGCTTATGAAAAATGATTTTGAATCAGATGTGTGCGTGCCCAAGATTGTCCCTGTCAGAAGTTGCAGCCTTTTGTGCACAAAGCGGCAAGTTGCACCTGCTTTTCAGACATACTAAAACAGACGCAAATAACCAGCAAGACAATGCGTCTCACGGTTGATAAATCACATTGCGAGTGCTACATTAATATATTTACATTTTCTCCTCACATTACACGCACTTTTGTGTGTAAGTGCCCCATATTGCATGTTCATTGCAGAAAAAGTACTAAATGGATAAGAGGCACTATTTAGCACGTTTTAACGACCAAACCCTTTTAGCACGCTGATAATAGATTAGTTTGTACATTATTTTGCCGGTGTAGTGAGATAGCTCATGTTTTTATACACGCAAACCTTTGATAGATCCGGCCCATAGTTTCTTGTGTGTGTGTCTTCATTCATGAGTGTGAATGTGATTGTACTCACTCAATGTTTTCCTGTTACTTGGCCATGTTTATTCAGTTTTCCATCACAAAGCACTTTGATTACAGATTTCCCAGAAACCATCAAGAGCTTTGCTGAGTTTAGACATAAATTGTTCAGTTTTTGTTTGTAGATGAATAGTCAGGTCACCATGACTTCTTTTCTTTTCTTTTCTTTTCTTTTCTTTTCTTTTCTTTTCTTTTCTTTTCTTTTCTTTTCTTTTCTTTTCTTTTCTTTTCTTTTCTTTTCTTTCTTTTCTTTTCTTTTTTCTTTACTCTATTCATGGTTTACATAATTACATTTAATGCAATATATATATTTTTTTTTCTTTCTTTCTACACACCACAACTGAAAAATATTAGGAAGAAGATCATTTTGAGAGCTAACAGGTGTTTTGCTTGTCTAAGCACACTCTCTTAACATTGGGCTTGTTCAGCGAGCCTCTGGTTAAACTTCGGTCAGAGAGCTGAAGTTTACTCTGTAGAAGAAGCCTTAGTTTAACCATAGGTCTTATAAAGTCTTTGGGAAACTTATCAGAGTTATGCTGTATTGTACTTATAAGAAACTTGCTCTATATTGTGCGTATCTGTGTCACCAGGACAAGTTTGGCTGAGCACATCTTGGAGGTCTGTTGGTAGTTTCAAACTGTTTTCCATTTTAAAGCAAAACGAAGTAACTTTTTCATCTCAATAAATGCTTTTCAGAATCCCTGTGGGGCTAAACAATGTGTTTACGGAGCGATTCAATGCCTCCTTTCCAGACCTGCTTCCTCCTCTCCACCCTGCGGTGGCTGCTGCTGCTGCTCTGAGGTTGCTGTCCTCAGTGAAGTTGGCCCCCACGCCACAGAAAACTCCAGAAAACAGAAAAATAACCAGTAACGTAGCATAAACTATTGATACTATTTTTTACTGAGTTTTGTGTGGGGTGGGGGGCAGTTATGCAGGTCCAGCACCTGGCATTGTGCCAAAGAGAATGCACTGCGTGCGTAATATCAGACCATCTTCAACAGCGTCCTCTTATCCATGTCCTTATAAACTGGCCTGACCGGCTACATTGTTTTTATTTTATACTTATTATAATTATCTTATTCTGTTTTTTTTATTTCTCAACTCAACTCAACTCAGTTTTATTTGTATAGCACTTTAACACAACAATGTTGAAACAAAGTGCTGAACACTAACATAAAACTCTTTTAAAACAGCTGAGACACAAAGTGATTAAGAATCATCAACTCAATGAAACAATAAGAACATAAAAAACAATAAAACAATAAAAGAGACAAAATAAAAACAATAAAACATGAATCTCATGATTCCTTGCCTCATATTATATCTCTGGAACTAATATCTTTCTATCAGGTTGAATTTCATTATGCGTTTACCACATGCTCTGCTGAACTTTCTATGGAAAACCAATAGCGCACGCTAAATCCTCATTTAAACACTGCTGTTTGCGCCTGTTACAGATTGCGTGTGTAATCTTTGCAGATCACTCGCAGACGCTGAAGAGACAACGCACAGTTTATCAGTGTGGCAAAGAAATAAGCGGTCTTTATTTAAATTCTTTGTAAATCAGGGCCTTAGACGAATGCAGAAATGATCTTGTATTTTTAACTCAGATTTGCACCTTCACACAACTTTGTCTCAAAGATCAGTAAGCAATCCACGTGACCTCTTTGTTTTTGCTATACACATCAACAAGTGTTGTTAGTAATAACAATAATAATTATTATTTTAAAAGCACCAGATATCTTGAATACAGCATTTTTAAGGGGAGAAGACAGACCTTTTAAATGTGTTTACACAATAGGACAGGGGTCTGTAACTTAGTTTGGCCTGGGGCCAAATTTTTTCCAAACAAGGCGGGCCAAAATTACCATGCAAAATTTGTTTTTTCCAATTTTTTTTTCTCGCCTCTAGATTTATTTCTAAGCCTAGGCTACTTGTTTGATGCTTTTGCAAAAATGTAGTTTAGTTAACTTATTTGTTTAAAATCTATTGCAGTGGCACACAGAGAGCTATAGTGTTTTTTTCTTTCTTTTTTTTGTAAGCTCCTTTTCTAGCATGAGCCATTCAAGTTTCTGCTTCAAGCCAGATGGTCTGAAGTCAAGCAGATGTGCTTTATTTGATCATATTTTGCCAGTTCATGACTTAAATGTTCTGAAATCTGTGTGAAATTGTTGTTTTGTGGTTACAGATATTACTCGCAACGTTATCACTGGAGGAAATAATTTAATACAATAAGTCTATCTCCAAAGGGAAAATGTACTGGAAAACATCTAATATTATTTGTAAATGTGTCCAAACATGCAAGTTTATTTTTACTTATATATATTTAACATTCTGTTGGATCTAGTGTGCTTTATTGTGGTAGTAGGGCTGAGCGATATGACTAAAATCCCATATCACGCTATAACTCATTTTATATCATGACAAAGGATATACATACGATATAGCTTCTTTTCTGGGGTTTTTTCTTTTTTTTGTGGGGGGGGGGGGGGGGGGTTCAGTCCAGTATTTCAATGAATATATAATTTGTACTGAAATGGCAATATGGAAATATTGTTTCAAATCATCCATTGAACAAATAAAGGTAGTAGGTACTAAATGTTTTTTTTATTTCATTTTTTTCTAAGCAGGACGTGTTGGTCATGTTAACATCTGACAGTATCCGCGATTAGGCGCTTCACTGTAGTATTTGTAAAGATGCGCCGTGTGTACGGACACGCAACGCATCTTGACCTAAACAAACATGGAGGGAGATGGTGGCAGATGTGTTTCAGACAAGGATCATTAGTTCTCAACACGATGACCAACCAAACCAAACCGAGGAGCTTGTCGCTAAAAGAGGGACTACTATCACATGGATGTGGTTTGGATATATGTGTAAAAAAAAAAGGCCGACGCAGTCACGGACCAGACAACAGAAGGTAGGCTCTCCCGGCTCTTATGGCACTAAACGACCCCGAGCCAGCATACAAACAACTGTAGTCGGTCTTTTTATATCCAAACCACATCCATGCGACAGAACTTGTCCCTCTTTTAGATACAAGCCTCTCAGTTTGGGTCAGCTGGTCATCTTGTTAAGAATCAGTCTAATTACCCTTCTCTGAAAGGTCCGCCACCGTCTCCCTTCATGTTTGTTTGCAGTGTGCGTGTGCATGCGGCGTTCCTTGATTAAACAGTGCAGTAAAGCGTCTATAAACAATAGCTGTATAAACTGCATAAAGCTGTATAAACAATAGAGCTTCATATGAAATGATAAAGATTTTCTATTGTCCAGACGATATATATCGTTATATCGCCCAGCCCTAGCAGGTAGAGCAGAAACTGGTGGGTTTAACCTTTTCAAGAGTCAACCTTTTAAGAAAGCCGTGATAATCTGGCAGGCCACCAGTTGCCAACCACTGCAGGATGTTCTCCAAAAAAGATACTTAGTCTGTTATAGGATAATTTCCTTATAAGTTACATCTTCATTGCAGCCAACAAAGGTGATGATGTGTTTCTCAATTCTCTTATTAAGACTTAATTGAGGAGATTTTCTCTACATGTCTTGTTTAAGTGTTTGTGCAGATGTTTTTGTGTCGGAGTTCACGTTAATGACCCTTTGTAAATGTATTTCAGCACTCAAACATGCTGGATTTTGGAATTCTCTTTCAAATGAGTGTGTAGGTTTCATTGCAAGACTAAAGAAGACATGAATAAACAGCAGCTGGACTGAGGAAGCTGGATCATTTAGCATATGCAAGAGTTGGGTCTTTTTTTGGTGGGCTCCCTTTTATTGAGGTCATATGTGGTCAGGCACAGAAGATTGGAAATCACTGAAGAAGAGAATAAATTCCAGTGTGTGTTTTGTTTTATGTCTGCCATCGATTTTTAGCGTTTATCTGTCAAGTGGAAGAGATGGAGGAAAGAAAAGTGTCTGTGTCTGTGTATGACTGTTGGTGAATGCAGCAAATAAATGGTTGAGAAAAATAATAAGAGTGAATATATTTCCCTTTTGTCCAGCTATCCATCCATCTACATAAATTTTGCCCATGAATTACAGGCCTTGATCTCTCAAACAGTTATTTGGAGCATAATTACAGCACTAATAAAGCTTCAATTTTTAATCTTCTTTTCAGAAACACCTCTGGTAAAAAAAAAAAAAAAAAAAAAAAAAAAAAGATTAACAGGAATCATAGCCCATTTCCTAAACAGACGGTCACATCTGACATGTTCTTGAAATACTTTCTTTAAATGACCATTTTATTCATCAAATGCAAGACTCTTAAACGTTTTGTTCTATGGTTAATATTTCTTCCGGGTTTTTACAGGAGATCAAAGAAATTAAATAAATGGTGAGCGACAGCAAAAGACCACATTACATGGTAGGGTCTCAGAGGCAAAAACTGAATGACGTTTCCAGCTCTAGGTTGTCCATGTCTGAAAATTTGGATATTTCTGTCATCCTGATAAGGTCCTCTTGTACATAAAGTGTCCTCTTATAAAGTGGTCTGTCATCAGAGTATTGTGTTAAATTGAATTAATGCATTAACTGTAGCCGTAAGATTTCTATTGCTATTACTACAGTGTCATGTTAAACCTTTCTCTGCCAGATGATACTTAAACTGTACATTCAGCATTTAATTAATTCAAATTTTGAGTGCCAGTCTGGCTATCAACCAAATGTGTGTGTTTCTCATGACTTTATATTACTAAAACAAGCAGGCCAGTATTGTTGTCATGAGCATTATGCCATATACTCCTATTATTCCTCTCATTCTCTCAGCTGGTTGTTGCTAAGGGCTTCTAGATTGATACATTGGTGAAGACATTTTACGCTCCGTTTTTAGAAGGCTGAATTATGTGAGAACTACTTTTTATTGTTTGGCCTTGAGGATTGTAAGTCTTTGTCCTCAAGCTTTGTTTTGTTTTGGATTAACCACAATTAACATAAAGAAAGCTTGGACAAGAAGGGTCTATTGATGCATTCTGTGCTGACCACCCATGCGAACACGAAAGTTTAACTACTGTTTGCTGACAAGAAGCAAATGCACACAGTTCTTGGCATCCAGCCTTTCCTCTTTACTGCAGTTTATGTAGGCGAAAGAATGTGACTTTGTCACATGAAAAAAATAAATAAATAAATAAAAAACACAGTGGTCATGCTCGTGAAACCATTTAGCATAAGACAAGATTAAAAACAATAGGCGTAAAGGCAAAAGTAAAGTGCTTTAATAGAATTTGACATAGCCGTATTTAATTGCTTTCTGGACCTAGCTAGTAGTAATATTTTGAACTCTATTTTGAAAATGAATTTGGGAACCGGCCAGCAATTAAGATTCAGAACAAAATAGATGAAAGAAGGTGGAAATATAGAAGTATATTTTTCAGATAAGTCATAATTATTCCATTTTGTAAGATAATGGTAAAACATATTTTTCATGTCTCATTGATTCTCAATCTTCCCAATGATGGTACTGAGTAGACCTCTCCAATGAAAGGTGAACCATCTACTATCTTTTCTGTCAGTGGAATTGGAAACACAAAGTACAATATTGACATACTGTCATTATTCTTATTGTTTAAAAACCATTCAGAGTTTGGCATAGAAGGAATTCTGTTCGTGATCCATGGTTTTTATGATCTTATCTTCCATTATGGAGAGAAATGTTATTCAGGACACTAGACATTAGAGGACAAGGGAATAATGAGAAACTAATATATTTGAAGAAATGGTTTTAGAGCGAGTATTGCTTCTATTAACTGGTGGACAACTCGGCCCCTGCGACAGCATTATCAGTATAACCTGTTCATCTTACTTTGTCCTTTGTTGTTTGGCAGTAGGCAGACGTACTACCTTGCTTAACTTTAAATATCAATGGGGAGACTAAGAGTGACAGCTTCCTTTGAAATCTAATTGTGGGCTGTTTCCAACAGAGCAGGGGATGTTGTGGCTTTGTGGTTTTTAGTTTGTATCATGGTGGTGAAACACAGGTCCAACATGTTTGCATCTGGAGCATTCACTTTTTAGTTTGGGCTTATTGTGTACTTTAGAGTTGCATTCAGCATCCTGAAAGCATCTTTCCAAGAACCTTATGTATAATGGATCGGTTATTTGAAATCATGAATGTCCCAGTTAAGTTCGTGTTAGTTTAATTCATGAATAATTTCCACCATGTCTTCCTTGGGCTACTCTGTTCCTTACAGATCCTATTTCTTTCTTCCGCCCCTCTGTGTGTGTGTCTCAATTTCTCTTCAGGGGTTTTCTGTTCATGAAAAATTGCTTTTCAACCCCACCGCAAACTAAATTTTCTTGTTTAGCTTTCTCGTGATTCTCAATTCCTCTTTGTGTCATTGATAGCCTCCAGATGTTGTGTTTCGCCTTTTCTTTTTCTTGGCAAAGGTTTAGCTCCTTGACATCTGATCCTGTGACCCAATGTTCAGACTTGGATGTTTAAAGAGACTTTACAGGATGTGATCAACACAGCAAAGGAGAAAAGAAAAAACAAAGAAAACAGAAAAAGAAAAAAGAATCTGACATTGCATTTCCACGCTGTGTTGTTTATGACCATTTCTGGGAAATACCACCATAACTTCTCAGCAGCAGCCCATGTAGAGTCAACAGTTGTTCTCAGTACAGAGGGTAAGCATGTTGGTCAATCAGTCACACTGACAGGCTAATAAAGGTTCTCTGTGTTAGTACAGTAGAGGTAATAGTATCCCACAGGTGGCCAATTCTTCATCTTCTTCACTCCCTCGCTCCACTTCACTCTTTTACTCCCTCATTTTTAAAGCAGTTGCTTTGTTATTTTGTGCACAGTTTCATGCTAATCTGGAGTCATTAGCTGATGATCCATGAAATCTTGGCTCTTTTTCTACCCGGTGGAGAGATGCTTTGTGAGAGACGAAAGTGCTTGTAAAAACCATGGGAAAACAACGTGTGAGGAGCAGCGAGTGGTATGAATCCATTGTGCTTCGTGCTAATAGAAAGCTTGCCTCAGTTACAGCTGAGCAAAAAATATCTCTTTGCTTGTTTGCCTTCATGTTCATATTAGCAGGTACAGTATGTGCAGGAGTCAGACGGCGTCCATGAGTTTGTCGACATTCATTGGCCTTTTTTTTTTCTGTCTTTCAAATGATCTTTCTTTTTTTGCCTTAATTTCTTTATTTTCCTCTCCCTCCTTTTCTATCTTCCTCAAATGCTCTTTCAGCCTACTTAACTTCCTCTTATCACTAACATTGTCTCTGGTTGTGTCCCCCGGGTCTAAAGGCTGCTCTGCACCGTCGTCAGGCCTGGCAGTGATTCAGCTGCTCGGGTGGCTCCTGCAAGGGAAATTGGAGCCATGCATCACCTCTCTGTAGATTGACGATAGAAAAATTCCATTACAGTTTGTTGCGTGTCTCTGGAGAGATGTCAAAAAAGAGCAGAGAGGAAAGCTTGAGATCAAAAGAGAGAGTCAGAACATTTAAAGAGATATATATATTAAGAAAACAGGGATTTTTTATGATGAAAAATTTCCAGCTTAAGGACAGACAGGATAAAAGGGTATTGGCTAGAAACTATCACCATTACAATGGACAAGAGCAGCAGCAGGACCATTGGACTCAGCCCAGCTTTCAAAAGACCTTTGACACTTGGCAAATCTAAGTACTGTGTATTTTTACTCTTAGTGGGAATCTTTTTAGATATCTAAACCTTCCCATACCTTGATGGCCTAGAAGGCAAATAGTGGTTGGATCCCACTTGTGTTCGTGGTATTTTATACTTTAAAAGGAAAAAGTTAGTTGGGAGACAGTAAATTTGATGATGTTTTGATCAGCAATCTCTCTGTATCATTTATAGCCTATTTTTTCAAATGTATCCATTGTTTATTGCTTTTTTAAAGTTTGTTAATATCTGTGCAAGTCAGAGCATAAATGATAAGAATTTGACTTTTTTTTTTTTTTTTTTTTTTACAATGTCAACAAAATCTGTAAGGACTTGCACATTTTTTGGATGTTAAACAGCAGTGAAAATTTTTAATTGTGGAGATAAAAAAGAAAAAAAGTGAACGGGATGAACACAGAGCTTTAGAAGATCGCTGCTGTCTGTGTCTGGCTGTGACACTCAGAGGACCAGTGGTTGATGCTGTCTGTCCACTGGTGGTGCTGTGTTCATGAAACACCAGACATACTGAGAGCAGAAGAGAAATGATTGCATGACATTGTAGAAAAAAAAAACACTGGATTTTATTCCCAACAAAAAAACATGGTAAATTTTGGTGAACAGTTGTCAGTCTGAACCAAAATGTACAGTACGCATCCATGTTGCCATCCAGCTTAACATGACACGAGTTAATGATAACAGAGTAAAGGACAAGAGGCTGCGCGTTGCTTGAAGTAAATGACTAATCTGGAAGATGTTGTGAAATGTAACGTTATTTTCTCTGATAGGACGTTGTAACCAGAAAATAAGTCATTTATTCATTAACAAAAATGCATAATGTACACAGTGTCCTTCAACCTAAATTAGTTCTAACTAAACTATGTCAAATATCTGACAAAATAGAAAATTAACAGCCTTTGTTAAATGTTGAAATTATTTCTTTATCAACTTTTCATGACTTGTGATATTATGTATTGGGAATTGACAGTTATTAAAAGCAGTTTCAGATGAGCCATAGTTTTCATTAATGCTCTGATATCTACTAATATGCAAACAGGATAACTTTGATATCTCCAAATCAGATACCCTTATTAGTAACTGTAGACCACTATTTAATGTCATCAGTCCAAATATGCATGCTGCTGTTATGTCGGCAGATTCGAGGTAATTAGAACTTGCCACCTCAATAATGGTGGCACCGCAACATGGTGCAGCACAAAACAGTAGTCTATAACGTGCTAAAGATGCTTACCCTCCAGAACAACTCAAGTATAGCTGTCATGTATAAAAGCTTTTCTCTTGTCATTCATGTTACACTGGAACAAATATCTCCAAGTGATCTGTTTTTGCTGACGAAAACCACCAGTTTCCCTCTTCACTAAATTTCACTGTTTCCTGAATAGACTATAGTTTCTTCCCCATGCCCCCTCTCATATTTGTTTCTTTCCTTTGTTGTGTTTTAACTTGTCATGCCTACTCACTCACCAGAATATCAAACTTGCAAGAACCTCAGTAGGAAACCGAGAGCTGTCCCACAAGCGTCTCATATTGCATCTCTGAAGTTTTTACACACGGCTCTTGATTACCAGTTGGAGTTGGATATGGCTCAAATCTATGCCACTTTTCTGTGACAAACATTTGCTTGTGATGAGCAAAAGGGGCTTAAAATCTTGTAGCGTAAACCTGGCTTTGCTGTTGGTATGCTTATTTATTAGTGTGGATATCGAGCAGCAGAAAAAAGTGCTTTTACTTGTCTGGTTTGGTTTGTGGAAGGTGTCAACTGGAGTCTTTTGTTAGATTTGACTACTGTGAGAACAAAAGGGAAGAAAAGAAAAGAGACGGAATGATGGCAGGTATTGGAATTTAACAGTAAATCCAATTTAACAGTTGATTTTGAGATGACAAGAAAATGATTTGTACCTTGAAGCAGTGTGCTTATTGCCACAACAGGGAGTTGCTTGCACTCACTCATTCAAAGACCAGTAAAACAGCACAAAACACATGAATTTGCATAATTTACAACATGCAGATGAGAAGTTACTTTTCTCTGGTGGGAACAGTACAACACTGACTATGTCTTTGTACAGGAAGTACTTGTTGTTGCTTAAAGGTGCAAAGTATCATGTATGTAGGCCAAAAATGCTTTTCAGAAACCACCCAGGGTTAAGGGAAAAGCAAAACCAAGCTGTTGCTCTGAAAGTGCACTTAGAAACCACACATTGCAGGAAAAATAGGCCTCACATAATATTTATACAACCTTACACTGGAGCCCCCACAGCACCAGATGGCCACACCAGATACAAGATGCAGGTGGTGATGTGATACGAGAAAATACTTATGTGGCATAGTTCAGTTTTATCCACACAGCAGCATTTACAGAATAACCAAAAATTATTTTGACATTAAGAAAAATTGAGCCTCATACAGTTAGAGGATAAAGCAGCTCCCATACCTTAAATGAAACAGATGCTTCTTAACTCTGCAAGAAAATTGATCATACTTAGTGTTTTCTAGTAGCAGGTGGTCATGTTTTTTTTTTTTTTTTTTTAAATTGCATTGCATTTGCTTCTGTGGTTTGTGCCAGATTTTACAGGAGATCCAAAAAATGAGTGCACAGACGCACATGAGGTTTTATCGGCTTGAGGCCATTTATGTGCTACTTACAAGTACTTCTGTCTCCTGCAAAGTATCTCTTTTCCAGGTGCGTAAAAGACGAATGAAAGGAAGTGCACAACACCAGTGTACATATCAAGATAATTACTCGTGAGAGTTCATAAGGGGTAAAGTGTAACAAAATATTAAAGAAAAGAAAGCACCACCTGGGAGGTATTAATGGACAGATGTAGATTTTAAGCTTGTCTTTCCCCCTGGTCTATGTGTGGTTATCTAATGTGGACTCAAGAGGAATGAAGAGGAAATATTCTGATACATGCTTTCTGATGCAATTTCTCTTCCCTGGGCTGCACTGAGCCGATAAGATTTTACTGACATTGGCTGCAAGAAGCTGACCCCCGTTTCTCATTCACTGTTGTAGAAAAGCTGAACTGAAAGACATAAGATAGGGGAGAAAGAGATAGAATGAGGGAGGAAAGATGAGAAACAGATAAGATAAGGTGGATCAGGAAGGAGATTGTGATTAAATTAAATGACAAGTGAAAGACTGAAGACAAGGAGACAGATTTAGAAAAAAAGAGACTGATGTGGTTCAGTTCTGATTATATTTTCAAAAATTTATCTATTCTGTACAATTTATGATTACTCATTATAAGTCAAAGTTTAGCCTCTAAAGGTTAAAAAGTACTTTCATATTGATCTAATTTTCTTCCTCTGTATTGTGGACCTTTCCACCCCTGCACATCCACATGTTTTTTGTTTTTATTTGCACTCCCATGGAAGTTTTTGACTGAAGTGTAAGCTATTTATATTTGTTAAACATCAGCAAAATGTCTTCTAACCACCCCCCATCACAAGAAATAATGTGGGATTTATATCCCCAAGCAACTAGTTTGACTGGCTCCAGACCTTTGAATCTGCCAGTACCACAGCGCCAACTCGAAAAAGAATGTAAGGAATTGACATTTCTGTCTGGTATCAGCCAAATGCTAGTCCTTAAGTCTCAAAACATGGAAAAACCTGTACACTGCTCTTACTCTGCATCACAGTTTATTGATCGTACCAGTGTTTAAGTCCCCCCGGGCTTTTGTCAGGAGCGCTGTGTACCTACAGCCCACCTGTGCGAGAGATGGTTAGATATGCAATCTCTTATTTAAAACTGGAGCTGAAACCATCTTTAAAATAGCAGGCTCTGATTAAGAACAGTGTTTAAAGTGGTGAAGGTCTCCTCTACTCTTGAAGTCAATCTATTTATTAAAGTAATATACAAAGATATGAGAGGTTTAATTACTTTTTCATTTTCTTAGATGAAATGTTTCACTTTCTGCAGGCCTACTAAAAACACGACTGTATTTTGTTTGATCAGCAAAATAAAGCTACATTTCCATCTACTTTTTATATGCCAGCTGTTCAAAGCTGCAACAAATGTATTAATTATTTTAATCAATGGATATTTTTGTGAGGGGCAACTAGAAGCACCATATTTATCACTGTGGATCAGTAGATAATCTCCCTCAAAAGTAGAAAGGGTGTTCTTCATCTTTAGAATCCTGTTACTTTTGGGACTCTGCGGCATCCATTATGACTGTCTCTGTTATCGGTTTGTCTCTGAGGCAGGCGAGATTTTCTTGCTCTGTTGATTTAAAATAAAGTGTTCCTAGTTTCTTATCAGCGAGCCAAACATTCAGACAGAAACAATCTGGGTTTCTAACATTGTCAACAACAGCAACTGAGGATGACTTTTAACTGTCAATAAGTTCACAGATACAAATCAAGACAACAAGCCTGTGTGACAGCATTGTTGACATGTCTGATGAAGATTTCACGTCGCTACTCAGGCGTTTGTATGTGTTGTTTTCTGTTGCGTGTTGTGTTAAAACTATATGAATTAAACCAGCTCAACTACAAAACATGATTCATTTAATAAAAGCACTTGTTCAACTTAAGATAATGCAAGATGCAGTTTGTCTGTTTTGAGTGTGCGTGAATTTTAAAGATAAAGATAAAACAGATGACTTTAGAAGAAAAAAGATAAATAAAAGATGTGGATGTGGATGTATAAACAGAGAGGAAGAAATGCAGCTAGTCAGGTTGAAGCATAGGACAGTCTAAGAAAGAAGTATAGAAAGACTTGAGGAACAACAAAGATGACTACATGAGAAAACTTATAATTCTACATATATCTCACCTTGGTTGAATATAGCACTTTCAGCCAATGTGCTGTCAGAACTGTGATATTTTTATCATTATTATGCCAAAGAAAATATTTCTGTGTGCAGAGGGCTCGATGGAAAGCAGAGTCACAATGATGGATTGAACATAAAGAGAAGGAAATGAAAAGATACAGATGAGTTAAAAGGAATCAGAGAAGAAAGTGGAAGGACAGACAAAGGAAATCAGATGGGCTGGGACCAGACAGGACACTGCAGATGGTTTGCTTGACAGACATGGGGGCGTTCCACCTGCTGAGGTCCTGTGTGAAGGACATTTCCTTTCTGCGTGTGTGCGCTTGTGTTGGTATCGATGCTGTGTATCTTGTTTGAATCTGTCTCCTGTTATGTTTGTGGTCTGATGTTTGTTTATCTGTGCTTGCGGGTGTCTCACAATGTCTCTCTGGCTGTGTCCAAAATCACACACACACACACACTAATCCCTCCTGACTACTCAGGGAGTTTCATGAACAAGACTACATAGTGGACTTGCTTCTGGACATTATTTTCTCTGTGCCATGAATGATGTGACAACCGATGTACAATTTAATCTTCTAGATTTCAGCCAATGTGCTGTGTACATTTTTGTGTTGTACCAATTCCTCAAACAAATGGACATTTTAATTGTAATTTTCTGCTCTGTTCATGTTGTCAGCCTTGTGTCTTTTTCTGCAGGATAGGGGATTAAAGTCCTGTATACATTATATTTACTGGTTTAGAAACTACCAATTACACAACTATTTAGGGATGCACGATATTGGAATTTTGGCCGATATCCGATATGCCGATATTTTAAAACTCATGGGGCCGATAACCGATATCGATACCAATATTAAAGCTGAAAAAAATAAGCAGTCATTGCAAATAGCAGGTTTGTTATCTGTTTCCGACACTTTGAAAAATAGGGGTGGGAAAAATATCAATACACTGACATATTGCGATATTTTCATATGATCATATCAAATTAATATTTAAAAACGTGGTATCGGATCTATTATAAAATCTTGCAAGATTTCATTGTTTTGTTACAAAATCTCACAAAATTTCGTGAATTCTTGCAAGATTTCGTAACAGAACTATGAAATATCGTAAGATTTCGTCAGTAAAATAGATCGATTCGGCGTTTTTAAATATCAATATATCAGCATATGAAAATATTGCCATATTTCGATATCAATATCTTTTTCCCACCCCTAGTCTTTATAAGTTTGAAAGTCTGTAAAAAAGAAGTTTTTAAAGAAGAAGAAGTTTTTTGTTTTTTTAGACTTCAGAAACAGCGGGCTGATCGGTTGAATATTGGTGAAATATCGGTGGGGTGGCCGATGTCCGATACTCAATTTTAAGGCCAATATTGGCCGATACTGATAGGGGGGCCGATATTGTGCATCCCTACTACTATTCATGCTGCATTATGGGATACATTGACACTGTCAGCTACCACAACTTGAGGATGTCACTACAAAATGGTGAACATGTAGCCCACTATGTTTTCAACAGTGAGGTATTTTGTAACGGCTGCTCATTATTTTGTATCAGAGTAAGTCTGCTTTTCTGTGTGCTGTAAATACCAAAAGTATTTCACTGAAACCCAACTAAATAGTGCCTGGCTGCAAATAAAAAACAATGCTAACGGGACAGAATCAATCAACACATTTTAGTGGAAACCAAATCAGTTTATGAAATGAAATGAAAATTAGTTTATCCATACTATTTTCAATACTAAAGGGGAGAAAAATCACTAGATTAATTAATTAAACATTTTAAAAGATTAATTTCTAAATGTGTTTGTCTATATTAAAAGGTATCGATATGTGACTGTAAGCCAGGGTGAGATCATCCAATAGCAGTTGCAGGATCTTTATGGAGTACATTTACCTAAATAAAGATGATAAATATGGATGGTGTGGATCTACTGTATGGAGCTATAGTGTCAGTGTTGTAGGTGTTACATTCCTCCTTCTTGTAAAAGCCATCTTAGATTTCTACCAATTAGAAAACCAACATTGCTACAGTAACAGCAGCTTAACCTGAATCTCTGCCAGACTTTTTGTTACAGTGCTGTCGTCCTTAAATTCATTCATAAGCTGTGCTAAGTAGATAGACGTCACCGTGAAGTCTTGGATGGGAAGCTTCCAGCTTTGCACTAGCGTTTCTAATTAGTAATTTGTGGCAGGGAATTTGGAGCAATTAGTGGATCTGACTGTTAATCATAGAAGCAACATATTCCTGAGTAGTTCATAGTCAAAAGGTGAAACATACCCCAAGTTATCGTCTGTTTATCAGCTTTACTATTATTTATAGTATCAAGATCAGTTAAGTAATTCCAAAAAGGTCTTGAGACATTCAAACTCAAAAGGGAAAAGTTTACTGGTGTAACCCAGTGAGAAACTTGTTTTTCCAACCACAAAAGTTGCTACTTGGTGGATATGGCATAGATTGCAGGTTCAAGCCATACTAGTGTTAATTTTAACACATTAAGGTTTTTACTGTATATAGCTTTAAATTAACTGCGTTTATGTAATGTTATCATTGCTAAGGCCATTTATGCTCCCTTACATAGATAGATCTATTTATCTGAGCAGTTCTAAATCTAGTTAGCAGCAGTATGTTGCAACTACTGTAAATGGTTAAAAATGAATTATTACAGCAATGTAATTATTTCACAACTTCATCCTGTATTATAAGAACCTGCAATCATAATAACAGGATAAGAAGACGTGTTTGCCACACCCTTGAGTTCCTGGACAGCAGGCTCTTCCAGTTTTTTGATTTGCTCCTGGATCATGGCCTTAAACGTCTTGTAGTTGTTAAAGCCTGGCACTTATTTACCTCAGTACCATTGATACTGAGCCACCTGTTTGTCAATATTCCAGCTGACTGCAAAATGTTTATAACAAAATCAGCTCGGACAGTATTTGAAAATATAAGATATGTTACAATTTTTGTTTCAAACGCTGTCATACGTCGCCGCCTTCATACTTCCATAGCTACTTCTTTATGTTGCCATTATTGTTATGTCAGGTTCATCCACTAGTGGGCAATGCTGAGTTCAGAGTTCACTTCAGCAATCCACCGTTAGTGTCAAGCACTGATTGGTAGTGGTATTATTTGGCTATAAAGTTTTTTACATCCACTCAACATGCCCTGTTATACGCACACAGATTTTCTTCAAAAGTTTCCGGCATCTCCACATTTGTTATCTTCTTCTTCTGGTGCTGCTTTTTTTCCTCGTTTGTTCCTGTTCTTTTCCGTCTTTTACCTTTCACTGATCACATGTCAGCTATGCAGCTCAACACTGGTCCTGTGGTCTCCAGTGGTATTGCGCTGTGTCAAGTAAAAGATGCACAAGCCCCCCCACACACACACATACACACCCACGCACACACACCCACACACAAAAAAAAGCCCAGACCAAACTAGAGTGCAGACCTCCACCAAGCAGCTCATGTCCCCCTCTTATTGTGATTCACACTGAAACTTTTATTGCTACGTGTCTTTTATTAAATTTTGTTTCTGTTTATAAAGTTCAAACTGGAAAGTTCACAGTTCATACTGTACCTGCTACATTATAGAACTCATTTAGATCCTTTCTTGTAATTTTCTACCAAACACTCGGGCCATTTGTATGGAGGTATATGCAAAAATTCAAAAATTTGGTCTATCTTACAATGATAAAGAATCCTTCAAAAAATTCCTGGATCCAGAAGGTGATCTGGATCACCATCAAAATTAAATGGCTTCGTCCTTGGGCTGAGGCACACGGCTGGTAAAAATTTCAGGTCAATCTGTCCAGAGCTTTTTCTGTAAAGTTGCTGACAGACAGACAAACAAACCAATGCTACCAAAAACAAACCTCCTTGGCAGAAGTAATCACGTGTATAACCAATGCAGGAGACAGAAGAAACTGTCCGTCTGCTCATCTGTCTCCTGCATCAAGCATAAATGAATCTGTTGTCTTTTGCATTACTAGACAATAGTGTTGCCCCATCTAAATTACTTCGCGATTCGATTCAATTGCGATTATGGGACCCATGATTTTTTCGATTATGGCGATTATAATGTGTGTCAATACGATTCGATTATTGCACCCATAATTATCACGATTATTGCAATTTTTAAAGCCTTTTTTTCATCTCAATAAATTGATTTTTTTTTTCATTTGATGCTACATTTGTAAATAAATTAGATTATTAATTCAAGGACTCATGGTACGTCCGCTGATATTTAAGAAAAAGGAAACAAACTTGTAGATTGACATTTCTTAAGCAACAACAGCAGGACTATAATGTGAAAGACTCCCTCCAAACAAAGTGCCTTCTTTTAGTTTTCAACTTATTCATTCTGGAATAAGTTATTAAGCTATAGTGTGAATATCGTACGACATATTCCTCTCCGATACAAACACACTGACATCAGTTGACAGACAGCAGCACTGTACACTTTGTCACTGACATTTATTCATGAAATGTCTGTGATCTTCTGATTCATTCAAGTTTTCCACTGCTGTTCCAACAACCAGTCCTTCCAGATTTCCTCCATGTTGTTAAGAAAATAGCTCGATTTTCATCTGTTCTCATTACACATTTGCAGAAGTGTCACCCTGAGCAATGGCCAACAGTCTGCTACGGCGTTTTCCCAGATTAGTCTGAAGAAGCTTGTAGTGGTACGTAAACTACGTACAGTATATTAAAGACAAAGTTAGGAAAAAAACAATGGCAGTTTTCCTTTCTTACAATTGCAAACAAATATTTACCTTCACTTTTGCCTCAATTGCTTTGCAAATTTTGCAGATCGTAAATGTCTTGTCCAGAGTTTTGTTGCAGTTTTCGTAAACCCCAAACTACTTCCAAAGGTGTGAACTATACACCCAGATGGCGAAACTATAGCAGGTTCTTTTTTAGCCGGAACAGTGAATTGCACATTGTTGCTTCCTGTTGTTGTCCTGCTCCTTAAACTGTCCGGCTGGAAACGGGGGGCACATCATGGTTCCTTTTACTTTATGGTTTCATTTTCCACTGCAATGCATCATGGCAAATAATCAATGCCAAATCGTCACATGACCCATCATGATGCATCGCCAGATCGACGAATCGCAAGCAACACTACTATACAACAGTGAAAATGCCTTAGAAATACTTGCTTCGATATATTTTGACAAGCACAATAACAACCGATATTAAACATAACTGTACGAACAGACTGTTTGATCTTTCTGAATCTATAGCATCACAGAAAAAATGCAGACAACAAGAAACTTTTAGTTTTCTTTTTCATTTCAACCTTTCTTATCCCTGATATCCCTGATACTCCTGAACAAATGCTATCAGCTAATAGCATAAAAAAAGGTGATTACTGCTTATCATTTTCTACCTGAAATATGCAGGGTGGCTATTACTGTCCAATGTCCATTATAAGCAGTTTCTAAGAAAAGAATTTAGAATTCATATTGAGTTTGACATTAAGATTCATTTTGACTTATATTGACTTTATATGATGCCTTTTCAATTTTGAAAAAGCAGAATACAAGCAAACAAAGTCTTTAGCGTCCAGTGCACAATAGTTTCATCTCACTTCTTAAAACACATCCCATAATCATAAAGTTTGCTTTGATATGTCTGTATATACAGTATGTTCCACGAGAGCAAGCAACCTACAAAAAACTTCACCTCTAGAATGTATAAAAACTCTTTCCTGTTACCCTCCAGTAAGTCTGTCGGCAATTTACCACTGGGTTATTGTGAAGCACCAATCTTATGCTCAGACTCCGTTAGTGGAGGAGTAATATGTCAAAGTGCCAGTGGCTCTGCTTGAGCAAACCTCCAAGGAAGGTCTTTATTAACTCACTGAGAAGAGCAGCAAATCTGGACATTAAAAGCCCAGCACACCAACAAACATGTTAAGAGTTTTGTTTTTTTTGTTTTTTTCTGTCTGATTACACTCTAGGTTGAAGTTGGGTGGATTTATACCTATAATTACCTGGAGTAACAAAATGCTTACTAAAAGGAATAAGTTCTCATGCCCCACCGGCAGAATAAATCACATAAAAGTCAGGATTCTGCAATTCAATGTGATTTTTACTGAATCTATATGAATCAATGTAAGTTATTAAAGCAGAGAGTAAATAATTGTTGCATACTTATCAGATTTAGTGATTACACCAAAAGGAATATGCAGTTGTCATGCTATGTACAATTTTATCCCTTATTAATTACACAAACTTACCGAAACAGGCAAGTTTATACTGCCCTCATTTATACTGTTGACTTTAACTTCAACTTAACAGAACGTTCTTAAAATCAGTGTTGGTGGGAAAGATTTACGAAAAAGAGTTGTTAAGAAGTAAAATACTCTAAAGAACTAGCTTCTTTTTACTTTTTTTTTTTTTTGTTTTACCTTTTTTCATTAAGGTTAAGGTAACCTGTGTTTTCAGATCCATAGTTCACGCAATATGCTGTATTCCACATCAGGATCAACACTGTCCCTTCAAAATGATTTCTATAGTTTACTGAAGGCATTATCGCCCCACCTCTTCATTTCAAATTTGACTGAATATGGACTTTGTGGATAAAGTTGGATTAACTGAGCTGGCTTGCTGTCAGCAGTGCCCTATGCTTTGATGTATGCTGTAGTGTTTCCTTTCCTGGTGCACAGTTGCTGTGCATAATAACAGCTTCCCACGAGGAGGAGGGTTTTCCTTGTCTATCACAGGAAGGGATATTGCTTAGTCCAGAAAAGAAACTACAATGCACTGTGCAAACAAAGCCCTGCTGAAATATCAAAGGAGAACAAAGGTGTTGGGGGGCATGAATGCGGACATAAAAGCAGTGAAAATGTTTTAAATAAAGATGTTAAATTTTCCTGTTTTTGTTGAGATTGCGTGAAATGCAGCCTCTCCTACTCTCCCCATGCCAGGGACTGGAACTGTTGTCCTGCTGTTTTATCTTGCCACTATTGCTGTAAACATCCCCATAAACAACATTTAAAGCCCAATGGTACCTTTAACTTGCAGCTTTGAGCTGGCTGGCCTTACTGCCTCCAGTCACTATACAGACTGTGTGATGGCCCACTGCGGGGTGTTATCTCCATCACTGCCATATGCCTGGGTGCTGGGTGGTCTCTGGGCACTTGTCTCCCTCTTCTTTCACTTTGTGTCTTCATGATTTCATCGTTTTTATATCTCCACCTACTCGCCTTCTATCTCTGTCTTACACACATACAAATATGGCCCAACAACAGAACACACTGCAATTATGCGCTTTTCTGTTTTCTGTGTTACATTACTCACAGAGAAACAGCATACAGCACAGCAGTTCCCCTTAAACACAATTCCTTTTGTAAAACTGCATGAACCACTTTAAGCCTGTTAAGGGGATCATTTAGGTTTGATTACTGAGCAATATCATGAGTAATTTTGATAGCATTGTGGGTTTTTTGTTGTTTGTTTTTTATGTCATCATAGTTTGCATTCAATTAAATGAACATTATTACAAACTCTTTCTAAAGTTTAAAGAAACCAAAACAATCATTTCAAGGTAAGACTAAAATGCCATTAACTGATGTAGATATGTTCATTGATAAAGACTTGATTTTTTTTCTTTTTTTTTCCTCATTGGATATAACAAAAGTAAAAATACAGAAAGTCAGAGTTTGTTCCTTGGTCTGAAAAATGACTCAGTCTAAGGCTGACAATATGCTTGCTTCTTAACCGCACATCTGGAAAAACAGAACTGTTTGATCGTGTGCTCTTATTGGAGCAATTGAATTACGTAGAATGATAGAACTACATAGAATGATAAGCTGCTTTCTGATTTAACCGTTCTTGAACAGAGAAACAAAGCTGACAGACCATAAACAGGGACTTTGATACTTATAACATTTATATGGCCTCATCAGTGCACAAGAGATCATATTATACCCCCAAAACCCCAGAAAAGTGAAATTTGATGTCATGGCACATTTAAAGTTTTCAAGCACACCGCTTCTGTTTCACACACTGACAAAATGACATTATTTTATTCCTCACCTTCACTTCTCACCTAAAAACCAGCCTTTACTCTCCCTCCTATAGCTGTGACCTTTCTTGTCAAACACTAACCATCTAACCCACCATCTGACTATAACCCTGACCAGGCAACAAACAACACTAGAGGCAGAGTAGGGATGCGAGTTAATGGAGTGTGCAAAGATGAGGATAATGGAAATAGAGAAAGTGAAGAACTGATAAAGAGGTTTAAATTGAACAAAATGAGGCATCTTATAGGCTTACTGAACCTTCAGAGTTGCTTTTATGTTTATCCTTTAGGCTATTTCTATAGGAAATACATTCAGTAGTATTCAAGATAAAATTTGAAGTGATTAATGCTTGATTTATATACAGTATAAGAATATTTTTTAGTTTGCATCTGTATGCATGCAAGATTTTAGTTTATTTGCTCCATAAGATGTATTAAAATAAGTATATATAACACAATAAGGCAAATCATTATAATGGCTGATAACAGTAGGCTAAATTTGTAGATATTGTGCTCAAAACGTTAATTTCAGACACTGATGAGAGTCTCAACCTTCAGGTTGCAGTAGTTTCTAAACTCTATTCTGCTCCACCTCAAAATCGGCATGTGTAGAACTGGAGTTACATCTAACCATTGTTTTACTTACATGAGATGTTAGTTCTTCATGTGCTTTTTTTCCATGTCATGCTACATGATCATGAAATTGATGTTTAGATCTTTCACAAAGTTTATGTGCCACAAATCGTGAACCAACAATATAGTTATCACATTCTTGATTTGGCCACTGAAGCATTACGCATTCGTTTCTTGATAAGGATCACACTGCAACTTTTCTGTATTAAATGATTTATTATACACAGCCAAAGAAATCAAGGTTCTTTACAGAGCCCGGGGTCAAACCAGCACCCTGAACTAACCAATAACAGTTCTGTGTGTCAGGGCGCAAGTCTGACAAAACTATTCTGTCTACCACGGGGTTTTATAGCTAGACAATGTCCAAATAAGGTCATGCAAATTGTGCAAAGCGCTCTTCTCATGAATTGGCTCGTTCATCTGACTCCATCCCGTTCTTGGTCCATCTCCAAGTCAGCATGACCGACCGAAGGCCTCCTGCACACACACAGACACACAGATACACACACACACAGATAGACACACACAGATAGATACACACACAGATAGATACAGGGAGACCAACATTCTTTCTCTCTGAATAAACAATATTGACAACCTTCTCCTTGTTCCCAAGGTTGCCTATCCCAAACACAATACAGGATACAGATGTTCATGTATTAATGATTCCAACAGAAATAAAACAGGATACTTGACAAAGGATATTTCGCTACACCACACAGTACTTAAAAGAAGGCAGTAGTTCCATCCAAGACAGCTGAGTTGGAAGCCCTTTACTTTGCTTTGAATGATGACTTTAAATTTGCATGGTTGTTTTTAAACTTTACCAATTACTCTACAATTACTTTACCGCTATATCACAAGAAAGGATGTCTCACAGTTTCTAACCATGCATGTGACACAACACAACTGTGTTAAATCCAGCAATGGATCAGCGCGAGCCTACGTCACAACCCGGAATTCACGTGACCATGAAGCTGGTAGCGGTGAAAACATGCTTCGTATTTGAACGGCGTCTGATGGACTATGAGCCTCAAAAACTGTTTTTGCACCCTTTTTAAATTTTTTTCTCCGCCGGTCTGTCTTTGAAATATTATTGAAATGACGTCCAGTTATACTGAAAGTCTCACTGCCGACGCTAGAAGAAGATACGAAGCTAAACTAGTATCTGTTGGACTAAGTGATGCCCATCTTCTGCTGCTACAGCCTGGTTAGACGAACCTACCTGTACATAACAGCCTGATGATCAGTTTCCCGATCTCATGATGTATTTGGTTTCATCAGGTAAGCCCCGTGTTCAAGCCATTTATTTTTTATTATAGAATATTAATTTTCCCCGGATTTTTAAAAAATGGTGGTATTTCTTTGATGTACTTCTCAGGAGTTTACTCTCATTGATAAAGCTATAAATTACCGGCAGTCTCATCTGTATGTAACTGGTTATGACTGTGCATGTTTATAATGCTGCAAATGCTTTTCTGCCACTTTTTATGCTTTTATTCTTATGTGGGAACATTGATGGCAGTAATCTGGATGAACGTGATCTTTAACAGTCCTGAGGAGACGGGAACAGCGGGCGGCGCTGTGATTCTGTAGATCCACTGATATAATGGTGTTTTCTATCATCTGTGCAAAAACAACTACAGGGTTTAAAAAGTGAGACCACATTATATGCTTTTTTTATCAGTCACAAAGTGATCCGAACATATTGTTAGATGTTTCCATGGTTTCCAGCGTGAACTGTCAGCATTTATGGGCTTGATAGCAGCTAGCCACTTAGCATGTTGTTCGGGACTTTTTCTGTTGTTTTGGGAACTGGAACAAACATATTCTCTTGTCCGTGTGATAGATATGTTTATGGCAGCCATACACAGCGGGACTTCTCGGTATTTCCAAAGTAGAATAAACGAAGATTGACGAGTAATGAAGCAGGTAATTCAGTGACTCCCCTATGCAACGAAGCAATGTTTTCACCTGTTACCTAACCGGATGTGACGAATTTGGCGAATATTCCCGGATGTTCGCGGTGATCCATAGGGGATTATCACGCTTACCGGAAATTCCCGGTATTTGGACACTTCCTCTTCCGGGCCATGTTAACGACAGCCGTTCCTGCTCTGTTATACTGTTTAAATCGGATAAACTCCAAAAATACTTAAGTTTTCATTCGAGACTGAAATGATACTAAGAAAGAAGTGTATCAAAGCGATCGATTCGCCGCGGTGAAGGGCCGAACTTTATAATAAAACACACGTTTGTTTGTCGCCGGTGGGGCACAACACCGGCACTTCACAGCATGCTAGCATTAGCCAGCTAGCGTTTACTGACGTGCTTAACATTGTGCGTCTTAAAACACACAAACATCTGAAAATCGGGTCTGTACCTCCCCGTTTCCAGTGGAACAACTGGGGACTGCCAAAAAAAGGAAACGCTTTCAGATGCTTGTGTGTTTTCAGCCGTACAAAGTTAGGCACGTCATCAAGCTGGCTAATGCTAACCTGCTAACAGTAGTCCGCCAGCTACTACTCTGTTAAACTTTGTTAATCGGATAAACGCCAATGCCAAGTTTTCATTCCAGACTGAAGTGATGCTAAGGGAAGAAGTGGATCAAAACGACCGATTCGCCGCGGTGAAGGACCGAACTTTATAATAAAACGATACATGTTTGTTTGTGGCCGGCAGACTGCGCAGTCGTGTTAGCAGGTTAGCATTAGCCAGCTTGATGACGTGCCTAACTTTGTACGGCTGAAAACACACAAGCATCTGAAAGCATCTCCTTTCTTGGCAGTCCCCAGTTGTTCCACTGGAAACGGGGAGGTACAGACCCGATTTTCAGATGTTTGTGTGTTTTAAGACGCACAATGTTAAGCACGTCAGTAAACGCTAGCTGGCTAATGCTAGCATGCTGTGAAGTGCCGGTGTTGTGCCCCACCAGCGACAAACAAACGTGTGTTTTATTATAAAGTTCGGCCCTTCACCGCGGCGAATCGATCGCTTTGATCCACTTCTTCCTTAGTATCATTTCAGTCTAGAATGAAAACTTAAGTATGTTTGGAGTTTATCCGATTTAAACAGTATAACAGAGCAGGAACGGCTGTCGTTAACATGGCCGGAAGAGGAAGTGCCCAAATACCGGGAACTTCCGGTAAGCGTGATAATCCCCTATACCCAGACGAACAACAGATGATGGGTATCCAGACATTCACTCCCTGCCTGGATTCACCCTGAAGTCTTCTGTTCTGTTCTTTGAAACCTACAAGGAGATATTGCTGAATATGCCTGAGATATATAGTGCCTCAGCTAGTGTTTGTGTGTGTGTACGTTTCTCTGAATGCATGAGTATGAGTGTGTGTGTTGCTCTTTATGACCATGTCACAGACATCAGTGATTGATGCGCTACCTAGGCTTGCCTGATTAATTACACTCCAGGTCGATGTCACGAAGCAAACTCTGGCAGAATACGTATGTGCACATATGCAGACACACAACAACTCACCCTCAGGCTGATGGCGTCCATGTAGAGCATGCTTACTCTGCAACTGTAACACACAGCACAAACAAACATTAATGTAACATTTTACCTCTTGTTATGCCTATTTGGTATGTCTTTTGGCACTGAGATGTTGTCAATGAGTTACTGTTACAAAGATTTACCAAAATATAATCAGTCATTTTTGTTGTATTGGAATTGCAAGAAAAATAGTTCAAATATGCCCCCCAAAAAATGCTTATCTGTTGTTATGGTCTACAAAGCAAAGTGTGTCATGAGCCACACCTCTGCTCCCCACCCCCCACTTCCTTTGACCTCGAACAAATATCTGCAAAGTGCAAACACATTTAGCCAAACGTTCCCAAACGTACTATTCTTCAATTAGTGGGAACGTTGTTTTTAAGCTTGTGGGCAGCCCGGCAGGCTGCATTTCACCATGCTACTGCAAATGTTTACTGGGCTGCCGGGCTACTCACCCAACACAACCTCAATCCATGTTCTTTAACCGACAGCTTCTTTGCCAACAACCATTGTTTCTTTGAATGTAGTGTCGGAGCCTGGTTGTCTTCAAAATGAGTGTTTCATTCTGCTCGCTGGCATTTCGCTTCAAAAATACGTGCTATTGCTTACTGGCTGTAGTCTTTTACAGAGGGGGAGGGCCAAGGGCTTCAAGAGGAGGGAGGAGACGGGGATTCACATGAATGTGTTGTTGTAATATCAACATCAACGTGTGATTGCATGCTCAACTCCAGATTAAATTACATATCTAGTTCTTCGTGTAGCAATTTTAGGACTCCTTGAATCTAGAAATGATATATTTCTACTTTTCCCCTTTAAATTTATTCTCATTAATAAAAAGACTAAGATCATTAGGTCTTGCGTGTTATCACAGGTGTGAATACTGTTATTGCACTGCCCATTCCTGATTCAGTGCAGCTTTTTTCTTTTTAATGTGTGTTGGCTTTCCTTCCCTCAGCAGCTCTCCTTCGTATCCTCCTCACTGGCAATCCAGCCATCCTAAGTGATAAATAGGCTTCAATTAAGGGCTAGCTTCGTAGACTGCAATGTGTCATCTGTGCCTGGGTCGCTTTAACATTTATTCAATAAAGATTCAGCAGTGAGCAAGAGAGAGGGAGGAAAGACAAATGGATCCCAAAGATACCAGGTCATGTTTGTCTGCTATCTGGGAGAGAGCCCCACAGTGATTGTTGCATTGACGTCATTACGGTAGGTGAACATTGGCGCTGTATTTATCAAAACAGACATGAAGGCAGCTTAGTGCGATTAGGTTATTTCTTGGTTAACTAATGACTATTATATCTTTATGACAGCAGATTCACTCTGTGTTTAAACAACACAGCCTCCAGCTTATTCCAACACATGAGTGATGCTTTTCTTGTCAATTATTGATGAAAGAGAAAAAAAAGCACAAAATGTTAATTGCGATCTTATGCTTGTGTTGTTTCTGTCTTTTCATCGTGTACTCATGGAGTTTTATGTACAGCTTTATCTTGATTTTTTTTTCTTTGTTGACTGAGATGAATGATGTGTTGATGATGAATGCACAGCTGATGAAAAGAGTGAGGGCTACCTGTCTCTACTTCAGCTTTAAAATGCTCATTACCGTCACTTGGTGCGAAGCAAAGCGGGTCACCTTGGAGAGAATTGCTTTTCTGTTACATTTGATTAAGGACCCACTATGTCTTGTGTCATTTTGAATACTGCAAAACTCCATATCAGCCAAGCACAAACTGACATTTCAGGAGAAAAAATGCTGTCATACAGTGATAGTGTTGTAAATACTGAGAGAGGGGAGGGCTTTAAGAGGAGGCAATTACTTTTTTCTTAAGTTTTATGAGGGACTTCATGAGGCTGCTGATCAGCTATACTCACAGTATGCCTCGTACTGAATGCTATGATGTTTTAATTGGCGGAGACTTGACTGTATACAACCTAAAATGTAGACCTTTGTATTGATCAGTTAATGAATTGTGATTTTGATGAGCTAATTTTCTGGCATGCATACATATGTGTGTCTCTAATGAATCCATTACACTTGGCCATATACAAGTCCATAACTAACTGCAGGCATCAGATATGTGTAGTTGTTGTGATGCTGAAGCCCTGTTTAGAGGACAGTTTTACACATGTACTGGAAGTAAACTACAGAATGAAGATATTCTACACTTGTTCAGCCACATAGCAAATATTTGGTATGCTGAAGGGGTGTGCCATATAGTATTGATTGCATCGTTTATTAGGGCTGTAACGGTTTGTGTATTTGCGTCGAACCGATCGGTACACTACTCTCGGTTCTGCACAACCCTGTACTGAAATGTTGAGCGCAGGATTTGCTTATTTAGCTATTTATTGTTTCATTAAGTTTTTGCGTGCCACCGAACATAACAAAGGTTATGATATTGTAACCCTAGTTATATTAACACAGGCGGAGCTCTCTACTGGACTCTATGGGTACAACTCTCCTCCAATCGCGTACATGCGATGGCCCACTGAACTTTTCATGAACGTAGCCAGCCAGTGGGGTGTGTCTACCCTTTTTCCCCCCTTAGTGGGTATAAAAGCAGGTGCATCGCCAGCATCCCTCATTCCACCAAGCTTCAGTGTAGGGTGAAAGAGTGGCAGGGCCCTTTGTAGAGGGCTCCAACTGTGTTGATATAACTAGGGTTACAATATTATAACCTTCGTTATATCTCACACAGGCTTCGCCCTCTACTGGACTCTATGGGTACAGTAGGCAAAGCCCGATATATGTACTCCCTGCCACAGGAGAGGCTCTGCACACTGACCACGCCAGCTACTGATTAGGTACCAAAACCCAGTCACCACTTTATTAATCTAAGCCACGTATGGAGTGATGACAGGTCCAACTTCATCCCAGTTAGCAGCACCTGGCTAGGCTGGGTGAAGTTGCGACCTAACCTCACAGGGGTCTCAACCGTGACCACCTGTACACCTCATTGACCGTGTCCAGCAGAGCACAGATCAATGCAGGTGCATGACACCCTGTGGGGATCAAGCATAACAAATACTTGACACACCCTTCCTCTCACAGGTCCTGTGACCCTGCGGTGAGCACAGACCTGGAGAAGGAGCCTGACATATCCAAGAGATAGAACCATTTGAACGGGCGGGGTGAAGACCACAATGCTGCCACCATAAGTCTTCAACACTCACACCACTGAACAGAGCCGTAGATGACGCCACGGACCACAGTGGGCGTTCCAGCATTCCAGTGTTAATAATATCTAAATGATAATCATAAGCAGCTACACTCTATTAAGTGGTGTCGTATTTCCAAACTGATAAAAAAAAAAGGGAAAACACAGAGGACAGAAAAATGTAAAGGATTGTATAAGCCCTGTTAAAAATCGTTTCATTCCATAAAGTTGTGCTAAATATTTTTAAAGTTCAGACCTACATGTAAGATGACATGCTGGCATTAATTTATTAACGGGCGGTATCAGCTGTGAGAGTTCCCGCGACGCGCTCGCTCTCAGCGCACCAGCAGAGCACAAGTGTTTCCATCTTCACCTTCTGGAGTTTAAAACCGATATCTGTGTCTCAGTTTCAGCTGGTTTTCAGATGCACGCACTGTCTGAAGCGCCATGTGCGCTCATCCCGTGGATGTGCACGTGTCTGTGGGTAGCCGCATCACAGAAACTCAGAGAGCAGCTATGACATGCTGTCATGTAAATCTGATAACTAACATCAGTTTAGTTTTTAATCAGAGAGCTCAATATAAACCTGTTCTAGAGGAAATGAGACTTTAAACCACCTTGTGACCTGGTGCTGGATAGAAAACCAGATCACAATAAATTAACCTGGCTTTGTAGGTGGTGCTGGGTCTGGTAGGGTGGCTGCCCTGCCTATGTAATGGTAGGGAAAACACTGGGTCGGGTCGTATGTACTCAGTTGTGGTGTAAAATTTTAGTGAACTTGTTGATAAAACACAAGAAAGTTAATATTTGTTAATTTTTCTTCATTACTGTACCGAGGAAAAACCAAACAGTGACCTGTGTACCGAGGTACACACCAAACCGTGATTTTTGTGTACCGTTACAGCCCTATCATTTACATCGTATTGCGATAATACTGTTTTTTATGTTGTTTTTTTTACATCGGTGGAAAATCTTATATCGTGACATTAGGGGATCTATGTAGCACTACAAGAGTGAACAAGGGAACATGTCAGATCAAAGAAGACAAGCAGGTATCAGCTTCAAACTATCAAAAAACAGTGTTTATTAAAATATCAAACCAAAAAAAAAAAAAAAAAAAAAAAATTCTGGAATGCGCTGCTAGGTAGCTGCAATTTGTGAAAGCTCTCCCTTAACTTTTGTGTTTTTTTCTAATATAGTTGTCTTTTTTTATCGACATTATTCGTCAGATTAGGTTTTTCTTGGAGGATTTTTTATGCTGGTTTCAACGGTGTGCAATTCGGGAGATTTTTCCTCGTATATTGGCTTTTTTCACTGCTTGTTATGATGTGTATCCATAGCAACGGAAAAATTGTTTACCACCGTGATCAACTGTTAAAACTCTCCCAAATCAAGATTTTCAGCGAAATAACACGTCAAATCCCAGTGGAGTTAAGGAGAAAGACAAGAGGATGCAGGGCAGGGGTAAGGCAGAGAGAAAAACGGTGGAGATTTAAACCGTTTCTTCCAACTGTTGTGATGGGTAACGTGAGATCGCTAGCTAACAAGATGGACGAGCTCGAAGTGCTAACAAGGTCTCAGAAAGAGTACAGAGAATGCAGTATCATGTGTTTCACCGAGACTTGGCTGCATGAACACATCCCGGACTGTAATGCGTCTGTACACGGCTTCAAGACGGTCCGTGCGGACCGAAATATACAGCTCAGCGGGAAGCGGAAGGGAGGCGGAATTGCAGTGCTGGTCAGTCAGCGCTGGTGTCATCCAGGACACGTCACTGTCAAGGAGAAGATCTGCACAAGAGACATTGAACTGTTAGCTGTGAGTTTCCGTCCATATTATTTACCCAGAGAGTTTGCCTGTGTTATTCTGGTAGCGGTTTATATAATACCAGGTACCGCACCAGAGACAGCCTGTGATGTCATCAGCTCCGTCGTGGCTAAACTACAAACACAGCATCCAAACTCATTCATAGCGATCTCTGGAGACTTCAACAACGTCTCCCTCTCTGCTACGTTGCCAACTTTCCAGCAGTTTGTCAGCTGCTCCACCAGAGAAAATAAGATGTTGGACTTATTTTATGCAAATACAAAGAATGCATACAGCTCCTCTGCCCTGCCTCCTCTAGGAAGATCTGATCATAATCTGGTTCTTCTCACCTCCACCTACAAGCCCATCGTTCAGCAGCAACCAGTCATTAGGGAGGACGATTAAAACCTGGTCTACTGAGGCTGAAGATGCTCTGAGAGGGTGCTTTGAGGCCACAGACTGGAATGTCCTCTGTGAACCTCATGGAGATGACATCAACACCATGACTGAGTGTGTGACAGATTACATAAACTTCTGTGTGGACAACATCGTTCCAACAAGAACAGTGAGGTGCTTCCCCAATAACAAACCCTGGATCACCAGTGACCTGAAAAAGCTGCTGAACATCAAAAAGAAAGCTTTCAGGGATGGAGACAGGGAGTTACTGAAGACCACACAAAAACAACTGAAAACACAGACTAAGAAGTGCAAGGAGGACTACAGGAAGAAGTTGGAGAGCCAGCTCCAGCAGAACAACGTGAGGGATGTATGGTCGGGGAATGAAGAAAATCACTGGCTTCAAGCTAAAGGGGGACCAGACTGACGGAGGTCTGGACAGAGCTAACGAACTGAACATGTTCTTCAATAGGTTCAGTTCCCCCCTGCCGACAACCCAACATTCCACACACCCTCCATGAGCTCACAGCTTTCCTGTCCCACCTCCACTCTGTCACACTGCACCTCAGTCATGGACCTGAACACAGCCTCATCTCCCTCTACATCAGGACATCCTGAGACCTCTTTTGCCTCCACCTCCAGCCTGACTGTCTCATGTGACCAGGTCAAGAAACAACTAGAAAAACTGAACCGGAACAAGGCTGCAGGTCCAGATGGTGTCAGTCCCAGAGTTCTCAAGACCTGCTCAGAACAACTATGTCCGGTTCTCCAGCACCTTTTTAACACCAGCCTGAGACAGAACAGAGTTCCTGTGCTGTGGAAAACATCCTGTCTTGTTCCAGTCCCTAAAAAACCACAACCAGCTGAACCAAATGACTACAGACCAGTTGCTTTGACATCTCACATCATGAAAGTCCTGGAGAGACTCTTACTGGCTCACCTCAACAAGCAAGTGAACACCTTTCAGGACCCATTACAGTTCGCATATCGTAATGGGCTTGGGGTTGAAGACGCCATCATCTTCTTGCTTCAGAGAGCCCACTCTCATCTGGACCAGTCAGGCAGCACTTTGAGGGTCATGTTCTTTGATTTTTCAAGTGCATTTAATACTATTCAGCCTGCTTTGCTATGTCAGAAGCTCCATAACTTCCAGGTGGATCCCTCCACAACCACCTGGATTTACGACTACCTCACAAACAGACCACAGTTTGTGAGACTGAAAGGTTGTGTGTCTGAGATGGTGGTCAGCAGCACTGGAGCACCACAAGGGACTGTACTCTCACCATTCCTCTTTACACTGTACACCTCAGACTTCCAGTACAACTCTGAGTCCTGTCATCTGCAGAAATATTCTGATGACTCTGCTGTTGTGGGGTGTATTAGTGATGGACAAGAAGCCGAATACAGGGAACTTGTCAATCAGTTTGTGAAATGGTGCAGTAACAATCAGCTCATCTTAAATACCAGCAAGACTAAAGAGATGATTGTTGACTTCAGGAGGAGCAAGAATAAGCAGCATAGTCCTGTCAACATCCTGGGAGAGGAGGTGGAGGTGGTAGAGAACTACAAATACCTTGGAGTTCAGCTGGACAACAGACTTGATTGGAAATGCAACTGTGACTACATCTACAAGAAAGGTATGAGCAGACTTTTCTTCTTAAGGAAGCTAAAATCATTTAATGTCTGCAAAAAGATGTTGCATATCTTCTATAAGTCTGTGGTAGAAAGTGCAATTAGCTTTGCAGCCATCTGCTGGGGCAGCAGCATCAGAACCAGAGACTTGAAGAAACTAAACAAGCTGATCAAGAAAGCTGGTTCTGTGCTGGGGATAACTCTGGAGCCGCTGGAGCTGATCGTTCAAAAAAGAATGCTTCACAAGCTGATGAAGATAATGGAGGACACTTCCCATCCTCTCCACAACACGGTGAAGAATCAACAGAGTGTGTTCAGTGGGAGGCTGCGTCAAGTTCGCTGTAGGACGGAGAGATACAGGAATTCATTCCTGCCAGCAACCATCACCCTAAAGAACAAGACTAACTGACTTTTTGTTTATTTAAAAAAAAAAAAAAAAAAAAAAAAAAAGTGAGCTTTTACAATACTGAATTTCCCTTCGGGGATGAATAAAGTATTTTTCATTTCATTTTCATTTCAAAATAGAAAAGCACTTGAAATTTGAATAGAATCTACAGAGATTTTATTTTGCTGTACATCTTATGTCAAGTCAGGCAAATGAAGGAAGGATTTTACTGAGGCTCTGACTTCTTGTGTGACCATCAATATCAACTGTGATATCATTATTGCAATTTTTTTTTTTTTTTAAATATTGTGTTATATTGTTTGGTGATATTGCCTAGTATGCCTACCATCAACCAACCTCTAAAGTTTAGAGGATCTGTACATATTTTAGAACAGATGCTTTGAAATAGTCGTTTATAAAAAAATATGGCCTATCGGGCGTTATAAAAAAATATATAATTATTTTATTTTTCCACATCGTCCAGCTCTAGTATGCCGTTATTCACAAATGTTGACTCTTCACAACTGTTGGATGTGCACAGATACCATAAAAAAAGGGGACGAACCTTCTGCTACATCACCCATTGGTGTCTAGAGCAACAAGTGAAACCAGTTAGGAGTTCCCATCATCACCATCTTTGCCCCGTAGCGTATGTCATCACTCCCAGTCAGAAAATACAAAAGTAGGCAAAGAGGAGCCTCTGGGCAAATGATTGACAGCCAACGTAGTCTGTGCTAAATGCTAACCAAGCTAACTCTAAACAGGAGCTAACAAAGACTAGCCCCCTAATCAGTGGATTAATCTCGAAACTTCTTTTATAAATTAATCTATTTTCAAAAGCCTCAAGAACGGGGTAATTCTAAATGCATGTATTCGTAGCTTGTTTTATAATAGATGACTCCTGTCAATGTTGTCAAAAGGGGTAGCTTGTCCAAGTGGATTTGCCGCAGAATGATGACGTCATCAGCAGCCGCAGGCCCCCGAGCCGATCTGGAAAGCTGGGCACATCTGGTACCTACACCGGCACCCATCAAAAGGACACTCCTAATTATGTGTAATTTCAAGATTAAATAACATCTAAACAGATGATTTATTAAAAGAAAAAAATCACCCCCCTCACAGTGGACATAAAGGTAAACTTGACCTATTAAGCCTTTTTTTTTTTTTTAAACCAGGCTGTAAATTTTTTTATTTCTTTTGTAAAGTTGGCCTTCTTAACATGGGAGTCAATGGGGATTTGCTCTATTTTGCAGCCAGCTCCTAGTGGATGAAGAGTGAACTACAAATATTTAACACTTTCCCGGACTTCTGCATAGGCCTCACAGTTGGTCACCAGAGGTTACCGCTTGGATGTGCATGTTGTAACAGTTTGGTAACCCTATGTGAGTTTCCCTCTGGTAGCTTCATTAGATGAGACACTTGGTGGATTGTTTCTTGCCAAAGTATAAATGATGTGTCCTCTGTAAAGAACCTTTGAGGAGAGATGGGGAGGGAAGGAAGGGGCAGGAGGTGGAGGAGTCAGCTGCTACAGAAAAAAAGATGAGAAATGGAGGAAGTGCTGTGTGGAATTAGAAAGAGTGAGGACAGTAAAAGGGATAAAAGGACGGTTGGAGATCTAAAAGGGTTGACTAACTGAGGGTCTTGAGTAAACTGAGCTTTGATTGGTTAATTTTCTGACTGGTTTCAGCCAGTATCTTTACTGTAGTTCTCATTAGTTAAATTAGCTTTGAGGTTTGCAACATCTGTATAGATGGATAGCAGTTGTTTCGTGTAAGCTCTGTGGCTGTGCGCATGTTGTATTTGTGTGTGTTTACACGCACAAATGCACACTTGAAATATCATGCAGCTTGCGCTCCCCCTGCCCATCTGTTCTTTGCCTGTTCCACTTGCATCTCAGCTTGGCTTGTTTTTGGTTCCATGTCCCCCTGCAGGCAGTCATTTAAAGACAAGCCTCCATGTGTCTCTGGCTCACCTCTGTTGGATCCGCTCAGGGTGGCCGAGCTCTGTAAGTGAATTGACCTATGAGCTGCTGCCCCCCCACCCCTTTTTTTTTCTTGTGTGGGCGGATTTCCCAGAATGCTATGTTTAGAGGCAGTCTTCACTGGCCGCCTTATTATGTTGGAGGAGTGGACTCTAGGGAGGTAGACAGGTTTTGGGGAACAACATCCCTTCTGGCCGTGCTTCATAGACTTTCCTTGGCAGATAAATTTGTGTATATCCATAGTGTTTGCTTCTCTCTGTTTTTACTCAGTTTCATTGTTCCATTACCATGGATGTGTTGTGCTGGATGCAAATGTGGAGCTTTAATTGAGGCTGGCCCCTCTAAGGTACGATTCACCCAATTTTAACTGGATTGCTCAGCAACCCTCAGGTTTGTGCTCAGTGTTAATTATCTGAAGTTCAACAAACAATTAAGCACATGGCTGGTGTTGCATGTGTAGGAGGGCAAAAGGTGAGGACAAGGCTTAAGAATAAACTGGAAAACCTGCTGTGTATTTGTATGATACACATTCAAAAGTATGCATAGGTCACTGCTCACAGTATGGTTTAAAAATAATCCTAATCCTGGATGTGAAACAAGACATTTATGACTGCACGAGTTGGTTTTTAAGATGACATTAACTATAGCTCAAGATTAGGCTAATCAAGTTTGTTTCTTTTTAAAGACCCTGAAGCACTTCTTTCTTTTAATGGAAGTTATTTGTTTGTCTCTTGAAAAAAAAAAAAAAAAATAAAATAAAAAATGACAATACTGTGTAAGTTGTAGTGCATTTCTTCTGGACATAAGTCCAACCTGTGTCTGAAAAGTTTGAAATGTCAAATGAATAAAACCTGTTGAATAGTGCAGGCAGAAAGACAGAACAAAGTTTTTACGGCAATAGGAATTTCTACTGACAGTCATGTTTGTTTGGATAAAAATGTGTAGTCTTTGTTCAGCTCTTTTCTGAATGTTGCAGCCCTCCAGACTGTAACTGCCTCTGAGCTTTCCAGAGCCTCCAAACTGACAGAACCTCTTTAATTTGTCATACAACATGTTCTGCACCAAGAAATTAAAAACTTTACATAAAACAATAAAGGCATTGTGAGCAACCATGAATGAGGTATTCTTGCTGGCAGTCTTTTATGCCATATGTAACTCTAGTTGGCTGTGGGATTCTTGTCTTTGTTGCAAACTGTTGATGAAATAAGTTTATTAGTTTTATTCAGAGTATTTCAAAGTGCCCAAAACTTTTTCAAGCCCATGGCACCTCAGCAGACATGCTTACTTATTCTCAGGAAGAGATAACGTAACATATAGATAATATGAAGAGAAAAAAAACTTTAATAATAAACTTTACTTTTAGAATGCACGTGTAATTGCTGGTTAGAATTAAAAATGTAACCACAGACAGGATAACATGATTTGTCCATGCTGTAGCTAATAAAGTGGCTTATGCAGATGCAAATAATCAAAAGTAGCACCTGCAGATTTGGGTTTTTTGTTTATTTAGTTTTGTTTTGTGTCCAGAAGTAGTAACTAACAGCAAACTGACAGCATATTCACTATTACAGTACACATTTCTGAAATTACACTAAGTCAGAGGACCCGCTCTTCATGACACTCAAAAAAAATCTCAGTAGAAGTGCTCGTGATTACTGAACAAAGCTTTTCTTGTCAAATAAATCAATGGTCCTTGTATAAACTCACAGCCAACTGCATTTGGAGACCCGTGGCTTCTAATGATGACTTAGCTTCAATGATCAGATGTACAGATCTAAAAAGAACTGATATGTGTGTACACTAAGGATTCACATTTAACTGAACAAAAATCTCATTCTGTTATAGTTTCTCTATTTTTAAATTCTGTATTTAATTCTGTGCTGTGTATAAATAAAATGTATGTCTGCAGTTTGAGACATAATTTACTTAAGATATAAACTTGGGGCCTAAAATTTTCTGGCACTGTGCCGGGTTTCCGGCGTGTGGCAATTTTGCGGCAAGGGGGAAAAAAAACGTCACAATAATAACTTGATATAGTAGGGTGGTAAAAAGTTGCCTATAATCACACATTATAAATACTCTTGTTAATCTACAGATGGTATGAGATCAACACAGTTTTGGCGCTCATCAGAGCGCATTTCTACCCAATGGTAAGTCAAGCAGAGTGGTTAGATCATGGTCTAGATCCAGCTGCAGCTGAGATCTAGCAGAGGCGGCAGTGAATGGCTGCTTGCAAACGTCAGTTATGTTACACCATATCATGGAGGCTAAGTTTATGAAGCTGTTCTAACCGATAAAGGACTTGAAAATAACTGGCGCTGGGCAGGGATTGAGAAACTAGAGACAGCAGCCTTGGAGTAGTTTGTACAAGAAACCGAGGGACCGCATATAAGTATATAACTCGCTTTTCCAGAGACTTCACAGGCTTGACTTGGACTTGGATTGTTTCAAACTCATGAACAGTATTTTTATTTTGTTTGTTTTTTTTTTAAAAGAAAACTTATCTATTTTTTCATCATCTCTGATCCCACATCTGCTGTCCGTGTTGACAGTTGTCATCAACCAAGACATCACACAGACACACACCCCCCGCACACACAAACAACAGCAGCAACGTGAGCACGTCTGGTAACTTTGGACATTAAAAACTGAATAAAAGGGTCAAACATGAGAGCAGCAAGCTGCATCGTCTGTGGTATCAAATTCGAGACACTGGATCCACAACATCCACTTAAAACACACCTGAACAGGTTAGTCACTGTAATGTGAAAGCTTAAAGGGACTAGAGGCAGGAATTGTGAAAGAATAAACAAGCATGTCCAGTTTTCCGAATTCTAATGGGTGCTGAAGATGCAACACCAAACGAACGAGCTGCACCCACGTCGTCTGTCCGTTTTAAGCCTGGAAGGGGGGGGGGGGGGGGGGGGGGGACAACATTATAGCTTCAGTTTGTGCACGCTCCCGTGACGGCTTGGCTCGTGGCTGCAGTTCCCCGCAGCACCAATCGCGGCAGTTGCGAGTCTCATTGCTTAATCTTGCCTCAAGTCCCTTTGATGTTAGCATGTTAGCAACAAGCTTAGCTCCATTGCGGTATAAAGGTGAGCTTGTTGATATCGTTAGTTCGTATTTAAGTCGTGTAACTCCATTAGATGACTACGGAATTTGTTCTGGAGAAGAATGAGACATTTGCTGGACAGTTTCTATAAACTGTGACTGCCGTGATGACGTTAAACTGGGACAAAACTGGGTCCACTGATAATGCAGTTTTACGGGGTCCGTTTGTTAGAAAGATCAGCTTTTGCTCGTTTAGTCATGCAAAGAATAGTTATAAAAACTGCTAGTAGTGGGTCTAAATTACTTAAAATATTGAGACTTTTTCAGTTTGAAAAAAATATAGTGATATCTGCTGCACTGAGCTTGCACAGTTATTTAAAACCTAAAAAAGATGTTCCTCATGCACTAGTGGAGGGATAACCAGCTGTGGACATCTGCCCTGCAGGTTTTGACATGTTTACCTGCTATAACTGAGTCAAACTATCAGCGGGTTATTAAGAGGCTTGTGCAGAACTGACATCAAACTGTCATGTGGATCAGGTGTGTTGCAGCAGGAAAACATCTAAAACCTGCAGGTGGTTATCCTGCACTAAGGTTCAGCTTAGCCTCCTCTCCACATTCAGAAAAAATGCTAGTTTAGAGTATTTCTCTGTAGGGCCAGGCGGATTTTTACACACATTTTAAAACTTTTGGATAAGTTAAGAGCGTATCTATAGTCTGAATGAATTTCCATGTTCATCTACATGTTTTCTTAATATGGTGAAGCAAAAAAAAATGGTCCTCGAGACAAAGTATTAGTCAGTTGAACTAAAGATCAGTGCTGTTACAAAATTCTGGTAGATAAAGGGTGAGTATGGATTTTAAATTCCTTGGATATTATAATGCAGTCTTCTAAGCAGAGCAGACTTTGTCATGACATGACAGATTACTGGTTACAGCTGAAAGTGACTTGTAACGTGGACTTGAGCCATAATACTGGAGATATGACTTGGACTTGCAAAAAAAAAAAAAAAAAAAAAAAAAAAGATATTTATGCCTGCAGAAACTGATATACGCATCTACTGTAGCAGCAAGAAAGTGCTGTTATGTCAAGATTTAGACCCTGATCACACAGAAAATAGCTTCTATTTTTAGCCAAATTCTCCAATGTAAATGCGAATAAACTCTCTTTAAACAACCCCACTCGTCCGAAAAAAGTTCAGGCTCAGGATTTTTATTTAAATCTTATGTTTCTCATATACAGTAGTATGATGTCCAGCATTAAAAAAAAATCTCATCCCAACTATCTCACCAATCAAGCCACCTTATCTACAAACCTCCATTTATTTGAGTTATTTTATGCAAACTCATTTTGCCTCAATGTCTAACCTAAATAGTAGCATTAACATTGTTTATCCGGCATCAAGGTCATTAGAGGGCACCTCATTTAAACATAGGAGCTCAAGCAGATCAAATAGGTTGAGGTGATCTAGTACTTACACCAATTAAGCTGAAAACCAACCAGTTATAGTTATCAGCTGACGGATCAATGCGACTGTAATTGTGATGCATGGGTCCTTGTTTCTTCATACAGGCATTGCTCTTGGTCAGGGTAATTAACAGTGACAGAGGTTAGATACCCATCCTGTTGAAATCATGATTCTTCACAGCCTTAACAGACCTTCTCCTGTGCAGAAGTGATCAAGTGACACACCACCATGGCTTCTAATAACAGTGCTAAACTTAAACTGGAACTACATCATGATAAATATAGAAATAAATATGTATTACAGTCATTATACAGCACATCCAGATATCCATTTTTCTTCCCACAGGGAGAGGGACTTTTTTGTTGATCTTGTCTTGACTATGCTGCTGTGTGTAAAACATCTTTATCCCTTGAGGAGACAGACAGATGTCTGTTTCAAATTGCCATTCATTTAGTTTTGGCCACTGTACAGCACTACATGTCAAAAATCTTTTTTTGGGGGGGGGGGCGGGGGTTAGTGTGTTGTAAACCATATTGGTGAGTGTCATGTATTAGTGTTGTACTGTGTATAGAAACATACAGTACTGTGCTTGCAGGCATTTTTTCTGCCTCCAAACACCTCTTTCAAAAGCATGCCATGATGCCACGACCTGAGGAACATATCAACATACCTACTCTAGAAATGCAGTGGTCAAACAAAAATATCAGTGATTACTCATGCACTTTTACATAAAGATGGTTTTACAGTCGGTAATGAAAGTATTCAGACCCCTTTCAACTTTTCACACTTTGTTTCATTGCAGCCATTTGCCAAAATAAAAAAAGTTCATTTTATTTCTCACTATTCCACACTCAGCACCCCATCTTGACAGAAAAAAAAATAAATGTAGAAATTTTTGCAAATTTATTAAAAAAGAAAAACTGAAATATCACATAGTCATAAGTATTCAGACCCTTTGCTCAGTACTGAGTAGAAGCAACCTTTTGAGCTCGTACAGCCATGAGTCTTCTTGGGAATGATGCAACATGTGTGTCACACCTGGATTTAGGGATCTTCTGCCATTCTTCCTTGCAGATCCTCTCCAGTTCTGTCAGGTTGGATGGTGAACATTGGTGGACAGTTATTTTCAGGTCTCTCCAGAGATGCTCAATTGGGTTTAAGTCGGGGCTCTTGCTGGGCCAGTCAAGAATGGTCACGGAGTTGTTCCGAAGCCACTCCTTTGTTATTTTAGCTGTGTGCTGAGGGTCATTGTCTTGTTGGAAGGTGAACCTTTGGCCCAGTCTGAGGTCCTGAGCACTCTGGAAGAGGTTTTCTTTCAGGATCTCTCTGTACTTGGCCTCATTCATCTTTCCTTCAATTGCAACCAGTCGTCCTGTGCCTGCAGCTGAAAAACACCCCCATAGCATGATGCTGCCACCACCATGTTTCACTGTCGGGATCATATTGGGCAGGTAATGAGCAGTGCCTTGTTTTCTCCACACATACCACTTAGAATTAAAGTGGAACTGGCATTATATACCCAGCGACTTTTGGTCCCTTTATAGTCACACTCTATGTACCTTAATACTGTATTAAAGGATCCTTTGTCGTAACTCAGCCTCGTAATAGAATAGCAGGTGCCACTAAGTAGCACTACTCTTAGCAGCTGGGTACAATGACCGAGGTTCGGTAGGCGGGGCCAGAAGGCACGCTTGTTGCCATGTGCTTCTGTTGACAATGAGTCTCTATGGTCCTCATCTGACGACACACAGACAGAAACGCCTTAGCGCTACATTTCCCCCAAATTCTTGTATTATTTATCCAATGTAATCAGGTAAAGGCTTTTTGGTTTTATATGGTAATTATATGGTTTTAACATACAGTTTCTAATTCAGGCCTGTAAAAAATATGATCATCCATCCTCTACATCTCTGCTTCACCACGACAACAATGGCTCAGTTACCGGCTACTGTAACAGCGTTTCAATTCTATCCAGAATCTGATCCGGATAGCGGATTTCATTTTTGATGAGGTTCCAGAAATCTTCATCCGAAATCAGAGACATGAAGTCAGGTGCACAAGCATCTGTGAGATGCTCGTGTCCGCGATATCCCACAGACTCATCAGTGTCTTTGATCCATTCATGGATAACTTCCTCAACTCTCAAACACTCCCAGTCATCATCAATTACTCCCCTATTTTGATTTCCCGCTTCTGCCCACACGTCTCCTTTTCTTTCTTCCATCACAGCGGCGGAGAAAACTTTCACCATCATCAGGGTGCTGTCTGACAGTTTCTGCAGCGTGCGCTGCAACGTCAGTCACTCGTCTCTGACGAGGCCTGATTGTCCCCTTCTAATCCTGATCAGCAAAGATCAGTGCAGCACCTCGTCTGCACTGTAAAGGCCTCTGGGCGTTTCGTTTTTTTTATTCTAAAAGTCACGATCTGTCTCTCACTATTTCCAACACGCTGCTGCTTTCCCCTTTTCTCTCTCTCCCCCCAGCTCCGCACGCAGACAGCGGGTGTCGGGTTTCAAACCTTTATTTCTCTGATTTTTTTCATAGAAACACACTCAAAAAGTGAATAGGCTAGCTGTGTCGGTTGCGATGTAGTGAAACAGAGTAAGTAAAAGGTATAGTTTAGGTTGAATATGGAAATTTTTAAAGCTTATTTTAAAAAAATATCTCAAGGTGTTTGGGGGTGTAAGAATGAAGTACAACATTAGAAAAATTTTGCTAAAAATAATTATAAAATAATTTTGCGGGTTCGATAATGGATTTTTTTCGTCTATAAGCAATCACGCCGCATTGAGGTTGCAAATGCGTGGTGGAAAATATTTCGGATAGTAGGCTGTGAGGGAAAACGGGAGACAACGAGTGAAGAGCTGCTTAGAGCCTGGAGATGTTGTTTGTTTTGAGGAGGAGTGCCTGAGAAGGAAAATGGAGAAATTGTGAAGCTTCACTAAATGGCCAATACGACGGAGTAAAACACGAGAAGGCGCTTTCCTCCTGGTCGGTGCTAGCTTGTTTGCTAAATGGCTAACGTTGCTGTCGGTTATAAACTCCTTGCGTTCTTGTTGGACATGCTGCAGACTGTTACTCACTTGCGTTCGGAGCAAGCCTGGCATCCAGCGGCTGGAGTTGTTTTTTGCCGTTGCAACTACAACTAGCACACGGATGTCGCTGTTTGTCCGTTTCCATTTCAACTTTAAAGATAGGTCTGTTTTTAGTATGTGCTGTGAATAATATATAATATATATATATAATATAATAATTGTTTTGGTGGTGGATTGGGGAGGGAAAAAGATTGTTGTTGTTTTTAAACACCAGTTACAGAGCAGCTCGGATGCAAACTGAACTCCATTCCGACAGTTTGTTAATGTTGTTGTAGGGAGGGGAGAGTGTAGTTAGGGAGGGAGGTGATTGGCTGGAAGTCAACAACGTATTCCCGAACTCGGCGTTTGCGAACTGCAAACAGCAATTTGTAAAGCTTTTTGCTATGTGGAGACACACAGGGAAAAAGGAAAAGCTAATGTATAATTTAATCCTTAGGGGATAGGCAGGCTGGGGAAACTAAAACATATGATAAAAAACCTAAAAATGCAAATTTCATGCCAGGGGCACTTTAACTCCAAAAGTTCAATCTTGGTCTCATCAGACCAGAGAATCTTATTTCTCACAGTCTGGGAGTCCTTCATGTGTTTTTTGGCAACTTAATGTGGGCTTTCCTCACTGAGGAGAGGCTTTTGTCAGACATAATATGTACGCCATATGTACACGATAGTTAGTAGTCCCGAATACACGTGTAGAAAAAATTGGGAACGTTGACACACCTCCTGTAAACACCATTTTTTAACACAGGTGTTAAATATTCGGGACAAACCAAATAGAACGTTTGCACCCACTGCATAGCTTAATGATAACTAAGCTATCATTGTGTCTTTTTATTTCCCCTTTTTACCAACGCCACATTTTAACATGGACTGTAGTGACTGGACAGACGTATAGTGTGCTCCTAGCTTCAGAGCCGCTGGAGCTGTTGGCATTGTGCCAAAAAGTGTGCTCCTCGTGTGTAATAGATGTCAGACCATCTTCAAGGCTACAGATAGTGTCATTTGTTCAGCAACTCCTTATCTATGTCCTAATAAATTGGCTACTCCTCAGACTCTGCACGGATATCTACAGTATATTATTTTCATATTTATCAAACTTATTTTAGTTCATGTTTTTATTTCCCTTGTCTGAAAACCCTCGATTTGTGGATGGTATAAATCGGAAAAACCAGCTCTCCAGTAACGGGTTTAGCAGCTAAAAGTCCCCAAGGGTTATTAACCTCAGTGGGTGTGACTCATAAGCCAGTCTAAGCTGGTGGCGGGGACAATTCGTCCGAACAACTAACTGCCTGTTCGATATGGTCTGCCCTTTACAGCTGCGAGTCTCTCACGGGTGAACAACCCCTACCCCGGACCCTCTCACAGCTACCTTATCTCATTCGACAGCTCGTCCCCTAAACGTTTTCCGAGCACTTGTTCAGATCCGGAATATTTAACATCCAGGAAAGTACAGGATGTCAGGACATGTTAATTTTGGCTAAAACCAACCTGTTAGGACCATTAAAGTTGTTAAAAATAGGCAGGAAACTACCTAGACCACTTTACTTCCCTCAATGAGGGTAGCAACCATCGAACTGTGAAAACGTGAAATAATCACTAATTATTCTTCATGCAGGTTAAATTTATTGAAGCAATTTAGCAGGGGATGAAAAGGTATAAACAGCTTAAAATCAATAAAAGTACAATCAAGTAACAATTTATAAAACCCAGTATAAATGAAATAATCATCTGTCTCCAACACCTTAATCTAATTGCGGGTTCCGATTCTGTAAAAATAATCAAAAATGGGATAACTGAAATTAAATCCTATTAAAGTAATTCCAATAATCAGAGAAAATCCAACAATTCCCAAATTAATCAGAATAATCTCATCGTAATCCAACATCTTAACTTCTCCATTCTGTGTAAAATGTCTCACAAATTAAGCCTAATTATCTCTCAGTCTACCTTTAAATGTTGAAAGGAAACTCAAAGCTGATAACCCATTAAAATTTTAGGAGAGTGGTCCAAAGTCCAGAATCCCGTGCGCACGAGTTGTACTCTAAATCCACTCGGTGTACCCCAGTGCAGCGCTGGTCTAGCCCCCCCCCCTCGTCCTTAGGGTGGGCTAAGCTGCCACTGTAAGAAGTACAAGGCTAATGCTATCAGTCCAGAAGCTAAAATCCTTTTCAGTTGAAAGTTGGCTGAGATTACGTCCAGATCTGGTGTTAAAAGTCCAACTGAAAAATAAGCCTTCTGTCCGATTCCTTTGATGTTAAGGACGCATCTTGCCTTCTTCAGATCCATAGAGACGTAATGCTATTATTACGGTTTACAGGCACCTTTATAATCTTTGTTCAGGGAAGATCACAAGGTCAGGTCTGCTCGTTTGATTGGCTTGAACAAATGATTTATCCAGAACGACGACCTAATGTCATGTTGTTTACTGCCTTGTTTTTTAAGGTGAGCTCATCTTTCAGGTGACAGTCATACTCTGTCTGGAGCTGCCGAATGTTAGGGGCTCCAAGTTCCTCTTTCTTTGGCGCTGCAGAGAGCCAGGGACTGTCCGAGTTGCTCTTTCTGCTGGCTACTTCCCTTTTTTAACCGACTCAACTGGTTTCTAGCTGTTGTTTGTCTAAATCTGACCTAAGGTCATGCTGAGAGCTCAATCATTCTGACTTTTCATTCTTTACATTTCAGACAATTGATTATATTCATCACACATCATTTATCATTATTTCAATCACATACTGCTATGATCTACTCCAATACTCTCCTTGTACTAACTCATCGCAGGGCGGGAGTTAGGAACTTAAAACCAGCTTTCTCTGTTTTTAGCAGTTTTTCTTACTCTGACATTACATACACGTCAGTAACTTTCCTGGATTAACAATCAACAGTTACATGTTTTTACTCATTCGTTACACAGTTTTGTTGTACACAACGATATATGTAATACATTTCTGTGATTAATAACTCATTTTCTTATGCTTAATCTGCCATCAAAGTCTCTGCTGGCCTGGAGGTCAGAGGCCTGATTTGCTGGCATGAGTAGGGACTGGCTCCTGTAGACCTCATATTATGAGCTCCGTTGACACTCTTACACTAATATCTCCATCTCCATGGGGTTGTATTTTCTTTTGCACTTTCCTCTCATGAAATTGGCCACGCTTCAGACCTCAAAACATGCAAAACCCTCATTTATATAAGGGCATTTCCAACACGTTTGTGCCCGCAGCCAATTGCGCAATAAATCACCCGCAAACCGTGGTTCAGCCCCATGTATAAAAACTCTAGACTACACAGGCAAATTACTACACGCAAATTTTGATCTTAGTAGATCTGGCCCAGTGTGCACGTTATCTATTTGCCCCTGTCTTTAAATCAGGGACCAAGAGTATTAACAGTTTTATTACATTAAAAGTCTTTGTAAACAAGGATATCAAATACTTGTGTAATTTTTTGCTGATTTTTGGAACTGTCTGTGTGTTGTATTTTTAATGCTTTCAAGTAGCCCTCATCTTACCAACTGTGAAAAAGAAAATATAAGTAATCCATCCATTTTTCTGCAGCAAACACATCCATCTTTGATTAATTCAAGTTTTATTTACAGTGTAAGAAATTATGTATGGCCAGGTTGTCTCTGTTTGATTTAATTTCCTTAAGGAACAAATTCAGTTTTTTATATGTTTTAAAAAAGTGACTAATTGTGTCTGTATAAATGGGTCAGCAGCATCTATTACTAGTATTGTTACTGACCTCTTTTAATTGTAGTGAATTACAGTATATGTTGAGGAATCATAAGTCTGGAATGAGACCAGACGGGAGAGATAGTCATAGACTGTGATTGTCACTCTCTGACCTGACAGTGAAAGCAACATGTTCCAGTATGCCCAAGAGATTTAACAACAAATGGAGGCATAGAGACAGAGAGAGCTGTAGCTTCATGTGTGAACACACATCTCTATATCGTCAGACATAGAGATTAGGATGCTGATGTGCACCAAGTGTCTAAAAATAAAGGCTAAAATGTCTTCAGTATACCTTGCATTTTACTCAATACTTTTTATTTTGACTTACAGTAGATGCTAAACATGGTAATTAAATGATGATGATACTTGTGTCATGCCCATTACTGCTCATTGATTCACTTCCACATTTGCATCACTTCTTATTTTGCCTATGTTCGTGTTGTATACACACTATAGTACAGATACCCTAACTATGCTGTTAGCATGAGTACTTATGTTTATCTGGTTTGATTCCAAAGAGTGTTTGTGCAGTGAACAAGCTGGAAGGCCAAATAAATAAAATCTCAGATATTAGTTCAGCATGTCAACAAAGAAATATAAAAAAAAGAAAAAAAAGGGTTGGTGTTAATAAAACAAACTAAACAACATTGTAGAGGAAGGTAAAAAAAAGAAAGGGAGGAAGTATCGTTCGGTTTGTATGGAAAAAATAAATAAAAGGGGAGGGGAAAAAAGCATGGGGTAAAGAAAAAATCTGGAATCCATAAAAAAACAGTTTTTTTTTTTTTCTTCTTGATTGTGATTTTGCTTTGTCTATCAAAATCTTGTTTAACTTTTAAGATGTGGATGAAAATTAATGTTACATTAAAAGCAGGCAAGAAGTTTCACATGGCAAAGTCCTTTTATCAAGGAGAAGAAAGCTTTTCACAAACTGTAACAAGCCCTTTAATGCTCATGTTGGAAACAGTGTACTCAGCAAAGCTGTCAGCTGCTTTCACACAGGCTCATCAGCCTACTTGTTTTCAAACTTCTGGAGAGTGAAAGAGGCCTTAAAGGGATGGTATTTTTTAGAAAGTGTCTGTATATACATGTATACACATACAGTATTTAGATGTACCTCAGAACTGGTTAATGTTTTTTCTACTAAGACTGAAAAATGAATGTTTAAATGCTTAATGCTTAAAGTGCTGATGACACGACCTTAACTTCAAGTAACTTTGCCATACAACACACCCAGACAAAATAAGTAGTTCTGTGCAGTTAGAAGTTAATCAGACGTTTATTTACGTAAATATCTGATGTTTTAGAGGCGCAGCTAAGAGCTTTTCGGGAGCAAACCTAGCCTCAATGACGTGACATCAGCGAGATAAGCAGTTGCGGTCCGCTCATTGATTTACACATATAATCAAAAAATGAAAGATTGCTCTAGACTGGAACTGGTTTGTATGGTGGATTATTAGCCAGTTCAGAAGAGTGTGATGATTCTGAGGAATTTGGGAAAATCACATTTTACAAGCTAGAAATGGAGTAGAACTGTAGCCAACTGCCTACAGTCGGTCTCCCAGCCTCAAGTCTTTTCGGTTCAGCTAAAAGCCTGTAATGCCCACACCGAGCAGACTCAAAACTGTAAAGAGCGACCTAGAACAGCACAAGCGGACCCACAACTGTTGAGCTCCACCAGTTCGACATAGAGTCAGGCGTGACAGAGGAGAAGCACTCGTTCCCTGTGTTAGCTCGCAGCTAACCGGCTAACGAGTTAGCTCGTGGCTAGCCATGATAAATAATTAGCCTTTAAGAATTGTGAAGATAACTTACATGGGTCCAGTTGAGTTTTGAATACACTACTCACAAAAGGTTAAGGATATTTGGCTTTTTGTATGATGTCAGAATGAATCTAAAATCCACGACAACCTTTCTAGGCAAACTGAATAAAATTTTCTCTAAACTTTTCAATGCACATGTACATTGTTCAATGGTTAAATATTTTTACTGCATCATTCTGTTCTCCAAAAACCGAAAGTTCAGTCGTCATGTCAGTCATTTTCTGTACCGCTTATCCAGTTCAGGGTCGCGGGGGTTGCTGGAGCCTATCCCAGCTATTATCAGGCGAGAGGCGGGGTACACCCTGGACAGGTCGCCAGTCTGTCACAGGGCCAACACAAAAAAAACGAAAGTTGAATATCCCTAACTTTTTGTGAATAGTGTAGTTTCCGTTTATAAAGATGAGGATGGAGGGAAGGATGCATCTTTGGAAGCAGCTGGAGGAGATCTGATAACTGGAGAGGTTCTGTTATAACTGAGCAACAGCTGTCTGTCCATACAGCTCTGATTAAGCAATGATGGTTGAAAAAGAATATTCCAAAGGACATGATCGCAGTTTCATGTGTTAGAAGTCTCAACACGGTGGCTGAAGCTCTAGTAAACAGAAGCTGTAGACAGGAGAGATGTGCAGAGGGCTCCCGCTGGTTACCGATAAGTCTGACCTGCTTCTTTATCCTCTTCAAAATAAAATTCTGGATCTGTAGGAAACCTAAATAAACTAAAGCTGAACTTAGGAGCTTTTAACCATTAACTGGCAATACAATTTGAAGGCAAAGTTGTTACTGTTTGTCTGTAAAACTGGAAAAGGAACTTAAAAACCGCAATGAAGCCACTGACTTCAATGTTAAATGAGCTGAGAACGTTTTCTGGCAGACATCACGTCCTGTTTCGGCTCACAGCGCCACGGTCTGGTCAGATGTGCTGAAATGCAGCAATGTTTTATAAAAACTCATCTATGCAGCTGTGCTTGTTTCTGTTGCATAGATCGTCATGAAGAACGTTTTGGTCTATAAAACATGGCAAAAAATGTCAAAAACGTGTCATCAGCACTTTAAGGCCAGAGAGTTGTATCTATGACTAGATTATTTATTAGCCTCTTTATTCAAGTTATACCACTCATTCCCTCATCCACCATCACTCAGTGCACTTATTCTAATTGAAATGCCACCATGAATTATGTTAAATGGCTGCAGTAGTGGGACATTTGGCTCCTCTCAAATATGAATGCCCAAGTGTGAGTGGCAGCTCTGTGGATCAGTTGTTGTTTTGGTTTGGTTTGGGGTGTTTTTCTTAAGGGGGTGCTGGCAAAATAACATTTGCCAAGAAAAAGTCATAACTGACAACAGCTTTGAAGGAAGAAATGGAGACATGTTTGGAGTAGAAATTACTATCAGGGCGACAATAGAGGAGAGGTTAGTCCTACTGGACAGCTCCCACTTCAAACTGCCTCTTGAATGGAATTTATTTCCATGTTAGATTCAGTCTGGTGAGGACTAAGTAAGCTATTTAGCTGGAGCCAGATAAACATTCCTTACTCTTTAGTCTGTGTGTATGTATCTAGATTTCATCAGGATTTATTTGTGCTTTTACTAATGTAAAGAGATTACTCTTTAATAGGACGGTGTCTGTTCTGCCTATTGTGGAAAACGGCAGTGGCCAGGAGAAGAGACTCACCCATTTAAGAAAACATGGAAAGATATGCAAGCTTTATCTGACAAACAGAGCCACAGATATTATCACAGGAAATCACATTTTGGCACATGGTTACATATCAGCCCAGCCTAACAGAGCTTTTTTTTTTCTCTCTCTGATTCCCCCCTGCAAAGCTATGCAGCTGTGTGGTACAACCAGTCACCATAGAGAGGGCCATTTTAGTAAGTCAGTCATTATAAAGCCATACAGCCATCAGGTAAATCAGTTTACTGAAACAGACAGTCATACCTCTTGTCAGCCAGACAGTTATGTAGCCAGGGAGCCTCCTGAAGATACGTGGCTGTCAAACTCTGCTGGCTGATTTACTGAGACAAGAAGTTGCATGTGTTATCTCAGCTGTCAAAAAATTTCATTTGAAACGGATGAGAACTAACAGGCAATTAGTTCAGTATAATTCAAGCACGGCCTATATACTGGAGGCAAATCCTGAAATAAATTGTACAACTGGTGTTGTAGTTATTCCCTGCTCCTTCTTTTCAAAGCGACAAACTAACAGGTGACCTCAGATTTGTTGCCATGGCAATTTTTCTGCAGGCAGCTACTTTTTTTTCTCCTTTATAAAGTCTTAGCTTTCTATTTCTCTTTTGTCTTCTCCATCTGTATTGTCCAAAGTTATTCTACATTTCTTATATAGCTTGGTATTACATTTCCTTTTTTTTTTCCTTTTCCTTATGCAGAACTCACCAACTATCTAAGATGGTCATTGTAAAAAAGTCGGCTTTACGGTGCATTTCATGCTCTGATGGCAAACAGATTTGTACTTTTACAAGATCATCACAGATCCATCATTTATTTTTTTTACCATTGCTTAAGTGAATGGTTTGGACTTTCCTTTTTGTCCTAACATGTACAGTAACAACTTAGCTATACAATATGAATAATATTTAAAAGCAGTGAGTTAAAGAGATATTCTAAAAGTATAATTTGAAGTCTAGTTTTCATGCGTTACCTGAAAGAGTCATCTCCTTATAGCCCCTCAACTGTCCTTCTCTGTATTTCACTATGACTACAACTGCTAGAATTTTACAGGCTATAATTTTATAGGCATTACGGTAGGAATTAATTAAACTGAATGTGCGAATGAGGACAGTGAGAGTAGAGAATGATGGATAATATCAGCACAAGATAAATGTAAGCAGATAAATACAGAGGGACAGATGGTGAAGGAAGATGATGGTGCTTCCTCTGGGTCTACCATCCCCCCTGACACTGAAGCAAATTCTGATACACATACATGCTGGTGAGCATGGGTACATATGTAATGTAATATGAGACACAAACACACACACAGGAGTGCAGTGCACATACTGTACATATCCAGTTGAAGCCTTAATTAACTGTTCTCTCATCATTGTTTACCGAGTGCACAGGCAGAGATGCTCCACTGCTCCTCACATCCGTCTGCTGCAGCAGAAAAACAATCTCTACTTCTTTCCCACTGCCTTCCTCTTTTTTGTTGTCATGAACACACACCCACAGACTCACATTCCCAGCACATTAGAGTACATCATATTGTCTCGCATCCATTTCCTGTAGACTCGCTTTCTTTGTCCTAAACTTTTACCAAGTCCAATGACCATAATGTGCTCATGTAAAAAGAGTTCTGTGTCTGCAACACAAATTATAGCTAGAAACACACACACACACACACACACATTAGCTAGCATACACTTTCTACTGTTCATTTTTCTGTGTGTTGCATCATTGTAAATTCCATCTCTAACACTGCCAGGGAAGCACAAAGTGCACATAAATACAAACAAGTTACAGAAGCAACATTCCAGCAACTTTCATTTCATAACTCACAACAGAGGTGGCTTTACACACGCACAACCACACGCACACACAAATGTCCTTAGTCCAGCCAGCCTGTTTGTGGCAGATGGTGGCAGCCCCACAGCCTCCAGCTAGTCTGATCTTGCTGGGAGGAAAGAAGCTCATAAATGGACAGGTGAACCTTCTCAGAGAAAAACTATTTACAGTGAGTTTAATGCAGAGAAAGAAATATCAATTGTGAAAAACTTTATTTTTATTTTTCAAAGTTTGTATTTCAAATGGAATTTTAAAAACTAAATAAAATTGCATTTGTGCAAAAATCCTTTAATTGCGCTAATTTTATTTAATTTTTTTCATTATGATCATGTATTTAATTTCCTCTTTCATTGGTCAGTACCATTTCTGACAAGTGCAGCAACACCCTCAACAAAACAGGAACACCCAGAGATTGCATTACCTGCACCCAAACTGAATGCGTGATTTACTTTGCCCATGTTCTTCACCAAGTTTAATCAAAATCAGTTTTATAAATTTAGTGTAATCTTCTCACAAGCACAGCAGCTATGATCCACTTCTTGCTCTGGTGGAGGAACAAAATAACATGAATACATAGTCAGTACATTGTGTTGCTTGGTGTAAAACTGTAAGATGTTACTGTATAGTTGAAGTAAAGACATAAAGACTGTATAGTAAAGACAGCAAATCTAAACTTTAAAACCATTTGGTAACTTATATTGTTGCCTTGACATGGTCAGTTTTAAGCTAGATTTTACCTTCATATGTATTTTCATTGTCTTTAAAAAACAGTTATGTATATGGTTCATAAAATGTATTTTCACAGGTATCACAGTTTTTATCTGTCAGTTTATGTTAAAGGGTAATAAAACTCAATTAGGGTATATTCACACCAGGATAATCCTGGGATGACGGTCCGATTGGGTGGGTATTTCTGAAAAATTTTGCACCTTCCTTTGCTTCGGTTTGCGTTCAAACTGCAGTAACCGAAGCGGACCGAATCACCTGGTTAAACCACCATAGTTAAAAAACTGCCAGCTAGGGGGCGATGCTCCCCAATACAACTACTGATGATGATGTGGAAGCAGGAAGAAGAAGAAATCCGGACTACTGTACGTGCTTAAAGTGGAAATCTTTCTGCTTCTTATGATTTGGCCACTCCATCTCTGTCTACACATTTTCCAGTTGCTTTTCACTTTGTTTTTCCTCCAACTCAAACGATAATCTACAACACTTCCTTCTACTTCTTCTTCTGCTGCTTTATTGTGGTCGACAAACATCACTTCCATTAGGTGCGTTGGATGTCTACGCGTGGATAGTCCGATAGTTTGTTTGCAAGTGAACCGAGACATTTTCAACACAACAATCATCCAATGGTGGGACTGGCTGGGATTTAACAGCATAAAAGTCAATTCATTCAACAGGATGGTAATTTTTTCTTTACACACTTATACTTCAGAATCCACTGTTGATCCACCTTTGGTCTTCAGTTTTTGCTTTTTTCCACATTTTTAACTCTTAAACAGCTTCAGTCTGTGTGAAGTTTATGCTCATTGCAGTATATTGTGTTAAGGTGAGAATTTCACATTTGAATTCAGAGTGCATTAATGTGATGGGGCACACATTCTAAAGCCAAGCTTTGGTTGACCTTATGAGAGGAAGTCGTTGATGGGAACAGATGATCTTATTTGTTCGTAAAGGGCAGCCAGAAAGAAGCAATAATAACTACTGTATACCCTCAGTAATGGTTTTACATTTATAACACATCTTTAAAAGTCAGCCTGCTGCTGTTTTTTTTTTTCACTTCTCTGAGGCCAAAGAGTTATCAACGCAGGTTACTATATAACCAAACTTCTTGTTGTCTGCTGTTCATGTACATTATGCATTTACTTACAGCACTTTATCTAGCTAAATTACCAATATCTCCAAATGTGCGTGTGGAAAAGAGATGAAGTCTTAGCAAAGTCCAAACAAAATTCAGTTCAGCACAGTTTATCATGAGTTCAGGCCAGGAAGGAATGATCAAAGCAGCATTTGTACATTAGAGCTCAGTGTTTTTGTTGAGAAATCTCTGAAAGAAGCCCACAATGTCATAGTTCCTATAACTACCTTTTCATTTAACTTCTGTCACTAATAACGTGCAAGATACTGGTTGAAATTCTTTCACTGTTCCAAATTTGGGCAGAAGTATTTTTCCTTGCCAAATAAAAAGACCAAGCTTAAAATGAGCTTGACAGGTCCTCAGTATAGATGTCCATTGGCTTACAGCAAAAGATCGTAGATCATAAAAGATGTATGCAGTATGTGGACCCCAGGGAAATCAAATGCATTGGTGAGTTAAAGCATGTAACATAGACTGGTATCTTATTTGTATCCAAATGAGAGATGATAGAAGCAAGAGACAAAAGAATGTACAAAAACACTCTTGATTAATCACGGAGGGAAATCATGTAAAAAGCATAATAGAAATACATACAAGTGCTTGAAATGTGCTTTTCAAAAAATATGTAATAATTTTAGGTTCTCAGTATATTTTAGAGGTCTGTTCTAATATCAAGTCCCAAAAACTGCCTTAATTCAGCCAGAAGTAGTCATTAATTATATTCTTATCCTGTACACAATGCCCAAATTTGTGATCTTATCTCTGCTGCCATAATTAAGGCATAATTATACTGTATATCCAGGGTATATATCCAGCAAACCCTCTGCATTATTTAGCACACTGAAAATAGTTAAAAGGAGAATGGAGAGCAAATGCTGAGTTAAGTTATTCTTAGCATGGAATTGTGACTTTTGCCATGAGTTGCAGCTTCTCTTTTCTGTTAATCTACGTTATGCATCCTACATTAAAAAAATATTTTTGTATTGCACATTAAGAATCTGGCAGAATGTTCTGGCAGATGATACTTAAAAAAACTATTTGAAAAAAGGGGGCCATTCGTTACAGACAACACTTAGGGTGCATTCAGAAAGCATAGTCCGCAAGTCTTGGTCCGTTTGGGGACTCGATTCGGTTGGGGTGCGGGGATGGTCTTCCGGACTGAGATCGCGTTCACGTTGCACGATGGCCAAACGGGCCAAGAATGAGAATCTCAGGTGGCGCTGCTTTTGGAGTCACCGTTGGCGAGGACGAGACGCACGTACAGGAAGGTTCTCACAACTTCTGTTCCCTCCACAAAGCGACATTATTTTTGTATGAGGAGCTGGATATGCTTTCATCAGATCAAATATTGATTAAAGCTTTTACTTCGCCGTAATCCACGTCTGACCACGAGCCATCTTTATAAGTACCGCAGTCCCACGCGTGTGTTGTCATAGCGTTAACCCACGTTGTCCAAAGTTTGATCCAAAATGCCAATGCAATTTGTAGTCCACTTCCTGTCGTTGGTTCACTTGAATCGGACCGAGACCTGCGTTTGCGGGCGGACCGAGTCCGGTTGTTTGTTCCGGATCAGAGTCCGTTTGCGCATTCACAACTCCGAGCAAACAGACTCTGATTCAAATCAAAAAAGCTTTGTGAATGCCCCCTAAAAAGCAACAGGGGTTGATTGTGTAGCAGACAGGAAAATTGGAAAATATTGGCCATGAATTCTTTTTAAAAAAAAATGCAGCATTGATGAGTTTGAGTTTGCCCATTTAACTATTTAACAAAGCTGTTTGTCCTCTTACCTTTCCTTCATGATCTATTATATTCATGTGTATAGTCCAGTTGTTAAGGTGTCACTTCCTATGACTACCTGCTTGACCCTGTATGATTTTTATATCAGTGGTTAGTGCAGTTTGTGCTGACTGTCAATCAGTCACTTGTGTTCTGACGGGTTGTTCACTGACCTCTCCGCTCTGGCTGCCCCTGCATAGCTGTCATATATCAATGCAACTGTTGGACAAGGGGACTCTGCTGTAGATCACACTGGGTCCAGACACTGTACTGGCTGGGGCTGAGTGTGTGACTGAAAAGGATGACTTAGCTTTATATGGCACTGAGGTTAAATTTTGCTGGGAGAAGCACAACTATAGATAAACAACAACACACACAAGGTACCATTTTCTTTTGTCTAGATTTATGGTGATGTACATTTACTGCAACTTCTAACCAGATTTCATAAGTTCAGCTTCATGTTGTGTTAAATTTAGCTGGAAATAGCAGCTGGCATCACTTATTTACTTATATTGCTACTTTGAGTTATGAAGTTGACATCTGATGAATGGTAGGGGGAATATTAAATGAAAACATTTAGTTCAGTATAGAGAATACTATTATTCAGTATGAATAATCACCAGACTGATTATAACATTTTTGTTAAATAAAGAATATAGCTTGTATTTTTAAGATGGTGTCGGCTTGAATTTTAGATTCACAATAAATTACTCTCAAAAGCCATTAAAGGTCGAATATGGAACATTTTTATTAAAAGCTATATTTAAAAAGAAAATACCTCCACAGGTCGTTTGGGGGGGGGGGGGTACAGAATGAAAGCACAACATTTCCTGGAAAAATTATATTTAGCCTAAAAATAATTATGAAAGAAATTTTAATGGGTTCGATAATGGCATTAGATATTGATGTCTATAAGCCAATACACGCCGCCATTGCGGGTTGCCAAATACGATCTCTGTGTGGAAACAATATTTTGGGAGTAGTCAGGCTTGTACAGGTGGAAGCAGTGGAGAAGGCAAGTGAAGCAGCTGCTTTAGAGCCCTGGAGATATTGTTATCTGTTTCTGAGGAGGAGTGACCTGAGAAGAGCAAAACCTGGAGTAAATTTAGGTGAAGACTTCACTAAATGGACCCACATAAACGTATTCCACGTCAAAACATGGAAATGGCGACTTTCCTCCTGGATTGGTAAGCTAACTTGTTTGCTAACATGGCTAACGTTAGCTGTCAGTTATAAACTCCTCTGCGTTACTTGTCGGACATGCTGCAGACGGTTGGTCACTTGCGCATCGGCAGCGAGCCTGGCAACCAAACGGCTGAAATTGTTTTTCTGCCGTTGCAACTACAACCTAGACACACGTGATGTCGCTGTTCTGTCCGTATTCCATATTCAACCTTTAAGTGTTGCAGTTGAAGTGGCATCTCTGTCTAAAACAAACATCGCAAAAATTTACCAAAAGTTAAATCTGATGTGGAAAAGTTCCAGCAGTTCATTCATCACTCCAGTTCAGGAAGACAGGGACACTGGTGATTCTGGTGTTGCCCTGTCTCTAAAGGAGGCTTGCTGTCTGAAGGACAAAGTTTATTCAGTGGAGGAGAATCTGCAACTTTTCTCCTGCTGAGTGCACAGCAGGGGCTCACAAACTAACATGAGCGCTTGACTGGACCGACTGCCACAATACAGAAATTTGATTTACAACACACTCCGAAAGAGACTGTCCAACACTATTGCTTATCTTTGCATCACAGTTTGGTTTTTGCTTGCAAAGATTGAAAAACAGTGATATTTTCTGAGACAGGTGTGATGCATTTAAATTCAATTAATCCAATTCTGTTCATTCACCTTGGTTCATATTTTCAGGATTTTCAGTCTAAAAAGTAATAGATGTTACAAATTTGGAGGTGAAAAAGTGCTCGTATAAGTTTGGGTAATAAAAAAAAAAAAAAATTTATAAAGAGTATTTTTAGTTGTAAAACTCCCGGGCTGATATGACAGTGGTAATCTGTAATGAGGTTCTGACTTTCCTTTGGAAAACTTTATGGAGCATCCACTGTCACTTGTTTGGATGCTATGTGTTTCACTGAACTGTTCCTCAGACAATGTCTTTGGGGTTTTTTGATGCAGTACTTTCAGCTGTGTAATCTTTCTGCCAGTAGTTCTGTCCTGTTTTCTTATTTACAGTATGTAGTGTTTATGCAGACAGCACTTGGCCGCCAGCTGCCCTTAAAAATTGTCCTCAGTCATAGTGTACTGCAGGAATCTGTGTTGTACGTTGACTGACAGCACAGCACACTGCATCTCCAAAGTAAAACTGTCACACAAGTTTGGAATTGCAGCACAGCAGACAGCACATGATTTACCACACTTGCATGCACAGTTTGTCAGCTCAGCTCAACTTTAAGTGATAAATAAACAAGTACTGTATATTCTCAACAGGGGGTTGTTTCCTCTTCAGCAGCTGATTGCTGCAGTGTTTAAAGAATCAAATTCTTGCATTATACTCAACAAGGTCAAATTGTTTGTGCACATTTTACATACTGTCAGGTCAAAAAAGGTAAATATTCAGCAAAGATTAATCAGGTGTGTCCAAAATGCCATTCAGTGAGATAGTTTTATGAGGGGTTTTTTGTGACTTTTCAACAGGGGGAAAGAGTTTCCTTAGACACAAAACCACATGGCCATTGCACTGCACTGGCTTTAATTTTTGTAATGAATGACTGTGTTCATTCTGATGTTAAAATGTTTTACTCGCCAAATCGGTGCCATTTTTATACAGAAATAACATCAACTAATGGTAAATCATCTTTGTGGTCATAATTTCAATTTCATTGAATTTCTGTTTTATTTATTGTGTAAAATCAACATGAAGTATGTTCTCAGTACACTTTGCAATTAAAAGCAAACAAAAAAGAGACATACATAAACCCATAAAAATTAAAGACAAATCATAAAACAGTGGTTGATTACAAACATCTTAGTCTCTCCTCCTATGGCCTTATCAAAGGGGAAAAGTTTTAAGGCCACTCTTTAGCATAGTAAGTGTGTCTGCCCCCCTCAACCAGGCTGGAAGCCAATTCCACAAGAGAGATGCCCAATGGCAGAATAGGCCTGCATTCTGGCAACGAAGTCCTGTGGAGGGACAATAAGGTGCAATGAGCTCCATAAGATACTATAAGTCGGTGCCAGACCATTAAAGACGCACGTAACTTTTAGACCTTAAAAATATGCGTTTCTGACTCGTTTTGATGGCACAGCAACATTCATCATGTACATTTTAAGCCATCACTGCCGAGAGGTGTCCTCGGGTTCAGAAACAGCAGTATGTAAGATTAAAATTCGGGATGCAACTGTGACGGTGCAGCTGACTATTGGTTATGCACTTACTAGCAAACGGATATGAACCAGGTATTAAAGGATAAGTTTCTTTTTTTTCAACCTGGACCTTATTTCTAGGAGTTTAATTACATACATTTACTCACCGGTAAAGTTTCTGCATCACTTTGAGTCCTTTGGAGGATATAACTTGATTCACCCTTCAGTGTACATCCAGTAATAATGGCGGAGATGGGGCAGCGACTATATAAGACATTATCTGCAGCAAAACAACTTAATTTCATCAATGCTTTAAGTAGAATGAACGAACGAATGAGTACTTTTGTCCCATGAGTTCAGAGTTTCGCAAATTGTGATTTTTGTTGTTGTCTTGGCAGCGAGCTGCTCTTCTCAGCTGAACTACGGAAGCGTGCATTGTGAATGAGCGGCCCCGAAAAGTGTCTAGAACTACCTAATAACTAACGGAAAGCTAAATCTGGGCTCACAGGACAATAGTACACGTTCGTTTTTTCATTGTACTTAAAGTACTGGTGAAAATCAAGGTTTTACTGCAGATAATGTCTTATATAGTCGCTGCCCCGTCTCCGCCATTATAACTGGATGTACACTGAAGTGTGAATCAAGTAATATCTTCCGGAGGACTCAGAGTGATGCAGAAACTTTACCTGTGAGTAAATGCACGTATATACTCCTAGAAATAAGGTCCAGGTTGAAAAAAAAAGAAATTTATCCTTTAAAACCGCGGATGTTTTGAACACGCATCATGTTGGATTAGGTAAAGAAACGCAAGGAAAGATTACCGGAGGAAGAGAGGAAAAGAAAGAAAGGAAGGGACTGAACAAGACACAAGATAAGGCTGTCTTTTATTGGCTGCGTACAAGATGGAAGCTAGTTTAGCTGCTGATAGGGGGTGCGTCACTGAGGAAACTGCTAAAAGTTCTGTTGTGTGTCTTTAAGGGCTGTAGGAGGACAGTTTTAAAATCTAATTTACAGGAAGCCAAAAACCAATATAGGAGATATGTGTCTCTTTTCCTAGTTCCTGTTAATACGCATGCAGTGGCTTTTTGGACCAGCTGGAGAATCTTGTTAGGGCAGCCTGATAGTAAAGAACTGCAGTAGTCCTGGAAGTGACAAAAAGTAGATGCATCTGTTTGGGGGGGGGGGGGGGGGGGGTGCTAGATTTTAGTAATGTTTCGTAGATGAAAGAAGGCTCTTGTTGAGATGTTGATATAGGAGTTGAAGGACAAATCCTGATTGAAGATGCAGTAATTCCCAGATTTCTTACAGTGGTGCTAGAGGCTCTGGTAATGTCATTAAGGACAGTACCCTAATATTTGTTTTCTTTCATAGATTAGTGGAATTACATGTTGTGTGCATGTAGGTTTGTGTTACAGGTTATCCATACTGAGACATACCAGAGTGATTTGTATTCACTTTTAAAAGGGTCACTGGTAGATCACTGTAAGGATTTACAGTTCAGTTAATGGTCTACACTGATTAAATGGATCTTAATTCGCCAAATAAAGCCTTCCTGCTTGATGGAAAACAGGTTTGTCATTCTTCATGCAGCTGGAGTATGATTAATTGTGTCACCTTCTGATGAATGAGACATTCAGGGGTTTTTTTTTAATAATTGAAAATTGAGGTGAGGGAATGACATGCAGGACTAAATGTACAATTGCTGATGCCATGCATGAATAACATTCAGAGGAAAACTCAGTATTAATTGAACAGCCAGTGAGTAACGCTGTTTGATTGTTGTAACAGCTCACCTTAAGATAAATTAAATTATGTTTGGAGGGCTTTTATTGCAAGAGATTACTTTAGTAGGGCTTTCATTGCAAAGGCTTTGGTCTGTTTCCATATATGATAATATTTTTTCAATTTTATAGAAATGTACAGTGCCTTTGGCTAACAGTGAATGCATTAATTTTGTTAAATGGTTTGGAGATTTATCGAAATGCAAGCACTTTGCATGAATTGCAGTTTTTGCTATACAGTAAGCTGGCATCATGAAATTTATCATCTTCAAGGTGAAAAGGAAAGAAGGAACACATTTGCAGTATTCTCTGGAGTCTACCAATTCTGAGAGTCTCATGCAGTCAAGGTGTAAGGATACTCACACCTCAGCCAGCTTTTAGTTTATTTATAGTCGAGTTCACCCTAATGGATTGTTTAAACAGTATGGATATACAGTTTTGTTGCTGTCAGCTCTTTATGCCAAGCCTTACAGTTGGTCGTTTTACATTCATTTTCATAGATGAGCCTTAAAAGTGATTGTTCGAATGAGAGTTATACATGTACATGTGCTGGGCTTTGTGTTGACAGAAAGGCGAAAATAATACACAAGGTTGCTGAACCATCACAGCACGTTAAAAAAGGAACTGTTTCTCAGAAGATACTGTAAAACCTCGAAAGTTTTTATTTTTTTTTAATGAGGAAACAAACCTGCTGGGCCATCTCTGCCAACTGGTTTGGGTATATACTGTAATATCCAAAGTAAGTTATCAGTGCTGTTTTAGAATCTGACCACTTCTCTTTTGTTACATTATTGTTAACTTTTGTCTCAACCATTTGCTTAAAAACATAATTCTTATTACTCTGGTTCAAAAGCAAAAGCAAAAGAAATTCAAAAAACATTTTTGTCCTGCTTTTTCCTGTGTGATCTTTGAATGGTTAACAGTCTAGAGATATGGAAATTTCCTGACTGTAAACTGCATCACATGGACAGCCCTATTTATGCAGTCAAAGAACATGACCAGTAATTTGCAACTTACATAAAATTAAACCATATAATCAATAGTTAGTGATTTTTGCAGCCACAATGGAATAATAAAGCTGTTCATTTGCATTGGTGAGTTATATTGCCATAAAACTTTAAAGAAGAAAACCTTTTTCAACATTATGTTGATGTTACTGTGATTTGTTGGGCGATACGGCTGAGGGAGACGGTGCTCAGCAGCAACTGATGAAAAACTTGTATAGTTTCTGGAACTTACCAGACAACATGAACTAGGATAAACCCCAAACAGTGTGGAAAGTCAGTCTTGCAAAAATGTAAGAATTTGGTCATGCAACTAAAATAAGGAATGAGTTTTACCTCTGACACTGACCTAATGCCTGAACCCAAAGAAGCACAACCCACCCCAAACCGACCCCCAAAAGTTGAGTCACTATGTAGGGATGGCTACCTTTCACATTTAAACCAATACCTGACTCCCCGTGCCTGGTAATTGGTATCTGTAACCGACGGCATTCATTTTCTGTACTTCTGTGTGTGTTTATATGGGAAAAACAAATTTATTTCTCATTTTCAGCATATAATTTTAACTAGTATATTAAAGCAATATCCATCTGTTTCTTTTCTAACAACACTAACCCTGTTTCACTAACATGTAAACAGTTAACTGTTTACATGTTAGCATTGTTTTTACTTAATGAAGCACAAATTAAAATGCAGCTCATTAAACTTGTTTTCCTGTTCTTGCGTGATGGAGTCCACGGAGGGCAAATAAGTTTGAAACAATTGAGCAAGAGGATGGAGTGAAAATAAATAATTTTACAAATTGAAGTAACACAAACAATTGATAGTCATACACTCTTCATTCCTATGAACTTGCCTCTCCAATTTTGCAAAGTAATGGAAACATATTTGGTTTCAACATTAACATAATTTAAAAGTAAAACTATTGAAAGTTTCTAAAAGTGGAAAAACAAGTATAACTCAGTTTTGTGAGAGGTTTTTTTTTTCTGTTATATGGTGTCTTACAGTGGGAACTGGTTGGAAATGGACACGTCACTCACGCAATCCGTGTTTCACGAATTGCGTGAAATACATATGACTACTATGGCCACTAGGTGGCAGTCTGAGTCCATTGTGGCGTTCCATGAGTCAAGACTGGATCGGGGCTGAGAGGGTGACGTGGCAGACTGGTAAAGCTGCAATGAGTTGTGGGCTTTGCAGCTTTATCAAAGCCCACAATCAAAGGCTACTTTGTTTACAGTAGCCTACACCAGCTACATAAACGATGCAGCCCTTGTTTTGGTCTTTTGTTTCACTAGTTTTTTACAAGTTAAAACATGGTGCAGTCCTGCTGTGTTGTTGATGCCACAATCATTCACAGATTGCTCGGTAAAATAGCTAATAATGGGACTATAAGCTTACAGAAAGCAAAGCCAGGAATTCACTGTGGGATTGCGGAAATCGCGCATGATATCATCAAATCCTGCAAATTTCGCTCTTATAATGTGGGAAATTCCCGCTTACAATTGCAGCAACATTATGTGCAGTGAACGTTTGCATCGGAGCCATAAAATAACGTAGAATAAAGTCCTCCATTCTACCACCTGCCTAAATAATTTGGTTCCATAACCAGTGTCGGCTAGAATTCGTCAACTCGGCCTCTATTATGCAAACAAGTCTCGGAGCAGCAGGGTGTTCTTGTTCTTAAAGAGTCCAGCCCTAACCAGCGTCTTATACATATATTCAGCTCGAGTCATAATGATCCTGGCACTATTTCAGATCAGATGTACAAAATCATTCATCATAAAGTGTTGGCGTCTCACATCTCTACATCAGACAACACGTGACCCTGGGAATCGAACCCTGGGTGCTTCTCTGCGCTGCGGCTCCTTCCCAGATGATTTTGAAAAACACGGCGCATTTTCTACCTTTCAAAGGGACGACATGTCCGGGTAAAAGAGGACGTTTCCTCACCTTATAATACAAAGCATGCATAAATATACGAATAATTATGCGAGGCACGGGACAAGAGCCCCACGATACCATTGGTTTCAAAGCGGACGAATGGATTGATTTTTAAAAGGGGAAAACTTTAAAAAAATTTTTTTTTTTTTTTTAAAAAAAAAAGAAAAAAGAGAAAACAAAAAAGGGGGAAGGGGGGGGGGAACCGGGGGGGGGGGGGGGGGGGGGGGGGGGGGGGGGGGTTAGCAAATAGTTTACTCTGCAACGGAGCAGCAGAGTTTGAAAGTGAAACTAACAAGTTGGAGATAATTTCACCACAGATGCTCCTCAGAATTGTGGTGAGGAAAAGAACGGTGTCACAGCGGGACTCACCGAAGCAGCTATGAGGGAAACTACGGTGGGGAAGCCTGAATGTGGAAGCTGCATTTTGGCTGCATGCGCCACAGAGCGCGTAAACGTCACGCGCCATTGCGCGGGATCCCGACCAGTAGCCGGCTGGACTTAGTTGAGTAGTCGGCTATATAGCCAACAGCCGGCGCTTGTGGAAAGCACTGTGTCTGTAGATCTTTAAGGTAACAAAGATAAATTTTGTGACACGTATGTCACGACTTTTTAAACCTACAAATCAGTATCGTTGGAAGCCAATTTGCAGCCTTGAAACTGTAGCCATTTGATTTTATATCATGATATAAGACTGGGCGACAATGATCTAATAAAGTTTTTAGAGTGTTTATAAACTATCTTTATAAACTGTACAGGCAAAATTTTGAAACCAGATATCTCCCCTGACATATGTATGGACATCCAACTAAAAGTGATAATGGAATAGTTAATGTGCTGCTGTGGTGAATATGCAACTGATGGATACATCTCTGAAGTGAAAATGTGGTAAGAAGTTTACTTTTGAGGATCATATTTCCACTCTTTACTAAACACATCATGTACATTAGTGACCGTGATGGCATTTTAACATCATTAAAAAAAAAAAACTTTCATCTAATGTAGAATATAGTAATACTCCCTGACTGGGGTGGTGAATTAGTTCATTTGATACAGTAAATTAAAGTAACCCTGAATGATGTGCTTATATTGCCTCATTACTTGTAGAGGACTCTGGTGGGGAGTAGTGGGGATGTGGTAAAGACGTGTATGATGTTATGAGATTATATGGACAACTCTGTGACAGCCTGAGAAAACTTTCCAATTAGCATCATCTTTCAGCCTGGCACAACATTTAAAGTCTACTTCATTTCACATTTCTTTCCCTTCAGAAGAGTGTCTTCACTGTTTGTGTTGAAGGATGCGTTGTTTACTGTGGCCCACACCACTCCAGTGCACAGCGGTCTCGTTACTGTGCTTTATTTATTTATTTTACAAACATCTTTTACGTTTCAGGATAACAGGTTTTGGGTATTTGTTGTGCAATCTCTGGTGCATTCAAAGGGATTACACTGACAGCTTTGGTTGAACATTTTTTTGACACACAAACTGACATCTTGCATTCTGTCATCTGCTGGTAGCTTTGAAATTTACCACAGAGGTTTTGGTGTCTATTACTGTAGGTGGGAACCTATGTTTGTAGATTTTGTATGTTTTGTGTTGAAACCATTACGGTCTGACAGCTGTCATTTTTATTTGCTAAATTTAACTTTCCAGTGTCTCTAAAATCAGCTTTGTCTTCACATCAGTTTTCTTTATGATCTCTTTCTTTTCACCATGTTTCTTTACGATTGAGCAATCTGCTGATCATTTAGATCTACTCTACACGTGATAAATCAACAATTGAGCTAGTGACGGCCACGCACAACTGCTCCTCACTGAATTTGTTTGCAAAACAGTTTATCTGTTTATCTCATTCTGTTAACTATATTTCCTGCTCATGTTTTTTTTTTCATCAAAACAACTTAAAAATTAACCTTTTGCCATGGTGACTGATTTCTTACAGTAATAAGCATACCCGTGTGAACAGACTGTGTTGACACTCACCGGTGGTTCTTTTAGGTACACCTTGCTAGTACCTGGTTGGACCCCCTTTTGCTTTAGAGCTGCTTAATTATTGTGATGTTAAATAACAGGGTATCAGAAACATTTTTCAGAGATTTCACTCCATATTGAGATGATAGCATCACACAGCTACGGCACATTTGTCAGCTGCAAATCTACGATGCAAAGCTCCCATTCCGACACACCCCAAAAGTGCTCTATTGGATTGAGATCTTGACCGTGGAGGCCATTGAAGAACAGAGTCATGGCCATTGTCATGTTCATTGAGTACATTGTCATGTTCAGAAAACCAGTTTGAGATGATTTGATTTTTGTGAAATGATGCAATATCCTGCTGGAAGTAGCCATCAGATGATGGTACACTGTGGGACATGGTCAGCAACAGTACTCAGATAAACTGTGGACTTCAAACAATGCTAAATTGTTATTAAGGGGCCCAAAGTGTGTCAACAGAATATCCCCACCACTACACCACCACCAGCTGTTTCATGTTGTTTAATTTATGATCCACATTCTGACTTTTTTAAAACCACTTTCTTCCCAGTTCTGATGGTGACATTAAACTTCAACAATTGTGGTTTTACAGAAATAATTAAGACAAACAAACAAAAAATAAAAACAAGCAAGCAAGCATGATGGGGCTCCTGAACTAAAATGTTGTTGAGCAACACTGAGGAAATCACTGCAACCAACTGTTTTCTGTAAGATCCAACTACACTTCTGCACCTGTTGACAAGCATTTTGGTCCACTGGTCATGAGCAAGGTGCTCTAATTTTTCTGGGACAGTTTTGTTTCTTTGTTTGCTTTAGATTGATTTTTAAAACTACAATTTAAAATCAATGTCTTGTTTTACTAAGCCACTGATTGTGCAAGTTCTACTTAGAAAAATGAGAGAGGTCTGTAATTTTCATTATAGTTAGGCTATACTTCAACTATGAAAAACAAAATGAAAAAAAAAAATTCAGGAAGTCACATTGTAGGATTTTTGAATAATTTATCCGTAAGTTATGGTGGATGATGGCATGTGAATGCGAAAAAGTGTTTCCATTACACTAAATAGAGATATACTTCTATATTGACACGTCTGAAAAACAGAACTTTGCACACAGGCAAACGTGACTTGGGTAACACAGGAAAAGGGTGTTCCTCTAATCTAGTAAAGTCGTTTTGTTACCAATATTTTCAGTGTAATGCATTACTTAATTCCATTACACAAAAACAGTAATGTTTTTACTGTAATCCAGGGGTGCCCAAGTCCAGTCCTCGAGAGCGACTATCCTGCACATTTTGGTTGCATTCATTCTCCAACACACCTGAATCAAATGAATGGCTCGTTACCACAAAGCTTAATGACATGCACATGAGAGAATTAACCACTTCATTCAAGTGTGTTGTAGAGTGTACGTTAAAAAAAAAATTACATAATAGCTGCTCTGGAGGACTGGACTTGAGCACCCCTGCTGTAATTCATTACTTTGTAACACATAATGATCAGCTATTTGTGTGAAGGAGTAATTGAACGGATGGACCTTATAAAGTAGCCAGTCAGTGTGTACTTAGCTTAATGACTGTAAATGTCATTCCTCACTTATACTTTTTAAGTTTGAGCAAGTATCATGATAATTCCAGCGTTGTTTGTTGCATACAAACAAGCACTAGGGGGCAGCTGACAATCTTCTGATTGTAATAACATCTACAAATGTACATTTTCATTTGTATTTTCTTGGTTTATGTAACTCAAAAATTTCAATCATAAAATTTAGTTTGATTGTTAAAAGTTCAGAGCAGGGGTGCCCAAGTCCAGGCCTCGAGAGCTACTATCCTGCACATTCTGGTTGCAACCCCTTTTCCAACACACCTGTATCAAATGAATGGCTCGTTACCAGGCCTCTCAGAGCTGAATGACATGCACATGAGGGAATGGGCTCTATGCACGACTCCACTACTTCCTGAAGTTAAGGTAGCTTCTTTTTTTCCTGTCTCTCATTACTGGACAGACTGATTAATCCAGGTGTGTCTGGCCGGTTATACTGGGGTCAGACACACGTGGATTAATCAGTTCATCCAGTAATGAAAGACAGGAAACAAAGGAGCTACCTTAAGTTCAGGAAGTAGTGGAGCTGTGCATAGAGCCCATTAGCCATTTGATTCAGGTGTGTTGGGGAGCAGTGTTGCTCTAAAATATGGCAGGATAGTAGCTGTAGAGGACCGGACTTGGGCACCCCTGGTTTAGAGACTTGGTAAAAATGGAAGCTGACAATATTTCTGAATGATTTTACCAGCTTATTTTTGTTGTGTTTTGTTTTTATCAATGGTTGTGTTTCTTATCTCTTTATTTGACAATGGCAGCAATATTATGGTAATGCCAGATTCACTGGAACAATATGCAAGAATTTCCCAGACAAGATCTATTTTATAACCTTTTACATTTAACAGAGCTGTCACCTGATGATGATAATGATGATGATATGATATGATTATTGATAATCCTTAAGCTGATCCTTAGATGTAAATGTTTCTATTTTCTGTGTAATTTTAAGGAGTAAGTCTTGTAGGGTGACATTTTTTGTTTCATTTTAAAGAAAAAAAAATCAGCTCTGCAGAGATTTAGCTGCTTTGGGACTCACAGGACTCCAGTCTGTTCTTTAATTGGCCAGGATCCAAAATCTTCTTTTGCTCTTGGTAAAATGCTGCAATACCCTTGAAGTTTTGAAACATTATCATCCCTCTTTTTTAAGTGATTGGTGAAGTTAACTACCTTGTCATCTCTGTTTAGGAGCTTGGCTCTGCCAAATAAACCAGGCTTAGCAGTGTTTTCTTCCTATCTTTGTGATAACATTACAAAGAAAGCTGCCTTATACTATGATCTAAAAAAATAAAAACAAACATGCTATTTTTGTTTACATTTATTGACACCACCATTTAGACCTCTTGCATCTTTTGCTAATCAGTTAATCAATCCACTTCTTCAGCATTAGGACCAGGTCTGACCTGATTCTACTTTTTTGCATCCAATACAGATACCAATACCGCAGGTCAAGTATCGGCCGATGCCCAATATAGATACGTAGCTGTGTTTTGGGCCAAAGATTATGCATATTGATCTGATAAATGATTTTATTCTCGATTTATCTTGTCTGTTTGTCTGTTTTCTGGACCATCATCTGTAAAAAATCCTGGTACTGTATAACGTTATAGGGTTTATGAAATAAGTTTAACAATAAGTTTGAGTAAAAACTGACCCATTTATCATTATCAATGATGAATACTTAAACTTCCAAACATAATATATAAGATAATTTCAAATAAATTAGGACCCAGTCAGAAAGAAGTGCTTGGGGAAATCTGGAATGGATTTCCTGGATTGGTACGCCTGGATCATCAAGTTTTGATGCGTTGCGATCCAATCGGACCCACTTTTTCTAGCCAATATCGGCCCGATATCCGATACTGGTATCAGATCAGGAAAGCCCTAAAGCAACGTCATCTCAGCAAGGGCCAGAGGAAGTCTGCATGGCCTAAGACGCGGGCCACCAGCAGCCACCCAAAGGCCCACACCCCAGCCACCAACCCAAAAAGACAGACATGCATGCACCCAGAGGGTGGCCCCAGCCGCAGTCCCCTAATGGTCTCAGGGCACATACCCCAGCAGGCCAAGACCAGCAAGCACCGACCCCGCTGAGTGCCGGTGAGCCAGAAGCCCAGGAGCAATGTTATTCAGCTGCAGCAGCAACAACAGTCTCTCTCAGAAGCCATTGCTCATTAGAACTGGAAGCAAAATAACCACCAAGGTTACCGACCATTGGCATCATAGGATTAGGTCAGTCTTGCGTAGCGACCTCTACTGATCAGCCGGGAAATTACACCGCGTATCCGGCAACAAGACGGAGAACTATGAAGGTTTGAGGGGTCTCCATGGTTACGCAGCTGGCTAACGCATCACGCAGTCGGAGAAGTATACTCTAGCCTTAATTTGTTATACATGTTTTGGACTCTGACTTCATTAATCTCTCTGCACTGGTTTAATTATGGTTAGCTTAACAAAATGCTCAATATGCAAAGTTGAAAATGGGTTTGACTGATCACAGTATAATTTCTACAAAAGTGTCAATTCACAAACTCGACCATAATGCCCTTATTTACGTTTTTTTATACCTACCAGAGATGAAAAAATGACCATATTGTTCCACAAGCCTTTTTTAAAGAGAAAGTTCTTTGGACTATTGAGATTGAGTCAATGAAATCTTACTTGCATCTATAAGTAGAAATCAAAATTTTGAAAATCCAGAATGTGTTTTAGCCATACACTACTGTGCAACCTGTATCCAGGTTACCACATTTATTTTCAGAATTACCTCAGCAGAGACAAAAGTGGTGAAAAGAAATACTACTACTACTGCTATTATAATAATAATAATAACATACGAGAATACTAGTAATAATAATAATAATAATAATAATAATAATACTAGTAATACTAGTAATAATAGTAATAATAATAATAATGATAATATACGAATAATAATATCATAGAAACAGAATGATCTCAAAATCATCAAACTATGAGTTGTTGTAAGGATGGTTGTGTTAACTGATTCTCAGAAGTTGTACCGTTAATGGGACATTTGCTTCTGACAGCTGTAATGGATTTTGAGACTATGTGGATTGGACAGATGGGTGGCTCAGCGGCAATGAGAGCTCCAATTAAATTACACTTTCATAATGCTGATTTCATCAAGCATCATTTTCCAAACTCAGAAGAAACCTTAATATGTTTATCAGTGTAAAAAGTTCTATAATGGACAGAAAAAAAGGATCAAACTCTTGACATTAATTCATTCTTCTATTTTTCTGGGTATACAGTATATTGTGTGTGTGTGTTGGTGTATGTATATGTATATACAGTATATATATATATGTTATATATATATAAATGTGTATGTGTCTTTCCTTATACAGGGTAAGACTCCTGTGTCTCCCTTCACTATAATATCTCTCATGCTTATCTCATTGTGAGTAAAAAAATATCCCTTCAAGCCTGGAGACCAATAAAAGCAACATTTCTCTTGGTTCTCATTCGCAGCAGTTAGGGCTGGACGATATGGCAAAAAATATCAGAATAAATTTTTTCCATATTGTCCCACCTCAATCTTTTAGAAATAATTTTTTTAATACCGGCAGTTTTAAAGCATCTGTCCTGAAAACTGCACAGATGCTATGTACTGTAAAGAAACTATAGAGTTTAGTTGGGGGGATGTGGGATATCACCACAAAACATGTCATGATATTTTGGTAAAAAAGCTGATACCCACTGTTCTGCTTTGATCTGCCATGTTCCCTTGTTCACTCATTCAGTGGCGCTCCACTGTGATATATGGGACACATGATGTCATGAAATTAAGTTTTCCAGTGATGCAAAAAAATATCCCAGTATTATCTTGATACGATATAAACAATATGACACACCCCGAGCAGTTGAGCGCTACCATGCAATGATGAATGACGGAGGAGAAAGCACACAATATGTAGTGGTCTGCTAGGAAAGCCATGACTCTCAGTTATTTCATCTCCTGCATTTAGGCACTATGCTCTGACACTCAGATCTCACCGGAACAATAAGGAGACCCTTGGGATTTGGATGGATTGTGTGTGTGTGTGTGTTCCTGTATTTGCTACATTGTGAGAACCGTTTTTAATTTTTTACCAACAAAGTGAGGTCATTTTTGGAAAGTGAAGACATTTTGGCCAGTCCTCACTAAGATTTGATTTTAGAGTTCAGGTTAGAACTATGTTTTGTTTAGGGTTGGGGCAAGATTTAAGTTTAGGTAATCAGTTGTGATGGTTAGGGTTAGGGTAAGGGGCTAGGTAATGCATTATGTCAATGACCTGTCCTCACAAAGATAAAAGTCTTCCTCACACTCCCTCCCATCTTCCAAAGAGGGCTCTTTTAAACAATTGTGACTCAAAGACTTCTGCAATCAATAAAGAAGCAGAGGACCAAAGGGCAAGGATTCATCTAGCCACTCAAATAAGCACCTTAACCTTCAGCATATCTGTGGGCTTGACAAGCTCAACTGTTTATCTGATTGGCTGCAGAGTCCAACTTGTGTGTTGGCCTGAACTCTGAGAAGGCATGTAGGCATCTCGCAAGATACTGAAAACAATTCAAAAGGATAAAAAGGGAGAAAGAAATAACTAAAAAGGAGAAAAAACTGCTTATCAGGGAGGCTTTATTTAGACATTTATTTGTACAAACATAGAAAATGTCTTGTCTTTTTCAGCTTGCATTTTCATTGTCTTGTAAAGTGTTTGATGTTTAAAGCCTTTAATAGTATTTCTATTTTTTTGGTGTTAAGTGCTTATTTAATCACTCTGAAATGAGAGAGGAGAGAAAGAAGGAACATAATTTGCTGTTCCTTGCACAGATGGCAGAAACGGCACGTCCATCTAGTTTCTGGTGTAGCTGACAACTGAGAACAAACTGTAAATCCCTGATTCATATCTTCAGGGGATATAAAACATAGTTTCTCCTGAGGATTTTCCTTTCTTCCTCATCTTTTTCCTTTGTCTATCTTCTTCTTGAGAGCAAAGAAATTACATCCATCCTACTGCTTCCTGCTGCCTTTATGTCTCGGCCCCACATCCTCTTTTGTTTTCCCTGCTCTGTTGTTGTTGTTTTGTCTATTTCCTTTACTATCCCTCTGCCGCACAGAAAGGGAAAAAAAAACAGTGCCATTGGGTTTCTCCCTCTCCATATTGTCCCCCTGCTCTAAGAAGTCCGTCTGTTTTTAATGAGCTCTGCGTCTGTGGCTCTCAGCCGGAGGCTTCCCACCACTGACCTGTTGGCATTTGATTCTCTTTGCCTTCTCCTGTTTCCACTTCTCCTCTCCCTTTTTTTCTCTCACCGTGCAAAGCTCTTTTTTAATTTAGAATTCAAATTAAATGATGGTGGAGACGCCTTGGTGTTCAGTCTGCCAAAGCTTCTCCAACTGGACAATTAAAATGAAAGCTATTACTTACCAGTCACTGTGGAAGTGTAACAGTATGATGGAGGTACTGTATGTCTTATACAGTAAGCTGTCCCTTTCTCCCAACAGTTCTTTTTCTTTGCATTTCTTTCAACCAGAATTAATTGTTTTTCATACCACTTTCAAATTTTCATATGATGCGACAATTTTTCTATAGCTTTCAGATCGCGTTTTTAGCACAATGAGAACTAAGAAGCTGGGGGTGCTGGAACAGCTGGCCTAAGAGCAAGACATTTGATCTTTAGACTGCAGTCCATCAGGCTGGAAGGCAGTGGGCAGCTGATGAGTACAATGACCTTTTACAGCCAATCCGCCATGGCAGCCTTCAATCATGGCTGACTGGGAGACAAGGCTCGGTCTCCAACCAAAACTGGAGGTGGTGTAGTGCTGCATGACTACATGCAACCACTGCTCATTTATTTAATCTCCACTTCAGCGCTCTGCAAATTACAGAAGCGCTGTGTATTCGCAATCCAGACAGACATCTCTTATTTACACCATAGCAGGCTACTTAATATGTGCAACCCATGCACATATTATTTTTCTTTTCTTTTCTTTTCTTTTCTTTTCTCTGATTTTTTTCCATCACATCACAAAAACATACCCTTTAGGTGCAAAACAAAGAACATTTTGACCTTTCCATTGTACCAAGCCACTTTTAAGCTTTATATTGCCGTTTCTGCTAGCTATTAAAGGGATGATGTCACAAGATATTTAAACATATTGGTACCACAAATAAGAAATGTCAGATAAAGGCAATACACCACTTAATGATGTCTTTAATTTACACTTGTTGTGATCTTGCATTAAATATTAATGTAAATATACATTAATATACCTCGGAGTACCACCAGGTGAGCCAGACCGGGGGGGCCGGGGGGGGGGGGGGGGGGGGGGGGGGGGGGGGGGGGGGGAAGCCCCAAAAAGGAAAAAAAAAAAAAAAAAAAAAGGAGAGAGGAGAAAGAAAAAAAAAAAAAAAAATTGAACTTTAAATAATCGAGAAAACATGAGTCATTTAGTATGCTTTTAGATTTGGATATAGATAAATTGTAGGCTTAATTTATTCCTAAATTTTTGTTTGAAGAGTGATTAAATTCGGTCACTGCTAGAGACACCAGTTATGATTAAGAAGGGTTATTTGGGTCCTTACTCTGGATCACACTGAGGACTCGTCTTCAGAACTGCCGAGGTGGACTGGTCCCCACTGGTTCGGAGTCCCACTGATGGTACTGTCTTGCACTGCATGTGTTCAGTCAGTAAGGCTACATCTCCTTCTCTCTCCTTGTTGACCACACATGTTGATGTTTGGTCTCGAAATATAGGTCTGAAAATGTTGGGGAATTTGAGCACATTAACTTCAATATCAAAAGGCAATTAAAACATTTGAATAAAGGAATATGGATCAATAGTTTCTGGGGGGTTTTCCAAAGAATGTGATCTGTTGTCCTGACAGGCTTCAGGGGTCTGTGGAAGCAAAGGTTTGTAAATTTTGTCTGATCAGAGTTGGCACTCCCCCCAAATGTTTGGGCCTGTTCTTGTGGGGTTAAAGGTGAGATGGTCTCTGTTGAGCCAAAAAATGTTCCTTTGAGTGGATGACAAAAGGAGTTTATTAATCCAACACAGATGTTGGGTCTTTAGAACTAAAGATAAAGGTGTGATCTCACTACACACGTGCCCAACCTTTTGTCCTTGCTTAAGTTGATTTATTTATATTTTAACAATGAATGGGAGATTTTGACATTTAAAGAGGAAATAAAATGGTAAACCAAACTCACTTCATTTACTAGATTGTGTCCTGATCTTATCAACAATTCTACAACAAACATGAAAAATGTAAGTATATAAAACAAAAACATAGCAACGTTTTATGTTTTTATGGTGAGGGTGGGGCCATCTTGCAGCACTTTAAGTTTTGACGTCACCGGGTTGGTGGGTGTTTTGGCTACGCACTGAATTAACAGGTATTACCAGCTACACTACACTGTACAGTAAGTAACAAGCCATTAAAATGAAGTGTTCCAAGAATTGGTCCCTGGGGAACGCCCTTAGTTTGACTGAGGACATCTTGTAATCCTACCCTCTATATATGGCTCATACATCATTTTGAAAAAATCTCAGTATTTTAAGAATCCCTTACTGCTAAGTTATTTTTTCAGTATTGTGTGATGAAGGATGCCAACTGCCTTAAACAGACAGATAATGAATCCATTTATGGTTATACGCTGTGTGACAGCTCTTTGATCCAGTGCGTGTGTTGGTGTGTGTGTCACTGTCGGCAATGTGTTGTGTTAAACCTGTGATTTTAGTACCACCTTGTCACCCTTTTTCAAAATGCCATATGTTGTACCTGGTGTCAGCCTCCAACTGAGTGTTTGTTGCTCTCTCTGTATCTCTGTGCAACACCAGCCACCCACAGAATCAAGAACAACACTGCTCCTCCTTTCATTTGCAGGCTCCCTTTTATCCCATGTCACATCAGCTCCTTCTTGGATGCTTCACGTGCTTTGACAGGAGAAAAATCGAAATGGGGACACACAAATGCTAAAGCATGAATGCACAGATTGACTTATTTTGTAGAAAACCATGGATAAGGTAGGACTACAAGTAGCTTAATAATCCTTTGTCTGTATAAATGCACCTTGCATGGCATATTAATGTCTGATGATGCAAAAAATACTCATCTTTTTCTGTGAGATTTAAAAAAGTCACTCACATAGGTTAACAAAATATTCTGAGTAGTTTGTAGTCCTAAACATTTAGAAATAAATTTCATGTCATCATCTTCAGTAATACTCTCAAAGCTGTACGTAGTTTGTAAAATGCCTTGTTCATAAACACCAACAGTCAAAACATGGTTTACACCCGGTGCAAAGCAAGATCAAACTAGAAAAGCACTCGGAGAGTGCAGACCTCTGCCAGCCCATTTCCCCTTTCCAAAATTCCTGGATGCAGAATCTGATCCGAAGCATCACCTGATGCGAAATCCAGCGGATAATGTAATTAACAGCTGATAGAAGTGGTAACAAAGTACAGAAACATAACAAGTGTGACATTTATTGACATGCGCACCACTGCGTACACCCCCCACCCAGCCCCTGACAAAGTTTGTTGGTGTATTTGATATAACCTCATCATTTTATCATCACATATTAGGAGACAGATGAATATGAAGACACAGAAGAGCTCATAGTCATCGCCACCTCCTGATGAGGAGTGGGCCTGTTTGCCAATAATAAAGAGTCAAAAAATATTCCTGTATCCTGACAATGATCCGGATCAGCACCAAAACTTAATCATGTGTTACTGTAACTGTCATATACACACCTTCTCTGAAAACAATCTGAAATTGTAACTTCTCACTTATTTTGAAATCAGACAAACAAACAAGCAAACCAACAGACAAACCAATGCGAATGAAAATATAACCCCAGCCCCCTGGTGAAGGTACTCTCCTCAGAGGTTAAACTTTGCGTCTTATTTTCTGTATTGTGATACAGTATGACATTAAAGGTTTTCAGAGACTTTATTTCTAAAGTAACAAGTTTGCATACTCATTGTCAAAAATGCTGTCATTTAAAACACTTTTCCACTTTTTTTGTTGTGAAGTTATTAAGAGACACAACAACCACGGTAATGAATTTCCACTTACTGTGTTTAGTGAGATCATTTGGTGCTGTGGTTTGCATAACCTACAAGCCTGACAGGCCTCTAAGCCGTTTTCACGCATAGAATGCAGCTGCCCAAAGAGGAGGTTTAGGGCTTAGAGAAGCTTATACAGGCGAAAGGATTTGAGCCTTCCCCTAGCTCACAGAATACTTCTGAGGTCATATGTATCTGTCTGTAGACATGTTCAAGAAATGGGCCTTTTCCTCAGTCAAAAGTAACTGTTTATTATCATTAAAGTCAACAAAAAAGATGCAACAAAATTAATTTTATAAGCTTATTTTCTGCTCAGGTTTGCAAGCAAAAGCTTCACTTACACGTTATACATTCATGTGTATTTTTCCCTGACTTTTTCATAGTCTTTCATCTATTTCCTCCTTTGATTCCTTACTACCTCTTTCTCTCACTCTGATGCTCTCTCCCCAGAATGTTGTGTTATGAAGGGCACATCCTGGAGCAGCACTTATTCTTCCTTCTCCTCAAAATATGTGATACACTCCAGGCATGTCAAGACAGTTGGTGGCTGAGCCGTTGGTCAATAAAGGCATACAATGTGAAGCATCTCCCAGGCAGGGAGTCGCCACTGTTTCTTTTTTAATTGGCATTCTCTGAAGAGTAAATCTGTCTTTTCAAAACTGCACAGACAGCTGTCCGTGACTGAATGAGTGACCTGAAAAAGACGGTATCTTACAAAAGACGCTTCTCTGCAAGAATGAGAGATGGAGCTGTCACCTTGGTTTAGCTGCAGTGGTAAATTTAGCTTTAGAGAAGAATAGTATTTTTTCTGCATACATGCCCCACATAGTGTGGGAAAAAGTGGACCTGAGTACCCAGGGCCCGAGTACGGAGGGAGGGGCTGTGAAAATACTGGGGGTTTTTTGTTTTTGTTGTTTTGTTTTGTTTTTTTTTGTGATGTTTTATTTTGTATTAATTGAGCCCTCCAATTAAATGGTGTCATTATTTATTTCAAACATACAGATGCCATCAACTGAGAGAATTAACTTTATGTCACAGCCATCCAAAAATTTTAAGCGTTCTGGGGTCCCCTCTCATAGATGCAAAATGGTTTAGTCCGCCTGACAGCAACTGGTGACAAAAGCAACGTCAGTGAGCCCACCTTTGAATGACCTGGAGGCTAGACATCATGCTGCCCAAAAAGCATAAATCGGGGTATCAAAAGAAGAAAGGGAGGGGGAAAAGAGACAGGATGAAGGGGGGCAGCTGTTGACTGTTTTCTTCCCCAAAGGTGAACCGAGTTTGCATATTATGCAAAGTCCAATTAAAGTTAACACAGTCCACTCCAGACAGCTGCTACTTGTGTTTGTATGCTCACATTAAGTCTGTAGCTTAGCTAGTTGCCAACCAGGCTGCTTGTGGCTGTAAGTATAAAGACAACTGTGGGCCAGCTAACGTTATTTGTTAACATCGACCAGTTTCAGTGGTGCTGGAGCAGCAGGAGCAGCAGTAGCGGGTCCTGGCGGTTCTTCTGCAGATGAGGCTGAGATTAAAGATGAGCAAAGATACGGTGAAATTGTTGATCATGTATTTAAGGGTTAGCTCCCCTTTTTGGCCCGTTAAGTTGGTATGTTGGTTCGCGAGGAAGAGAGAAAATTATCAACAACTCTGTCTTGCAGCTGCAAAGATTTCACAAACACACCTTGGACAGAGCGCTCACTCTAACTTATTTTTTACAACTAAATTGACCTTGTCAGTCCAGCATTTATATTTCTACCCTAATTTAGGCTACTTTCCCATTTCCCATCATTTTTCGGCATCTACATCAGTTTCAGAGGATATTATTAATCTGAATCTTTTTCTTTTCCCCACTTGTTTGGGTTTCCAAAGATTTTAAACTTAGCTGACTCTTTCAAGGATATTAGTTTTTTTGACACTGTAATATCAGTGTTGTATACTTGTTCCCTTACAGAAAACTGGGCCATGAAGGGAATTAATAAAGAACCAAATCGGTAAGGGAATGAAATTGTTAAGATTTTATCAATTTATGTACATGTAGGTGGTGAGAACATAGAAAAACAACTAGCTAGTCCTAGCGACTTCATCTGGCTGAAAAATAGCTTTAAACATTTTCATCTCTGCAACTTGCTGACCATAATTCGTACTGTGAATTATAGCAAATAATTAGGCTAATCTAAGCATCTATTGTTGGAGAGCATATCTGATGTTTATTTTATGTTTGAATTTTAATGAAAGTTTGCAACCTTTGAGATGTTTTAGGTATTTTGAGCACAAGTAAGCCAAATACATCAATATAATCTGATTAGTTTAAAACCCTATTTATGCTTATTTATTTTGAATAAATCCCCCCACCCCCATTCCCCATCTTTTTTTTTTTTCTTCTTTCTCCTTTTTGGTCATGTGCCTCATGCATTGGTGTGTATAGGAGCCCACTGACCTTGAGAGTGTACAGGGCCCAAAATTTGGTGCTATACGCCCCTGCATACATGAATGATGTCTTCAAGAAGTTGGTCCTTTGAATCCACAGGTCGCCCTGTGAAAACACATGCATGAAGAAGTCTGTCACGAGTCTTCCTTCTGAGAATTTATAAAAGACAGCATAAATGCATAATGCCCATCAAATAGGTTACAGTGTGCTCACTGTGCTCAGTACCCCAAAAAAGACTTCATCAGAGATATTCCTTCATCACTCTCCCTTCAGATCTTTCTGTGTGCCAGCTGCAATAAAACAAGGAGACCTGTTTGTGATATCACACATCAAAGAATGAGTGAATAAAGTAGCACAGAGACTCATTTCCATACCCTTCTACAGCAATCTGGAGAGTCTGTCCCTAGCTAATGCAGGAGCCATCATTACAGAAAAGCAAAGTTAGAAATGAGACAGTGTTTATTTCCAGAGAGGTGCTCCTGAGCTTTATCTACAGGTAGATTCTTATCTCTAAGCGGCATAATAAGGTTAATGCACAGTGGGACAGAAATAAGAAAGTCCAGAAATTCATACACATTATTTGTAACTTTGAAATGTGTTTCAGATTGAATAGTGCTGTTCATTGTTAGACAGAATTACTTTAATAAGGGTTGGGACAGAGCTTAAACATGTTGATTTTTGATCACATGTACGCATACATGCATGAGTTGATGTTGTTAGTAGTTAGTACTATCTTTTCATCGTTTTGTTTTAATGTAAAGCCCTTTGTGTTGCATTTTTGTCTATGAAAGCGAGAGCGGCCCGGTACGATAAGTAGAGGGAAATAAAGGTGCGGGAAAATAGGGGGGAGAGAAATAAAAAGTGGGGCGGGGCGTGTGCATCATCACAAGTTTCGGCGGTGTTGGTGTTTATGTCTTTGGCCGAAAACCGAAAAGCACTTTGGGTCATTTGGCCGACTTTTAGGTGGCGAATTTTCGGTGCATCCCTAATAAAAAGGGCTTTTTAAATAAAGGTTGATTGAAGCAGGGAGCTATCTACTGTACTAGCCACCATGGCTAAAACTGGCTCCTGGTCTACTGCCTGTCAATCAAAAGGAGACATTTTGTACACCTGTTTATTTGTAATTTCAAAATTAAATAGCATCTTAACAGATGAGTTATTAAAAAATTCACCCCCTCACAGTTGACATGAAGGTAAACTTGGCATGTTAAACCTAAAATGATTTTTTGAAACAGCATGTAAACATGTTTATTTCTGCCTTGAAGTTAACCTTTTTAACATGGGAGTCTATTGAGATTTACTCTGTTTTGGAGCCAGCCCCTAGCAGAGGAGAGACCTCTCATTTAGTACACCTGTGTACTACTTTTTTTTTTTTTTTAGGGAACTTCCAGGGCTTCAGTTTTATCCAGCAGAGTTTGCCCCTTGGGCTAAAGACAATAAGACTTTGGATCAAACAAAAACAATCTGGAAGCTACTGTATGTCAGATCACAATCCCTTACGCTACTTTGAGTATGACTAATGTGATTTACTATTTGCAAAAGCATTGTAAGGAGAAGTTGCACAGCCTAAAAAGCTACCAAAAGACCAAACTACTCTGCAGAAATTATTTGCTGCACTGCCTCTTGCTGCGAGTTGGGGATCAAAAGACATTATGAAGGATTTAATCTGTTGATCTACACACTTGAACCAAAGTACCAAATTCCGTCCTGTACACACTTTGGAAAATCTGAGGTTCCATGATGGCTGAACTATAAGATGCGCTGCAGAAGTATGAGAGAGAGTCTGGCCAGTTACTGAGGTCAGGCACACCTGGATTAATCAGTTCGTCCAGTAATGAAAGACAGGAAACAAAGGAGGTACCATAAGTTCAGGAAGTAGCAGAGCAGTGCATAGAGCCCACTATGTTTAAGTAATAATAATAAAAAATAATCAGTGAGAAGAGTAAATTATCATTAGTTTGCATTATTTGTAGAGAAAAATTGTGTGTTTGTGTGTTTCGTATCGTAAGTCCTGCATCGTATTTTGTATTGTTTCGTGAGTTTAGCATTTTGTTACACCCCCACTTTTTAATGATCTAATCAAATTACTCAATTGTAGAATAATTGATGCAGTACTTGATTACCACAACAATTGACCACCACTCTCATTTAATTAGGATTCCTTTGGAAATTAATTTCTTTACAGCAGTTTTATTTGATTAATTGTTTCATCGTCAGAAAAAAATAAAGTATATTATCTATGTTGATCAGCAATAAGAATTTAATTGGACTTCGTAATCTATCACTGTGTCTGATAAGGGTTGCCATATTTGTAGTTTTTTGTTACGATCATCATCCAAAAAAAAAAATTATCAAGATTTTAGAATTATCAAGATTTTTATGATTTTTATTCGTTAGTTAATTTCACAACAGTAAAGATGTGAAAAATCATGTGAACACTCCCAATAGGTCTTAAAATTGTATTTATTTCTCTTTTGATGCCAACAAAACAAAATAACAGAGAAACAAAGTAAATAACCTGAAAGTTTCATTCCAACAAAATCATTTCTGCTATGGAAACAAGAAATAAATACTTTATTTTAACTCTGGATATCTCAGAGAGCAAACATGTGAAAAAGGCCACATGACTTCTATCTGGATCTTGAAGGCCTCTTTCTGTAAATTACATGGTAAAAATGGTTGAGCATTTCTTTTGAAACTTAGTGGAGAATTCAAAAACAGGAAAAAAAAAAACTAGCTAGCTTGAGATTTCCAGCTGCCTTTTATCAGAATAGTTGCTGTTTGACACATAGAGTGGAAATGGATGAAGACCACAAATCTGAAATTAAATATCATTTCAGCTACAGGTTATTGCATACTGACGAGTAAGAGGCAATGACCTCACGCTGAGTTTGTTTGATCTGCAAAACTATCCATGATAAAAGGCATACAGTAGTGCGTTTGTTCTGATGATGAAACTTTCAATCAGTGCTGCTGAGCTGCACTGAAACCCAGGTCGTACCTGACACAATAACATTTTATTTTTGTTGTTACTGAAATAAACATTTCAGTACATGTTTTAACAAGACTACAGATCATTTATCTTTACTTTAGCATAAAAACCTAGTAATTATCCCCCAGGGGATGAGAAGTATTGGATGTATTTTCTCCTTTCATTGCAACTTCTTATGTCATGCTTGACAGGCTAGCAAGCCTGTGAATAAATTGTACCGTTTGATATCACAATTAATTGTGGAAATAAATAATTGTGACATCCCAGGTGTCCGCTAACAAGCTTATCAACTATTCTCTCACCTAATTTTACCTGTTCAATTGATTTTACTGGAAACGAGGGTGTTTTTTGACTCATCCTTAACATTGTGAACATGTATTAAGCGTACAGTATCTTGCTCTCAGATAAACCACACACAACAGACTCCTAAAAGTACATTTGCTCACTTCCATTACCTGTCACTGGAAGGAATAGTGCTGAGTGGATTTGTGAATTTATTTGGCTGGGATAACTGCAGGTTTCTCCATAGTTGTGTTTTGAATGTAAATTTTATATTAAACTTTTGGAGATGAGGTAAGCTAGTTTAAGTATCAGCTATACACATAAACATATGCAAGGGTTTGAATGTAAATTTCCAAGCAGACAGAAGTGCACAACATTAAAATGTATCCATACATTTGGTTAGCAAGGTGAGACAAAATGCTGTGTTAGCTGTTAGCCTTTTAGGCACTGAAGAGAATAAATAGAGACATATTGATGCAGGTATTGTTCTGCTGCAACTCCATATGACTGCACATGATGAAGTCCAGCCACAGGGGGCTTGCTATTTCAAACAACAACTGCAAGAGATGTTGGGAAAAACAAATCTAAGTGCAGTATGTAAGGGAAAAGTAGATGAATAAAAAGATTTTAAAAAGTTGTGAATGACCAGTTTTTAATCACATTGGAGAGCTGCATCCCTGGTGTGTGGTTGAAAATTGGAGAATGTGAGAGGAGACGTGGGCCAAAGGGAGGTGAAGAGAGAAGGCAGTAAAACAGCAGCATAATCTGGAGGTGTGGGTGTGGTTGGAAGTAGGAAGGAGACAGAAAAGCAATTGAATAAAAAGCTGAAATGAGGAAGAATAACGTAATTCCTCCAGGATCATTTCTTCAAAAGAATCCTTCAAGGAGGACTTGCAGCATGGCTGCAAATATTAAAGGCTCGGTGGGAAAATACACTTTAAGCTCAATTTTGCTTTGTTGCCAGGCCAAATAAATCAAGTCCACATAAAATTATCATTCTAGTGTTGGGGAAAATGTTGTATTTTAACCTGTTTTTTTCTATGTGTAACTCAACTTGACTTCTAGCATGTGGTAAGGAGCAGATTTTGTTTTCAAAAGCTGAGATATATACATCAACTCAGCTTCTTTAGGACTAAAACTAAGAAAAATAAGCAAATTTTTAGACAGTGTTGTAGTTCTACTTACCAATGTGGTCCTCACAGATGAAAAACAAGCAATAAATTGACACGGCTTATCTAATATTTGTGCTAGACCTTTTTTGTGGCACGGTAATGACTGTGGCCTCCGGCGGAGGTTGGAGATTTAACAGGAAAAATGTGTAACATAAAACCAAGCCAATCAAATTAGACGAGTGTCTGAGACAAAAACAAGCCCTGAATGCTGCCTCAAGATTAAAATGTGGGACAAGAATATACGCAGCAGCTCAATCTGAGTATATATCTGTGATTGTCACCATTCTTACTCATCTGTTTATTTTATTTTGTCGTACTTTGTAGATGTCATTGTGTCTTGACTAATTGAACCACCCGAAGATGAGTGTCCTGTAGGTTCTCGAAGCCAGACAGGTTGCTGGTCAGAGAGAATGGTGGCAGACAGACAATCAATATACAGAGGCGCCTCGTATAACAATTATACAGTATGAAGTAGGGGTGAAGCAATTAATCGAATTATTCAAATTCTTCGATTAGAAAAAATGATCGGTTAATATTTTAGTAATCGATGCTTTGTTTAACTTTTTAAAGTCCCGCTTCACGCATTGCTTCCGGTCTGTATAAACTGCTTCTGGTAAGGATACACAAGCGCACCCCGTTGCTGTGTGCTACGTCATGTGCCCAGCAGTAGCAGCTGGCTGAGAGCTCAGTTGAGGATGAAGATTTTCAGCCAACTAACTACTGTAGTTAGTTGTCTCAACAAAGACTTAAGTTTCCGGCCACGTGTGTAGAACATATTTGGCACATGTTTTTTTTCCTCTCTGCTTTCTCTGATAACTCGCTCACAACATTGTCAGAGGAAAAACAACAAAGATCCTCGTTAAGATGTGAGCACTCGCTCGCATAACTGAGCGGACGTTTTAACAAAGATCTTTTTAAGAAGATGTGTCACACTGATTAGATCTGAAATCCAAACATTTTAACTGTTTTTTTCTTTAGCATGAAATAATTTACTTTTAGTAACTATCAACTTATTTATTCCCTTTTTTATGTAAATAATTCACACCATGAATATCTGGTTCTTTCACCAAAAGGCATAACAGTAGTCATAGGCACTTTATTTTTTAATTACATGATGTTTATTGCACTCGATTTATCGATTAATCGATCGATTACAGGGGTAGATTAACCGACTATTAAAATAATCGTTTGCTGCAGCTCTAGTATGAAGTTTGTTATGATTTAAGTTTTGTTATACTGTACGAATATTACTGTATATAAAGTTTGCGTAATAATTAAGATACAGAGTGGACAGGGCTTCACAAGCAAACCAAGTCCAAGAACCACGTCTCACATCTCAAGACATTTTTAAGGGCAGGCGCAAACATCTGGTAATTTCGGTTAATTTTGTCATATGGGGGGAAAATGGGAGAACCAGGTCTTTTGCTGGAGAAAACAAAGGTAGCCGAAGCGTAAATTTATTAGATCTTTTGCATTGATCCTTATCAATTTGTTTTTGATTTTCATAGAGTTTGGTTGGCTGTCATAAATATAAGTATTCCACAGACAAGAAGAGATTGTCTTTTGATCAACCGAAAAGATCGTAAAACCAAAACTTACATTACTGGCTGTCTGTATTTTTCATGGCTTATTTGTTAAGTGATAGATCATTGTAACTTAGAGCTGCTGTTCTTGTGAATACCAGGATGTAACGTAGGTTTGCACCCACTCATACTGTCTGATTAGTGAAAGCACACACGCACACACACACACACACACACACACAGTGCACAATATGCACTCACTACTCTCCCTGGCAATGTTTCTTGTTTTTCCCAACAATCTGCTCTAGTTGCTCGTCTATGTTCTCTCATTGGCGTTTAGTCTACAGGAGTTTAAGCAGTTGCTTTACCTACCAGTCTGGGTCAACTACAGTTTATAGAACTTTCTGTCCTGATCTAGCCTTGCAACCTGCCTCACACAGTACTTTCACCCATGATAGCAAGCTAGAACATTTTATATATGGGAGACAGATGAGGGCACAGACCAGGAAAAGGGAGATACATACAGGATAAATGGGTCTAGACTTCAGAAAATGATTACCTGATTATTACTGAAGTGGTCATCTAATGTAAAAAGTAAACTAAAATTGTTTTTAAAAAAAGGTAATGATGTAAATATTCCTTCATCTTAAATTAACAAATGTTTACTTAGAATGATTCTGCATAGTGGTTTTAACAGTTATATTTCATTTATTTAAGCATCATAATTTTTATCAGTGTGTCTTGACCAATATTGGCCGTTTAACTTTGCACAGTTGCACATTAGGAATTCAATTGTATATTCTTGGGGTGGTACCCGGAGTTCCAGTCAGGTTTTAGAAGTGACCCAAACCCCCCTACAGGCCAGTTCTGTGATCCTACCCTTGATGGTAAAGTAGTTTTTTTCTATACAGACCACCAAAACACTCTCTAGGTTTGTTTGATTGTAAAACGCCTTTTCCAAAAGAGATGGGGACATTCCATTTTTTAAATAGATGGTCATTTTAATCTTGATGCCATCAGCAAGTTAAAAATGACTGAAACAAAGAGTTGGCTTGCTGATGTGTTGCATTGTGAGAAGTGCAGTACTGAGGAGTTGTAAGTGTCTTAACTGCAGCAGACATTGGTCAGTGCACTCTGTTTGTAGAATCGGTGGGGACATGAAGTGGAGTAACGAAGCTAAAAGTGACTCAGAGTGGAGACAGAAAAGTGAATTTTTGGCATGTTAGATAACTCATTACAAATTTTTTACCATGTATGTGTACTGTCACTTATAAGTGAGTGGCATTGTAACTTAGGTAAGTAGCATAGCTCATCAGCCAGTACTTCTAAACATGGGAATAACTACAGGTCCCCCCTTGAACTGATTAAGCACTCAACTCAAGTGAGCCATTATGTTTGCAGCTGAATGATAATACTCACTGGAACACAGAGCATATCTGATGAACACTTTGATACTGCTGTCTTGTTATACTGAGTACTGTTTTGCATTACTCATCTGCAAACTGTCATGAATGACTGCTGCAAAAAGTTGCTGCTTCCAAATCTTGTTTTTGGACACCCGTCACATACGCTTTTTACATCAGAAAAGACCTTCAAGCCGGAAGCATATTTCATTCCGTCTTGCTGGTGTTTTTCCTTTCATGGCAGCTCTTCCCCGGGGCTTTTCTCTGATGCCAGAGATCACCGTGTCATTTCTCTAAGCTTCATATTTGCAGCTTGTAGTAGCATACTCATCACGAGCTAGTCTCTGTGTTGGTGTTGGTGGCTGGTGCTGGTGTGTTGGAATATCAATAAGCCATGATGCTGCTAATACTGGGCTATTGATTTTTGCGCATGAGTGCGTTAAACGTGAAAGATGTCAAAACACAAACTGAGAGAAAGTGTGACATGGCAAAACAACAGCAAATAGACTACACATAAGCTCAGACTGCTATAAGATGGTATTTATAAAACATTAAGATTTACAGGTCACATTGTTTCAATTCAGCTTCTCCTCCAGCTAGCTTTAATTTTAGAAAACCCTACAGTATATTCATTGTACCTTAAAGGTTGGACATTTTTGCCTGTCATTTTTCTTTGCTGTTGTCATCATTTATGAAACGATTCATTGTAATTAAGAAATCAATGAGTTGATAATGATCTGTAATTTGTCAAATTTTTCATACCCCATCATGGAAATCTGCCTTCGAATGGGCATTTTTTAATAGTTTTTTTTCACTCATCGGTATTTAGAGATTACAATTTCCTATTTCTTATTGAATTCACCATCAATACAACACCAGTGGAAGTCATTACAAAACAAACATATGGTGAAATATCAGCTTTAGTGGCTTAAAACTTATACAAAATACCAAGGAACGAATTGACAGCAAAGTCTAGATATCATGGAGCTGATATGTGATGGAGGAATTATGATGCGAGTTCTTAGTGGTGTTATTAACCAGCTATCAGCTTATCTGCAGTGTGTGTTTTAACAGCTTGAACCAGCTCAACACGACTCATGATGTGAGTCTTTCAACTGTTCGTGGTTTGACTGCAGATGAGGAAAATATAAGTATTTGAGAAAAAAGTAACTATTTTTTATGTGTGGTATGTGAGCTATGTTCTGAGACTTTTTACTTTTCACTTTTGGCATTGTAACTCTCCAAGGGTCATTAAATGCTACAGATCTAATAAGAAATGAAAAAAAAAAACAGATCTAGAGATCTGAGAGAGGTTGTGAGGGACCTGATTCCCCTCATATGATCTGCTTGAATAGAGATTGATGGAGGAAAAGAGTTACACTGCTGTTTTTATGTGTTATTTTGACCAAAGCTTGTCAGAAATTTCACTAAGTTATCAGCTAATTCTGTCAGCTTGTGAAAAAAATCGTATTATCTTTAAAATGAAGATAAAAATGTTAAAGTTTAGCTTGTGTTGTGGGTTAAAATACTGACAGAACATCAGGAATGAGTGCATGTATGTGTCTTGTGAATAATGAAATAAGCCGCACTGATCATTAAAGGTATTGATTGTTTTCTAAGCCACATGAAGTAATCATGATTGAGCTGCTATTGGTCAGTTGATCAGCTCCATTGACATCAGTAAGGGGGTGCAGTGTGCTGCTTCTTGACTGCTGTTAAATCTTCTTGGGTGCATCATGAAGCGACAGGATTATAACTCAATGAAATGATGTAGTGAGGTTGTAAAGTGGCATGTCTTGGTGAAAAAAATGAACCATGGTTTAATGTATCAAGCATCAAACGTGGTTTATTATTAAAAGAAATCCTCTGCTAATACGTGTCAGTAATTGTGAGTGAGTTGTGATATAACACCAGCAGACACCCTGCAGTGCAGTGTTCTTTGAGCCTGCGAGTTTCCCCTCATTTCCTCACTTCTCCCGTTGTTCCATCTCTGCCTTCATCCCTCATGTGCTCCCTTCAAGCCCCCCCCCCCCCCCCCTCCCTTAAAGCAGTGCCTGATTCATTTTCCCAGTAACAGCCTGAGTTCCCTGTGATTTATATGTTTATGGTCATTACTGACATTGAGTAATACATTTCCGTTTTTCTCCTCTTCTCCATCTTACCCCCCATCTCTCTTTTGGCAGAGCCTTGAGGTCCTGTGAGGAATATCAATTACTCTGTTTTTTGTTTAATCACAGCCTTTTACTTTCTCTCATGGCATCCATTTTTAAGCAGGCTGAAAGACATTCTTAAGTGTCTCTTTTTCATTTGTTAATTTATTCATTTTTTATTTCAAACCGGTTATTAAACAGCAAACACTACCTCGATTGTATTTTCTTCTACAGACACAGAGTTTGTTCTCATCAGCAATAATGTATCCTCTTCTGTAGTTTATCATTTCTAACTGGCTTTTGTTGAGTATCACAATATTTATCACAACTGCAAGCAAGCAAACAATCTGTTATATTTTCTGCTGCTACAGTATATTCACGTTGAAGCCCTTTATGTTTTTTTTTTCCATTGCAGCTCATGCTGACTTTTTTTTTTGAGTGACTGATTGTGTCTATTTCAGGATGTGACCCATATCAGATGCTGTGTAAACTGACAGCAAAGTCAAAAAGACAAAAGCAAATAAGGAAAGAACAGCTGTGGGGGGAAATGCAGTGCGTTTTCTTCCTCTTCATATTCCATTTTGAACTTACACTTGGTCCCTGTTATCACATTTCTGTGCCTCCTTTTTTTCTAAAGCATATCTAATTTAAGTGGCCCCGATGTCAAATTATAAATGTTGTAAAATAAGAGTGTCAGTGTTGTTGTTTGTTGTTCATGCAATCTAACACAAAATTTCTGGTCACATTAATGTGAACTCATTAACTTCCTAACATGAACATCAGGTATCATGTTCATCAGTGCTGTATGGGCAGAGAAATACGTGTTTTTTTTTGTTTTTTTTTTCTCTTTTTAAATAATATTATTTTATTATAGTAGTGATTTTATTAAAGTAGAATGAAAAGGTTTTCACGTCAGCGACTGTGAGCTCTTAACATCTGTTTGATCCCTTCTACACTTTCTGTTCTTATAAGAAATATTTGAACCGGTCCCCAGTAAAGTCCCCAAAAAATCCCTCTCATACAGATTTGTTATTTCTGTAGTCAGACAGTAAAAGTTTAAACAGTGACTGAAATAAGTCCTGGTAAGATTATGTATATATGCAATGATTTACAAACACAATGTCATAGAAGTTTTGCTTTATGTTGTGGCTCATGGAAATTTATTTCATATCCTTATGGGTGTTTAAGGGTGTGATTTTTGCTTTGGGTGTAAGGGGTGTAACTTCTGGAGGAGTCTCCACTTATTTTTCGACCAAGCTCTGCTAAGAAATGTGGGAGTAATATAAATGATAATGCTGAGATATCAGAACTAAATAAGAATGAAACAATAGGAGTGATGGGAGATGGTGCTATTAAACAAAAGAAAGAATAAGATTTTTTTTTAAACTTTTTAAAAAGGGAAAAAAATATACCAAAGGAAAAAAAAAAAAAAAAAAAAAAAAAACAACAACAACAAAAAAAAAAAAAAAAAAAAAAAAAAAAAATAAAAAAAAAAAAAAAAAGGCATAATTAATATATAAAAAATTATTTAAAGGAAAAAAAACTAATAATTCAAAAAGGGAGAAAAACCTGAAAACTTAAGGGGTTTTTAATTTAAAAAAATTTTTTAAAAAATAATAACCCTAAAAAAATAAATAAAAAAAAATACCCACAAAAAAGAGGAGGCCAGAATAACAAACATAACTGACACTGCTCCACCATGGGCCTTAGGCAACATCCTCATTGCATCTTTTATTATAGGAAAGTTTTGTTCTTCTTTTCCCCCACCCACAAATGGGTGTACAGTTTGTTTTGAACAATGCAGTCTTTACTGCTACCGGGCAACTACCAAATTTGCAGACCAGCATATTAGCTTGTGCTTACATCATACAGCACTGTCTATAAATGTCCCTGTCATCAGACAGATCATTAGTTATATAATGCCCTAAATATTTGATCTCTTTACATTCTTTAAGGCCAGCTCCAGACAAAGAGAAGTCAGGGAATGACAGTTTACTGTCCTCCCCACTCCTAACAATCATGATGTTACTCTTCTTTGTATTGTATTTAATATCAAAGTCAGAGCCATATTGTGAGAAAACCTTCAGAAGCTGCTGAAGACCAGCACTGTATGGACAGAAGATCATTAAATCATCTGCATACATCAGGTGGTTAATGATAACATTGCCAATCCTGCAACCAGTTCCACAATCATTCAAAAGCTTAGATAAATCATCCATATACATGTTTAAAAAGCAAAGTAGACAGGATGCTTCCCTGCCAAACCCCACTGCAGACACTGAAGGAAGTTAATACAGAGTTCCCCCATTTTACACGCATTGTCTGGTGAGCATACCAAAAAAACAGGATTCTCACTAGAGATTTGGGGACACCTCTGTTAGATAGCTTGTAGAAAAACCTTTCATGGTTCACACGGTCAAATGCTTTCGAGGCATCAATAAAGTGACAAGAGTTTTTAAGAAATATACTATTTAACTCAGAATTTTCCAAAACAAAAGAAAGAAAACCTGTCTGTCTATGCTCTTTAAAACAAAACTAGAATAAAAAGTAACACCTCCAAACCAATGTTAAACAGCGAAAAAAAGAAAAAGAAAATAGAAAAAAAAAAAGGCTTAGGTAGGTGAATGTGAATGTAAAACTCCAAACTGACCCAGCTTTTAAACTAATATGAAAATATGAAGAGAAAGCTTCTGCCTTTTTCCCACTAGCCCACACTTAGTTTTGCTTGTTCTGATAACAATAGAGGGCGGCTGTGCTTGTCGTCAGTGTGGGAAGGGTCATTATAGAAGAAGGAAGAAGTCTAGCTTGTGATTTGCCTGATGCTCATTTTATTGCTTACAGTTTGAGGAAGATCAGAGTCAAAGAAGGTTGTTGTTGTTGCTAGTGTTTTCTCTGGTCTCGGCTTTGAGCTTTGGCATGGTCAGAAGTTATACCCATGGCTCTTCTTGTGACATCAGATTATGGCCAATAGTGGCCTGCACTCTGGACGCATCACCATTCTCGGCCCTACTTGTCTTCTTCAGAAAGTCATCGGAGTAGCTGCTAAAACTGTATCTACTTGCCCTGGGAAAATCATAATGGGAACACAAACGAATCAGGTGATGTGGTGCTGGAATGGGCTAACGCTAGTGGGAGAGGGGCATGAGTGGCTAAAAGACCTCTGCAAATCAGTCTGAGAGGTCACACACTGTTACAACAAACATACACAGTCTAATATGGCAAAGACGAGGACAAGCTGTCCAGCATACAGACACAGCTACAAATAATAAAATGACAGTGGCTGGTCCAGAGAGGGGAAGAAAGGCAAATCAGGTGTCAGGAGCGGAGGGTGTTTCCAGGTGTCAGGGCCGACAGCCAATCCTAGCCAGGCAATAAATAAGATTCTTTTGCACATTAAAGAAAGGAATGGGTATCTGTGAATGGTAACAATGTTATAGTCAGGTCAATGCCCTGCATGGAAGACCAGACAGAAATGTAAGAGAAAAAAAAGTCTTGTAGGCTTTATCTGATGACTTTGCTGATTGAAAAGTTGCACAGGTTTGTTTAAAAGATACTAAATATGTTGTTTGTTGCATTTTTAATATAACTTTTTTGTTTTTACAGAAGAATCCAGGTTATGTAACACAAGACATGATCAAAATAATCTTAGTTCTTATTTAGAAAAGAAAGGCTGTCATAAAACAAAAAGTCTATACACCAACAGCCCTGATTCTGCTTATTTAAATTAAACTGAGGGAAATGGGTGTCTATCAGCTGATCACCTGCTGAACAGCTGAGGCAAGTGGAGTTATGGATAGTCTTATGGATACATGATAGATGCAATAATTTGACAGTTTTGATTTTTCAAACAAAAGAGAAATGTGCAACGCTCACAATTACAGCCTAAACCCAGTTTAAAAGTGGCCCTTTTTTACTGCAGTTTTGGGTATTAAAATAATTTATTTTTAAATTTGACAGTGATGATGGCAAACCTCTCTATGTTAAGATTTGAATTTAACTCATTTCTGAGACTCAGAGTAGCTTTTGTCACATGATTTGCTCAAGCGTGAAGCTGAATTTGCTGCATTTTTTGTGTATTGGTGACAGTTTGCTTACACATATTCTATACTTTAGGTTCAGATAGTCAAAGAGCTAGTTAATCTTCAGCAGAAGAGATTAGCAGCAAATACAAATGAATATACATTATCACCAAAATGATCTGCTTGATTAAGAGAGCACAGATTGTAGGAGGCTGGGGGCTGCTAGGGAGAGAAAAGTCAACCCCCTGATTACAGGCTCCTTGTCAGCTACATCAAAGTAGCTTCCTACAGTTATCCACTTGAAAGTTCGTAGTTAGCACCAGCTTTATGCTGTCTGATGGAAAACATGCTTGAGTTTTCATTTGGTCGACTTTATATTTCATCCAATTGCAGCCATCTTGTCTATAATATCCTGCTTTCTCAGCATAGAGTCCTAATGAGCCGAGACTCCCCGTTATTATTTTTTCCCTCTTTCTTTGAATTCATATCATCCAACCAGGTAGCCCCCTGCAGCATTTATCAAAGAGAACTGAGGCCCCATTCCTTTAAGGCAGGATTTGGATGAGCACAAAATGTTAATTTCCTTATATAAGTGATATATATATAAATGATAAAATATTCTTTAAAAAGAATACAGGAAAATGCATTTGTATTAATGTAGAGTTGGTAGGATAAGTAAAAATCTGTATAAGCCTTGAATCGGTGAAATCAGACATAAGAGTGTAAACATACAACCAGTTTTAGGCTCTCAGATCCATTATTAAGTGGAAGAAATACAGTACATACCATATAAGGAGCTTACTTAAGAGGCAGGAGAAAAAGTTGCAAGTGGTGCTATCAGTCAGATAACAGAAGATGCTTTGCTTCCCTAAGCTGTGTTCTCATTGTGGAGTTTCTTTGCCTCTGATGCAAATATCATCTGGCTTGTAAATTGGGCATGGTGGTATAATACCCAACTCCTTCAAGCCGTCGCTGCACCTCCTCGGGACATTGTTTAACGACTGCTTCTTGTTGATGTAGATGCCATGTGAGTTTTGTTTGTGTGCTGCTATTTCTAATTCATGGGTTTAATTGTATTCCTTCACACCCTCTCATTTAAATCCTCCCTTTTTCATTACAATGTCTCAAGAGACGGCAACTTAGTGATCTTAGAGTTGGGTTTAATGGAAATGTAGCCAAATACTTCAAAAAGATGCATTTTAAAAAATGGCCTCAGACATATTAATGGTGATATTTACAAATCAAATATCCCCCAGGAGATGCACAAAATGAGATGGCAAGAAAACAAAACTGAAAGAGAAGGAGGAGATTACTCTCCTATAATGAAATAGAAGTGACCTTCCCTCTCTCTGAGCTGGTTGAATTAACTTCCCTCATCATTCTCACCCCTCTGATGTAAACGCCATACATAGCACAGCACAGCCCTGCACTCTCATGTTTATTAATTTCCCTCAGTGAGAGATGCGCTAAATCACTGACCCTATTTTAGTGCCTCGTGCACTGCCTGAGCATGGGAACGAAGAGGGCGTATTGATTTTGCCCCCTTCTAATCAGCAGCCAGACCCTTATTTGGAATGTGGAAATGGTAAATCTCATACAGTGAGTGCCTGTCAGGACCTGTCCAGATCCTAATCTTCACTAGTTGATGGCTCTCTAATCTTTTCACCAACTACAAGTCATTAAAGGCTGAGGAAGTAAATGTGAAGTATTAAACATCACATTCATTCTCTGAACATTTCCTGGAACTTCATAAAAGAAAAGTTTGATCACCATTTGGCAGCCATCACCACCTCCTCCCACACCATTTGACCAAAGGGCTTAGTTGTGCTTGATAGAACTAGAAACAATGATAAATGCCACCACACACTTAAACAAAGCTCCAGGGCAATATGGAAATAACAGATCATGATGGTAGCTGTCAGGGCTCTGGAATACTCACATTCAGAAGCAGCTGGCGTGTTTTGCATATGACTAATACAAATCCTCAATATAGACATATTAGTAGTGATGAGTGATAAGCAGACATGAGCATGGTTACGCTTAGCCAGGACTAAACCTTTTTGAAGCGCTGCCTTCACATGCCTCAGTTGCAGCGACTGTGGATTTCCAAATCTTCTCCTCTTCAGTAGATTTGAATCAACATTGAATGCCTCACCTGACTCATCTTATAGAGAAGGAATCTCCAGCAGAAGGTCACACAGGATAGTTGGGCATCTAATTGAACAGATTTGTGAGGAAGATATACAAAAGCTCCTTTCATAGATGGCATAAGTCTTTTGTTTGTCGATTACCTAGCTATCTTTATACCACAAATGCGTTTATCCAGCTTCTTTGACAATTACTGAATAATTTTGCAATGTGTTATTTGCGCTCAGTCATTTTACACTATAAATTTTTATATTGCATGATATCAGTGTTTGACATATTTCATGTACATTTTATGTTTCTTTGTTTTTCCTCCTATCTAGGGATGTAACGATATGAAAATTTAATATCACGGTCATTGTGACCAAAATGATCACGGTTATCATTGTTGTCACGGTATTATAGAATTTACCACCCCAGCATCTTTAAAAATATCCAAAATGGGTCTAAAAGTCTACTTTGTCCTTTTTAAAGGGGGAAAAATGTCCATGTGGGTGCCTTCGTTGTCTTCCGCCATGTTTTCATAAATTAAACATTGCAAACTGGGACTGCTGCTGCTTTTCCAGCCAGTGAGCAGCATCATAGGAAGTTTTTCAAAGTGAAGTAATCAGTCACGGTTTTTACGATAATTAAAATTTGAAACGGTATTACTAATCGTTATATATATATATATATATGTGTATATATATGTACACACTATTAACCCCTAATAATGTCTTTATAAATTTAAAATATTATCTCTCCTCTGACTAGATATTTCAATAGTGCATGTTATCATTCTTCCATTATGGTTCCTCAGTAGCATAGGTGCCGATTCCGTCGGTGCTTCATGGCCGAGCACCCACGTGGGATTGATGGCAAAATTGGTCTCATCAAGCATCCATTGCAGTATAGCCTATTATACTGTATATAGGCAGCTATTAGGTTGCTGATTAAGTTGTTTTTAGTTAAAATTATGTTGCACTGGCTACGAATTTTGTTTTCTGTTTCACTTCAGAGCGCATTTATTGCTTGGTGTCACATTTGTGAAGGATTCCTCTAGTGACTAATTTATTACCAATTTTAATTTCTTCAAATTATTTTTGAAATGGATGTTGTATTTGTTAATTTTGTGGTGAGTTCAATGATTCATTTTACAAAACAATAAGCCACAAATTCCACTAATTATGGGATATTAATTTAGCTGAAAATATCTTGTCATCTTGTATGGCCTTCACTCACAGCACCCACCGGTAGAAATGTAGATCGGCACCTCTGCTCAGGAGTTTCTTTTCCTCTGTCTGGCAAAAAGCTGGCCCGCTGTCCATTATGACAATTCTTGACCCCTTCAAGTTCCATACTTGGCTTTTGAAAGGAAATGGTGACACTTCATAATATTTTGCAAGCACAATTATTATTGTACAAGGCATCATAACAGACCTCCATGCATAGCACAAATATGAGGTAATCATCTCAGACTGTTCATCCTCAGTCGATGACTTCTCTTTCACAGTAAAATCCTTCAACGTAAACGATACATGTACCATCTCTGGAATCCTCGATCTACACAGAATCATCTTGCCGGTGATTAAATTTCACTCTGATGCCTTTACCAAAGTTGTTGCCAGATTTTCTATTATGATACAGATTAACTTTGGCTTGTACAGTCTTTAGAATACCAAACAGGAATATAAACAGCACAGGGGATTTAGCTGCATCTGCTACAATAAGATTCAGTGGGATTTTTGCACATGGTGCCATTTTGTTCTGGAGCAGTATTTTTGTTTGAACTCACTTTTTGTTTCCCGTCATGTTGCTCCTATTGTTGTAGCATTGGTTTTGACAGCATGAATATGCTTAGGCTTTATTTTTACAGCTTTTCCACAAGAATATCAAACAAGCTTTTCCCAATTTGTCTGGACCATAAGAAAACAAATTAACAAATGATATCAGTAATCCAATCCAAAGAAAATAGTTTGTGGCCTAGAATATCTTCCTGATTTTCACCTCTCAGATGATTTTTGTCTTTATGTAGTACACAGTAACATAATTTTAGAAATTAGTGCTTAAACAAAGCATTTTTGCTGTCCTAATTTTCCTAATTATCCTCGGATTTATCTTTGATAATACGCTGGGTCATTGTTTTACTGTATTTGAAGTACAAAGAATTGGAGAAATTATGTTTGAACTTCAGCTTTTACTCTGTTTCGTTCAAGCTGCATGTTTATTAGCATAATATGACTTTTTACAACAAAGACAAAAAGACATGAGAAAACTGAAGGACTTACAGAGTTACAGTTAAACCTTCTAAAGTTAGTTTACATATATACAGAAAAACAGTTAAAAAAAGAGCTTATGGTATTTTGAGTTTCCAAGGTTTTTAGGAAAGGGTGGGATGGAGAAAAGAAAAAAGGGCGAGGGGGGGGGGGGGGGGGGGTTTCTGTTTGGAAAAAAGTATATTATACATATATTAGGGCTGCCAAAAAGATTAATCATGATTAATCACATGTCAAACAAGAGATTATTTACTGCTATATGCAGAAAATACATTACTTTTATTTACAACTTAAAGGCTAAAATCAAGCCAGAATAACACACCTGAATTTCAGCTTCACACAAAGAAAGTCGGCCTTTGAGAACCGTATCAGCACCATTCTGGACTAAACTGCCGCCATCTGAAGGACTTTAGGGAGACATGTAAGGACAGGGTTTCAGTAGTTTAGTCTAAGATAAATGCAGAATTCCTGGTGAGACACCTTTAATCCTAAATATGTTCTAGAAGTGATAAAAGTAATGTGATTAATCACAATAAATCTTTCCGACAGCCCTAATATACAGTATATACACACATATATATATATATATATATATATATATATATATATATATATATATATATATATATATATACAGCTGTGTGAAAGTGTTTGCCCCCATCCTGATCTCCTACTTTTTTGCATGTTTGTCACACTTCAATGCTTCAGATCATCAAACAAATTTAAATGTGAGACAAAGACACAAGTAAACAGAAAATGCAGTTTTTAAATGAAGATTTTTATTAGTAAGGGAGAAAAAAAATCCAAGCTTCCAAAGCGCTGTGTGAAAAAATGATTGCCCCCTCTGTTACAACATAAATAAACTGCGGTTTATCACATCTTTGGAAAGCTGAGTTCAATTTCTCTACCCACACCCAGGCCTGATTAATGCCACACCCGTTCTCAATCAAGAAATCACTTAAATAGGACCTGCCTGACGAATTTAAGTAGACCAAAAAGGTCCTCTAAAGTTAGACATCATGCTGCGATCCACAGACATTCAGGAAAAATGACAAACAAAGAAATTGAGTCTGGAAATCAGTCTGGAAAAGGTTCCAAAGCCATTTCTAAAGCTTTGGGACTCCAGCGAACTACAGTGAGAGACATTATCCACAAATGGTGAAAACATGGAACAGTGGTGAACTTTCCCAGGAATGGCTGGCCGACCAAAATTACCCCAAGAACACAGCAACGACTCATCCAAGAGGTCACAAAAGACCCCAGAACAACATCCAAGAACTGAAGGCCTCACTTGCCTCAGTAAAGGTCAGTGTTCATGACTCCACCATAAGAAAGAGACTGGGCAAAAATGGCCTGCATGGCAGAGTTCCAAGACCAAAACCACTGCTGAGCAAAAAGAACATAAAGGATTGTCTCAGTTTTGCCAGAAAGTATCTTGATGATCCCCAAGACTTTTGGGAAAATACTCTGTGGACTGACGAGGCATAAGTTGAACTTTTTGGAAGGTGTAGGTCCCATTACATCTGGCGTAAAAGTAACACGGCATTTCAGAAAAGGAACATCATACCAACAGTAAAATATGGTGGTGGTAGTGTGATGGTCTGGGGCTGTTTTGCTGCTTCAGGACCTGGAAGACTTGCGGTGGTAAATAGAACCATAAATTCTGCTGTCTACCAAAAAATCCTGAAGGAGAATGTCCGGCCATCTGTTGGTGACCTCGAACTGAAGCGCACTTGGGTTCTGCAGCAGGACAATGATCCAAAACACACCAGCAAGTCACCTCTGAATGGCTTAAGAACAACAAAATGAAGACTTTGGAGTGCCTAACTGCCTTCCTTAGGGGAGTGGATAGCCCAGTGGTAGCGTCGTGGGCTTGGGCGCGGAGGACCCGGGTTCGATTCCCCGACACGACTCCTGGGTGAACCACTGTGGACCCCTGAGCAAGGTCCTTAACCCCCCACCATCTGCTCCCTGGGCGCTTTAAGTAGCAGCCCACTGCTCTCTGATACTCACAGAGTACAGAGATGGGTAAAATGCAGAGCCCTAATTTCCCCTCGGGGATCATACCAGTATAACAAAAAAAAAAAAAAAAAAGTAAGAAATCAGGAAGGGGGCAAACACCTTCACACAGCTATATATATATATATATATATAACACAAATAAAGCCTTTTGATTGTTATCTAAAACAAAAAATAATCAGAGTCTTGTCTGTCGGTGACATTTGTTTGGAGGAGCAAACAGTCATGCAAGGACAGCCTCATTATTACTCAAAGGTTTTGCTGTTTTAAGTGTGACTTAAACCTTCCATCTACCTACTCCACTGAGGGACAGAAATTGATTTGCCTTCAGCAAGACATGCGAATTTTAGGCCTGCCAGCATGTATTAAGCAGTAAATGCTATAATGTAGCAGGCTGATCAGTGATCACGCCAGTGGGTAGATGGATGGAAGGGAGAGGGAGTGAGAGCATCCATTACAAAAGCCTTTAGGACCACAGTTGCCTAACAACCTCTTGGTTAAATTGGAGGTATCAGCGACCAAGGCTGATGTCTCCCTAATTTGAAACTGCCCACATCCCTGACAGACTTTTGCTTTTATTAGAAGATACAGTATAATCTCGTTAGCAAATGAACAAAATCTAATCTTGTTTAAAATAGTGATGAGTGTGTCAGGCACCTGTGAGTGTTTGCTCTCTTAGTATTGCAAATAAATCGAGCTTCTCTCAATAATCTAGTTATAATCTCTCCCTTGGAGCGCTTGTCATATTAGCTGACATGACAAATAGATCCAAGCTCAGGCATCTAGCTCCCAACCTCTGCCTCTCCCACTATTTTTCTCCATCTAGACTTTTTCTTTTTATCCCCCCCCCCCATCTTCTTTCTGTAACACTCTCCCAATCCTTTTGCCCCTGCTATCCAGAGGATTGCCTGGAAGCATCATTGCCAAATGCTGAAGTGGGCACTGAGATGCACTGGGTGCTTCCACTCAGACATTCATGTGTGATTTGCTGTGATGAAACAGGTGGATCGGGCTTTCAGCTGACAGTCTACTGACATCTACTGAAGAGAAAATGTTTGCTTGACATTGGAAAGGGTCCCTTACATTTTACAGCAGTGGTGGAGTAGCTGTCATGCGTGTGAGCATGCAGTTGATCGTGTGAGAACATGAGTGTCTGAGGGACAGAAGGAAAGGGAGAAAACATTGCTGAGCACTGCCGCTCTCACAGCAGAGAGGGTGTGTCGATGTGTTTGGATCAGACTCTGACATGTTCCTCATTATCAATGTGCTACCTTGTTTGCCCTCTGGCCTCAAGTTAAGGGGAGATGTGTTTTCCATCTCACAAGTGCTGGTGTAAGGTAGTGAATGCCAAGCTCTTACTCATGATATGATTGTAACAGCTGAGTTTGAGGTTTTTTTGTTTTGTTTTGCTATTTTTCATGTCAGAAGTGGCAATATGTTAAAAAAAAAAAAAAAAAAAAGGTAAAGCAAATGTTCAATATGGGACAGATTGCATGGTAGTTGAATGAATAAAACATTCCCTGTCATGCATTTATGTTTGCATGAAACAATTTAAGCTCTTCGTATCTGTGTTTTTAAGTATAATTAAAAGTTTGAAATGGGGAAGAATTCTGCTCCAAAATGGATAAAGATGAGCTTTTTTAAGAAAAACCTTTTAAGCAAGTTGAGTATGTTTTGGCGGATAAGGTATTATGGAAGGGGCTCTGTGCAAAGGTTTGGCCAACAAAGAAATCTGAGCTCCTTCATGTCTCTCAACAGCAGCACTTTTTCACTCAGCCAACACAGTATTGAACCTTTCAAAACATGTGAAAGCAGAAATACCTATACAAGACATCCTTGTGTTCTTTTAGAGATTTCCCAGCCAGATACAGAAATAACTTTGTAAAATGACAGAGTGAAACAAACTGGAAGCACAGCAGGTAATCCTCCACACCTGTAGATTGCATATTACTAGCTTGTAGGTTGAGTGGGACATCCATAAACATGTTGTATTGATATCAACACAAAACACTTCCCATTACAGATTAGGATGGAATCCGACATTTTCCCTATACTGTAAACAAAACGCTGCAATTTCCACAACTCACTATTTGCACCACCTCCTGGGTGGTCTACCCAGGTGGCACTCCAGAATGAGAACAATCTCTAGAGGAGACTCTCCTGCTGTGAAATGCAGCTGCACAGAGTGTCGACCTGATTCTTCACAGATTGTACATTGAAATTCTGCTGTTTTTGTGTGTGAAACTGGCTGCAGCTGCAGAACTTAAAAAACGTTAATCCTCTAACCTCTTCCAAACAAAATCTATCTGGGCTTCTCTAAGCAGCTACATTATAGTGTTGCTGTCTTTTTCAGGAAAAGCCCAGAAGAAAAATAACACGTTTCCTTCTATAAAGAAATTAAGAAATGGCATGCTTTCAAAACTTTCATAGAGAGCTTCTGGTCGGATTTTAATAACCTTTTGACGTGCATGTTGTGCACCCTCCCCAATGGTGCACTGACTTACAATCTGTCTTAAAAGATTAAAAAAGCAGTGTTTTAAAGCTGTGATGATGCATCTGTAGTTTGAAAATTCGTATCAGAAGAAACCAAGCAAGGACTATGAACAGATAAATATATTTTTTCTTTCTCATTAAAACCATTATTTTGTTGTAGTGATACGTTTATGAATTAAAATATTTCGAAGATTGCAGATTTCAAGGATAGAATACATTACCGGCTGTAAAACCTGGCTGGACTAGATCGACTGTGCTTTGTGCTGCACAGGGAGCATTTGTCTACTAGATTTAAAAATGGATTAAAGTGTATGCCAGAAAATTTTGGAGGCAAACATTAAAAAATGAGCAAGACAGCTGAAAACAAAAGGAGAACTGCTTATGAGAAGATTATCCTTAACATACTTGAAAATCCCCAAAACAGGCTTTCATAAGAAAAAAAACAAACCACAAACTATCTAGATAAAGGCAAGATATTCATATTTGTACCGTATGGTAATACTCTGGATCAGTGTTATTCAGTCCTGAAGAGTCTTTGATGCGCGCTGCTCATTGCTTGGTTCATGTTGTACTGACCTGCAGGTAGAGATTAAAATTTTCAAAGCCTGTGGTCACATCAGTGGAAAAAAAAAAAGACAAGAGAGGTTGAAAAGCAACAGCTGACTGTCAGATTATCAGTGTTTTTGAAGTTGACATGGACAAATACAACGTTAAAGAAATATTTATTACATAAAAATGTCAGATCAGTAAGTTGAACTTTTCAAAAACTCATTTTAAAAAAAAGAGTTTGTTTTTTTGTTTTTTTTTCCAAAAACTTTCTTTTTTTTTTTCAATTTGCTGATTAAAAAAAATTTTCTTTGAATGCCTAACTCCATTTTTGAACACTTTGTGTGAACACTATGGTTGTTCATCTGCATGCTCCTTAGTGATAACTGTCCTGATTTTAGATGTTTAACTGATTTGACTTACCTGGCTCAAATAATTCTGTCGTCAATGATTCTTTGAACTTGCAGACAACCTGTTGAGGAGATCCATTTAATTTGAAACAGGCGTTTTGAAGCCAACCTGATCTCACAAAAATATGTGACATGAGCACGGACAGTCTTACTCATTCACGTATCCCCTACACGTAACTGCTTCAAATTACGTGCCACTGACTTGGAAAGTTGCGCAATGTTAAGTCAATGGAGAAGCTTTTCATGTCCCCAGACACAAACTTTTCTGCCTCAAATTACGTGCTGCTGACATGTAAAACTGTGTCAGCTGCCCTTAAAAAAATCCTGAGCACATCCCCGATTCCAGGTGTTCTGAGTGTGATGAGTTTCACCATTTACTCCAGGAGCTGTACGCTGACAAGGGGCGCTTTCAGCTGTCTGATCCGGCCCAGTTTAACGTCCCACTGTCCCAATGCGGGGCAGCATTATAAGCCCAGTAAATCCCATCAGCCCAGGTCATCAAACCGCCGTTTAGAAACCTGGACCGGACGCAGATCACAGTTTATTCTCCACTGTCTTCAGAGAGGAGATTCACCTGGTTCTTCTTGGTGTTTCCCATCCTGTCATAAAATGTGTGTTTGTGTCATGACATTGAGTTGCTCTGATTGGTTGACGCCCCGCGTCAAGACCCCAAAGGTCAGATTTTGCAACTCCAGCGTCTGCCGCCACATGTATCACAGGTCAAACGCTGAAAATCTCAAAACTTGACACATAAAACGCAACGCCATTAATGTAAATCTGACGCCCAAATCGCGTTTGGTCTGAACCAAGCGGCAACCTCCGGAAGCCAACTATGAATCTACCCAGAAGAAGTCATTTTTTGTAGTTCTCCTTTCATCCACTAGGGGCTGGCTGCAAAACAGAGCAAATCCCCATAGACTCCCATGTTAAAAATGCCAACTTCACAGCAGAAATAAACATGTTTACAGCCTGGTTCAAAAAATCATTTTAGGTTTAATAGGTCAACTTTACCTTCATGTCAACTGTGAGGGGGTGAATTTTTTTTATAACTCATCCATTTAGATGTTGTCTTATCTTGTAATTACACATAATTAAGGGTGTGTCCTTTTGATTGACATGCGGCAGACCGGAAGTCCGGCCTGCTGACCGGTGGCTCCTAGTTAGCTTCTTGTTTGCTCTCAGTCTGGTCTCAGTTTGTAGCAGAGTAGCACAACGGCAGTTTTTAGTCAGATAATAGCAAGTCTAAGCGTGTCTTATCTTCCAGCATGACCAGTTTGGCACCCGGTCAGGAATGGTGTGGAGAGGCATATCCTTGGAGGGCCACACAGACCTCCATGTGCTAGCCAGAGGTATGCCGACTGCCATTAGGTACCAGGATGAGATCCTCAGATCCACTGTCAGACCATATCCTGCTGGGACCATTCCACTATGTAATGATTAAAGATTTGCAACTGAAATATTTCATTAATCAAGATTTGATTATTTTATTTATTTATTTTTTTAGCAGTTTATTTGTGTGTTATTACTGCATATTTTCACACTTAAATAAACTAAAACTCACTAGTATCACTGAATCACTAGGATCCTATATAGTGGGATCAAACAGTAAAAAGTTAATGTGTTCATGTGAAGGCCATTGCTTGGTACAGTAGCATAGGCTTTATGCACAGCTCCAGTACTTCCTGAACTTAGTACTGCACCTTTGTTTCCTGTCTTTCATGATTGGATGAACTGATTAAGCTAGGTGAGTCTGAGCTCAGCAAATGATCAGACACACCTGAATTAATCAGCTCATCGAATCTTGAAAGACAGGAAACAAAGGTGCAGTACTAAGTTCAGGAAATACTGGAGATGTTCATAAAGCCCATTAGAAGGCTGTATTGGGATTAGGACTGTGTAGGAACTGTTGCAAATATTATACAGTAGATGCAGATTTGGCAATCAAACTTTTGTTTTCAGTGTTTGTATTTGGCTAACATTAATCACAGTGACTCTTTAATAAAACAAGGGTCACAACAGTTCTTTAAGTAAAATAATAAATCTCATCACAGTTTTTTTCAATGTGATTTTTTTTACATACTGTGCTGCAGTGTTTCTCAATCCTGGTCCTCAGAGACCCCTGCCCTGCTGGTTTTCAAGATATTCCTACTTCAACACACCTGACTCAGATGAAAGGCTCGTTAGCAGGCTTGCAAAGAACTTGATGAGTTGATCTGAATCAGGTGTGGTGGAGTTGGAAACCTGGAATACATGCAGAGCAGGGGTCCCTGAGGACCAGGATTGAGAAACCCTGCTGTACTGTTAAAAAAAAAAAAAAAAGAGAGAGAGAGAGAAGCAAGTTTTTATCTTAATTTTATATCATCTAAAATGTTTAATGGATTTTGTTCACATAAAAGCATGAATTTATTACAATATAAGTTAGACCTTAGTTTTCCCATAATCTAGGTGTATTCATGAAATTTTAGGATTTTGATCTCGAAGAAAAGCATGCCTGCTAGTCTCTTGATGTGTTTTTTTAATTCAGTCAGCTTCATATCCTTAAAGTCTGAGGAAAACTAGAGGTGTTCATGCTGTATGACTTGAAGCAAAGAGTCACAATCCACAGTGAGTTATGAGCAGCTATAGTCTCTGTTTTGAGTGTTAGCTGTATCTGTTCAGCAACCACAATGAAAGTAATTTCACAGACATCAAAGTTTCTAACACAAAATAGCAGACTTTGAAAAAGAGGTAGCTGCTATCTACAGGAAAAGCAGGAACACAGCAAATGTCATGATGATCACATAATTCCTGCGAGTTATTTGCATAAGTGTCAGACTGAGTTAATGACAAGACAGACAGAAGTTGTAATCAAGCCTGTGAAAAGATCCTTCACTTTTAAAGCCCATGCTTAGCATGTCTTGGATGACATAAATCTATATACACAATGGTGGTTAAAAGGTCTAAAAGCCTTATTGTCTTTTAAGGGTTTGTAATAGATTAATTAGGTTTGCGAATTCAAAGGTAGCTTGCTGAAAATTCATCAGTATGAAAGGAATAAGGCCAATGGAGATCTTGAAAGCAGACTCGGTAATCATTGATATTTATGCAAGATCCCTTGTGTTGAGACTCTGGGCCTGCCCTGAGGAATTGGCTTCATGAAAATGCCACAAAATGGCATATTTAAAACATTCTGCTCAATAACTGTGTCCCTCTTGATTGTTGTACATTTCTACTGTTTTTCTGAGTAATATGTGCACATTGAGAAGGAAAGGTAGAGAGAAATTGCAAGCGATAAAGTCAGAGTGAATCAAGCAGAGATGGAATGAGTGGAGGCAGGCTCTGAAAATGTGAAAAGAGAAGACTGTGGAGGTAATGGGTTAGTCCAAGTGATAATCACATTCACTGGGGAGCGGATGCCACCGCATAATGCAGCTGGAAAGAGAGTCAGTCAAAGACCTGCTGTGATTGCTGCTGACCCGCCTGTTTACATTTAACATGTCAGTCAGAGCCAGAAAGAAGAGGAAGATCTGATGCTCTTCACTTCTATCTGGACAGTCTGGGGATTTTCATTGATTTTAAAACCAGGTATAAGATGTCTCCATTGAGGCCAGCTGCTTACAGCTGCTGGAATCCCATCCTGCGTTCATCGCCAATTTCTGTGCAACGCTAATGGCACTGACCTTAACATGCTCTGTTTCTGAGTCTGTCTTTGTCTGATTTTTTACACTAGTAGTACTTGCAAGTCAAGAGCTTGTCATCTTCAGATACCCACCACTAGATAGTGTGAATTTGAAGCAGGTCATAAATATCAGCTTCACTTTAGATTCAACGTACTCACCAGCTCCTGCATATGAACAAATATTTGTAATTGACTTTCTCGCAGTCTGCATCATAATGTGAGTCATAGATTGTCCACTGAGCAGCATCTTATACTTGACCTGCAGTTTTATAAGTCTGTTTTTGTTTGTTTATTTTTCTCTTATTTATTCTCAGTGGAAAGTTTGACATACTCACCAGTTTATTATTAACCGTGGGCCTGGTATCCAATCATTTTCTTATTTATGTTGGTTACCTCCAGATTAGCCCTCCACCCATCATGACTCCAAATAGTTTTTAATTGCTGTACAATTAGGGAGAGCTTGATGAACGGGCTCTCCTCAAATCACCAGTCAGCAAGCTACAGGAACTCTGAGGGACAAACTTTGACAAACAGATTTTTTCATGCTTATCAATATGAACACGAGGAGCACATCTCTACCTGTTAATGATGCAAACTCTTGGGTGAAAGGATAACTTTCTTTTTTTCAACCTGTACCTGAGTTTATATGAGCATTTACTCTCCAGTAAAATTTCTGTATCACTTTGACTCCTTCGGAAGATATTTCGTTGAGCCGCCCTTCAGCGTACATCCATATAATGGGAGAGATGGGGGAGCCTCACTATAAGGCATTATCTGCCGAAAAAACTTCTTCATTTTATCAATAATTTAAGTAGAATGAACGAACAAACAGGTAACATTGTCCTGTGAGTTCCGAGTTTTTTGAATTGCAGTTTATTGATGTCTAGGTAGCGAGCTGCTTTTCTCAGCTGTATTGCAGTAGACTGTAGAGAAACCCCTAATAACTAACAGAGTTAACTCTGAACTCACAGGACAATAGTATTCATTCGTTCGTTTGTGGCAGCGGTGGCTCAGGTGGTAGAGCAGGTCGGCCAATGATGGAAGGATTGGCGGTCCACCAGATCCCCCAGTCATCTGTTGTTGTGTCCTTGGGCAAGACACGTAACCCTCCTTGCCTCCAGTGGGGGCACTATGAATGTGTATGAATGCCTATGAATGTGTGCGAATGTTCCGATGGTGGTCGGACGGATCAGAGGGGCCGTAGGCGCGAAATGGCTGCCACGCTTCCATCAGCCTGCCCCAGGGCAGCTGTGGCTACATACGTAGCTTACCATCACAAGTACGAATGAGGAGTGAATGAATAATGGATCTACCATGAGTGCTTTAAATGCCTTGAAAAGCGCGATATAAATCTAATCCTTTATTATTATTATTCTACTTAAAGTATTGATGATATGAAGGAGTTTTTGCTGCAGATAATGCCTAATATAGAGGCTCTCCCATTATATGGATGTACGCCGAAGGGGAACGAAATACCTTCCAAAGGAGTCAAAGTGGAGTGTTGAAAATGACAGCTGAGGTAAAAAATATTTTACCTTGAAAAATGAGTAACAACAAAAGAAAAGATTTATATAAAGCAGACAGATAGAAACATTGCTGTCAATTCATGCCAACGGCCTCTCCAACCAAAACTGAACATTCATATATAGTCATGCACCAACAATGCCAACACTGAATACAAGAAGGGTGACATGTCTGCCCAAGGACACAGCAACAGACTGACTAGGATGAAGCAGGTTCCGAACTGCCAGCCTTCTGGGTTATTGGATGATCTGCTCTCCTTACACCCCATTGTCATCCAAGGATAAGTAATTAATGGCTTCTCTTTCTACACAGTTGGGTTCAAGTGTGTGGGGGTTTGTAAATGCAAACCATGGTTGTATGAGTAAGTCTAAGTGGGTATAGTGAACAGTAGAATCAATAAATAAATCCTTTTATCCATGTAAAAGTATACATTTATACTTTAAGTTGCCCAGTGAATAAATGTTCTAATATAAAATACTATTAGCCTCCTTGGCCTCATTTTTAACTCAGTATACCCATGATGCTTGCACTGAGCATCATTTATATGCCTCGATCCAAAATCTGGAACATTTTCACTCACTTGATGTCAAGGCCCTTTTGGTGTTAGAACAGCTTAGAGTTTCAGCTTTAGTTTTCCCACAAAGCAAGCATTGAACTGGGCCTCGTTAATAAAACTGTCGTCCCTGAAAATGTAGCAAATAAATCTGGATGGTTGTTTGTTTTTTCTGTTCAGCAACTGTGTTGCAACTTTTCTTTTCTTTTGGAAAAAAAAAATTCTCCAGGAAAAAGCTGATTTAAAAATGATAGACAAATTGACATTGTATAGAAAAACGAGCTGTGATGATGGTTCATTGATTGACTTTATCAAAGCTGTCATTTGATAATAGTTTTCTTTTTTGACTGGGGACTGGAAAGCTACAGAAAGTAATACAGTGCTTCAAAATTAGTTGAAACTATTTCTTTTTCTTCTTGCTTTTTCTTTATTTTTGTCTAATGAGTTTTTTTCAAACTAGGTATGTTGTTGCCATTTTCTTGACAGCAAACCTGAAGAGAAAAGCTGGCCTCCTGAGACCAGCCAAAGTATGAGTCTACTACATTGTTCTCTGTTACCAGGTAAACTCCATCTACTGTAGTTATCTCAGCCTTATTACAGTAGAGGTCATGGAGGTGCATGTTACCTCCGCACCTCTGTAAATGAGAAATGTGTTGTTAAGCCACGACAACTCACTTAAAAAAAGACATTGTTTCTTTCATATTGTTTCCTCCTAGCAGGGGAGCTTCAGCTCACAACACGCGGAGAGCAGTGACTTCTGTTTAAAGGTTAAGACAGAATATTGTGTTTTTAAGAGCAGTGTCATTTCCGCTAGCCGTTGCCTCATTCTACCTCAGTATCTTTGGGGACTAGACCAGCTCAGTTCTTGTTTGCTCTGTTTTTCCTGCACAGGTCAATTCCAATGAATCCCACAATAACCTCAGAATATGAATGCCAGACTATTGATTTAACAGTGCCTTCAAGCATGTTATATTATTGCCTTTATGTGTCAGTTTTTTGTAATATCTTCATTTTGTCTTCTTGACTCTTCCTCTTTCATTTCAAATCCTGACTAAAGTCAGATTTATGAGGAGTGGATAAATTATGTGAAAGCACCACGCGTTCATTCAGTCCATGTCCATGTGTTTGTGTCCGTGGACATTTTCACATGCCTGCTTTTTGGGGGTTATTTCTGTGTGTGTATGTGTCCATGCGAGTTCATGTGTGACTGTATGCATGTTCCGAGTAATGGGCTTTGTGCATCCTCTCTTGCCAACGGCCTGGATGTATCCATGGCAACGGCAGGTCGATCCTAGCTGTAAGCAGAGCTGGTGAGAGGGACTTGAAAGGGAGCGTTAAACCTTTCCTCTCATCTGCCCTGCACTCTTCTCTGACCATGGCAAAATGCACGGCCTTGTTGAAATCTCAACCCCAGGGGTATGTGCTGTGGCTGCAACTGATGATGCTCGCATCATAACACAACACTGCCACCTTTTGACCTAGTACAAAAAATGTCTGGAGGTGTTTGTCAGTCATTTTTGGTTTTTTAGTCTGTGTTGACTCTCAAAATGTGGAAATGCAGAAAACATAAAAAGACAAAACATAAGAAAATATATTCTCTTCATTTTGAAAGTTAAGTGTAAACAGATAATAAAAACCCAAAGTGGGAGAAAGGATTTTCAGTGGCATTTTAATAGTAAACAAAATAAGTCAACAGCCCACTAGGGCACCTGCTTTAAGTGTTTTACCAAGACACTGATAAATTCAGGGTACTTAATAGGATTTATTTCTTTGGTTAAAAAATGTGGAGAACTAAGTTGATTTAAAAGCTATCGTTTGTCATTCACAAAGGATCAATAACTGTTTTAAAGCTGGTAATATTTATAGCTTTTACAGTATCCACCTTTTTCCCTCAGTTCAGTGGTTCTAATGTTCAGCTCCTTCATCAGCTTTAAGTTTGGTGCTCATCCCTGAAAAATCCTTTCAGTTTTAGTCAAAGCTTCCAGATGTGTGATCCTCTGTGGCCCATTGGATGCTATTAATATAAGACAAAGCAAACAGAGGCAAACAAAAAGTACTTTTGTCTTCACAGTTGGCATCTTTTACCTATTTAGATTGTTTTCAAAACATTTCCTTTGTTGTTTTTTTTCTCCCCAAGGCTACAGGGAGGGAAGGCTACAGGATTATATGTGCTGCTGTTGCCCCCTAGTGGGTATTCACTCGCGTAAAAGAGAAGAGAAAGTGATTTGAAAGGTAGAAGAAACAGGCAAGTAAGGACACAAAGAGAGGAGACAAATAGAAAGTCATGTTTGGGTTGTGGGTGGGTTTGGATTTAGATGCCAGAACAAGCATGTTTATCGCAACCCTTTGTGCATTAATTTATCTGTGCTGACATTATAATTAAGATACTTTGGCACAGACGACAACATCAGAGTCAACTCATTTTATTCTGCAGGTCACTGCTCTGCTGTTCACAGTTTTTTTTGTCCACAGCAGTTTTACAACTCACAATCTTGTGCCAAACCCAAGATGTGTTAGCATGTGTGAATATTCATGCACCTCTCTGAGGGTCTGCAGACTGCAGCAGAGGGAGCTCTGTGACCTTCTTGTTAGGTCAGGATGGACGCCAGAGGCTATCTGCTGATCACTAATGCATATTCAAGAACCGCAGGGCACCAGGCTGTTGAGCGAGCTCCAAATATAGTATGATTAAGGCCAAGCTACAACTGCTGTTTGCTCTGTGATAGACGGTCTTTGCAACTGCAGCTAAGCACATATTGACCAAGTCTGCTGCCTTTCTCACCCTCTTATGTGATATTAGCCCCCTCTGACTCCAGGTGAAAACACCAGCAGGCTGTTATGGTTTAAAAGCTTAACAAAATGCATCTGTCTGGGTAATTCACTTTTTATTGGTTTCCCAGGTTTAATGTGGCTGCCCCTTGGAAGTATCTTGTGGTATCATTGGGGTTTTATTGTAAGCAGTGCTGTCATCCTCTTTAAATGCGTCTAATGTTTCATTTTCTGGCAACATGATGTTTCTGAAAATAATCGCAGCCTGTCTAATGGAGCTGGATCAATACAGACGGATCAGTCTCATGCATTTCCTTTTTCATATCACAACCAGCACCACCTCTGGGGATTAGGATTTATCTCCATATTCAATCACAAGAAGATCAGTTTAAGATGTTTTCCTCTCCAGTACTTGTACATATTTGCTTTCAGTTAATCTATTCTCTGCAGACCTCCTTCCAGCTATGTTGGGGTTTTGTAATTTGAGGAGGATCTATTGGTAAAATAAGCCATTAGATTCAAATAACCATGAGCAAATGGAAGTCCTTATTAAATTCCTAGACTTTTTCCTGACTTGCTTTCTAATTGCTTTTTTCTTGATCAAGCATCACGCATGAATTTGCTAATCAGTTTCTCAAAAACTCATCACAAGAGCAGATCTTAAAGTGAAACCTCGGCATGCATTTTGCATTAGTGACTCGACTCAGCTGAAGTTGGGTTATACTGAAATATCAGTGGTGTTTGATTACACAGCTGTGCTTAGATCATTTTATTTTTCAGAGGATCACTGGGGACACTGAACAGTGAAATCAGCAGAAATTCAGCAGCTCATTTAGTGCTTTTGCTGCTCTTCATTGGCTCTTACATTCTGCATCAAGCCTGGGTTTTTTTCCTGTAAATGGTGAAACTCTGTCCGAGCACAGTGACCTGTAGCTGGGCTCTGTGGGAGTATTCTGTGTCTTATACCCCTCATGGCCTCACTTTCTTTCTGTTTCTCCTCCTTCTTTCCCCTCCTACTCCTTCTATTCTTTGCTCCTTAAGATGTGCTGCAAGGAATGCCCCCAATACTCAAGGACAAACCCAGACAAGACATCTAGGTCTATGTGAATGGTGGTGGGAATAGTGTGTGGTTTGACCCTCAGTTTTGGCTCCTAGCAGATGATATTTTGCTTTGTTTTGAGACAGTGTGTTTCATTGGTCCTTCATTTTGATTGACACCTCACTTCAAAGGACAATCGAGTTACATTTTGTTTGTCTCGTTGCCTAACTGCTTACACTTTGGCGTCGTGCGTCAGTTGCCTGTTTGAAGAGGCTATCCTCCACTCCTTTCACAAAGACTTTTTCCAACTTTCGAGGACTGGATTTCTCATATTTAACTGCTGCCTTACCTCTAAACGTTATAAACTTATTGATCCTGCCACCATGCCGGTCCGGATAATGTGCACCATCTCCTTTTCCACCGATGATGAGCCTAGCAGAGGTTATGGTAAAGATGGTTTTGATGACCACTACAGGCGTGTAAAGAAGGGCTTTGGTGACGGGGAGTCCCAGGAATACCTGGATAGGTGCAGTCAGGTGGATGATTACAATGAAGAAGAGGACGATACCGAGAAGGTGGACGACCTGGCCACTTTTTTCGGCGGCTGCTCGCTCCATGGAGCTAACCATATATTTGTAGAAGAAAAGAAGTTTGGTATCCGTCAGGGTTTGTGGGCGTTGGTCTTCACCATGGCCCTGTCTGCCTTTTTGTTTCAGGTAGCTGACAGGGTTATATACTTTCTGCAATATGACTACATCACCATGCTGGATGAGAGAACGGCCAACAATATGACCTTTCCTGCAATTACTATATGCAATTACAACTTTATTCGGAAGTCTCAGATGAGCTACAGTGACCTGATTTTCATGGGCCCCTTATTGGGCTTTGAAGAAGGCATGGCACCGGGGTTTCCACTGGCTCCGGAGCCGGACCGCCCGCCGGGTTCACGCTTCAGCCTGGATGAGTTCTACAACCGCACACGACATCGCATAGAGGACATTCTGTTGGATTGTAGCTTCAGGGGTTTGGAGTGTGGCCCTGAGAACTTCAGAGAGGTAAATTACACCCAGAGCTCATAGCAAGAAATACCATTTTAAATAGTTTCTGTCAGATCTTTTGGGAAACCAGTAGAATTTAAATTAGAAAACATCAATGAAGGTTTTCAAGATGTATTCCACAAGTATGCTTGATATTTTTGATTGATGGGTAGTATATATGGGGATTTTAAATTGGAGCAGGAGACAGCTGGATTGCATGAGTAACTTCTGCTTTGGTCTATGTGATTAAAGGAGCGCATCCAGGACACTAAAACTAAACTGTACTACCCTCATAGTAGCCCTTGTTAAGGACATTTTAGAAAATTACTGATGCGGAAGTAAGTGTTTATTTATTGCTGTGAAGCAGTTCAGTTACGATCTCAAGACATCGCTGTAAATAAAAATGTTTTCCAAGTCAGCGTGTCTGCTTTAATGAAACTCCCTTGTAAATAAAAAAAGAGCAGACATAAGCAGCCTCCATAACTTAAAGTGGCATATTTGGCATACAGCTGTTGTTATTGAATTAAAGAGGCACAGATGAGAATCTTTGTGCAGCTGAGAGGAAACATCAGAGCTGTTGCTTGCTACACACACCTTCCCTATTTTTTTATTTTTTTTTTTGGGGGGGGGGGGGGGGGGTGACTGCTGCTCTTTGTTTTCCCTTGTGTCTGCTCATCAGACTGCTTGCCAGTGGAATACTGAATTGCCAAGTAGTGTTGACGACATGCACCTATTGGTCTGTCGATTTGTTTGACCTTTTCCCAGTTTTATGGATAGGTATGTGCAGACTGCTAATGAATGTACTACAGTTACTTTAGCTGCAGTTACATCAGTGTGTAGATGTGTGAACATTTTTGTCTATTTATAACAACTCAATAACATGATGCTCTTGTAAATTTAGTTTGTGTCTGTCATTATTTATTGATTCATTTTCACAGTAAAAACATGATACTGTATGAACACCAGTGAAGGTTACACCCCTAATTCATAAAACTTTGATTTGTCCAAATTATTCCGTTTGGGGTTTTTTGTCATAATTTCAGCAAAATGACCTTGAATTTGTTGATATTTTCCAGTTTAGAAATATGAGGAGTTAAACAACTAAATAGGATAAATAAGGCCAGATCGATGAATAGATGAAATACCGAGTGTAGAGGAAGAATGACATTATTCAGCCTTAAGAAATGTAATTCCATTTGACACTATTACTGTAGTTTATAATCAACAAACTAGATGACTGATCAATAGTGAAAAGTTAGTCATCAATTGAATGGTTAGAAAATTAGCATTTATTGGATGTGTACTTATTTAATGAAGGAATATGATTGTTGATTTTGTAAAATGTCAATTATTTAGAGGTTTTTGAGGCAGGGTGACTGAACACTAGAACAGAGAGGCTTTCTTGATAGGCCAAGAGCTCACATATCAGCTTTAGAAAAAAGCTCTGATTTGACAATGTTGGAAGCTTAGGAAATAAAAAGTCGCATCCTGTCCACCAGAACTCAGAGTCCAATATGAGGTTTGTAAATGTAGGAAATGGGCTGGGAAAAATGGATGAATTATAGGGAAAGCTGTAAAAATCTCTTATTACACCAGGGCACATCCTCTAGTGGAGGGGCAAGGAATAAAAGGAAAGATTTCTCTTGTACATTGCTTGCAATTACAACCGGAGGATCAATCCTACAGTGATTAAGTGGAACAAACTGTGAATGGAGATTAAACTTTTATCAAATGTAAACACTTTTAAATCCAGGTTAAAAAAAATTCTTTTTTCATGCACCTATGCATGAAATCTGCACGGTATCTAAGACTGTTGCTGCTTTTAATCGTTTTGATTTAAAGGGGAAACTCAGTAACTTTTTCACCTCAATAAATGCTTTTTGGAATCCATGTGGGGCTGAAAAAAGTGTTTACAGAGCGATTCGATGTTTCCCCCCCTCCCGCCGATGTCTCTGGCCTGTGAACAGCACTTGCAAGTCTGCCTGAGCTGACCCGACACAGAACTTACGACAACAGCAACCACTGTACGGCACTCAGGTCCCCTATCTACCGAGCCCCTTCCAGCTGCTGATTTGAACCAGACTACCAGCGCTGATTCGAAGAAAACATTTCTTTAGCTTCACACCACCTAAACATCGGTTCCTGGCTCTCAAAACCAACTCTTACCTGGACCAGAGTGAAGAACCGATTCACCTAGCTTGTGCTGCCTGGGCGTCGGGTGACGCATCACTGCTTCAGGCTCAATAATCACTTGTCATGTCCACAAAAAGCAAATAAAAGTTTGTATTCTTACCTGCTGCCTGCCAACACCAGAGAAAAAAATAATCCACGGCATATTTACCCGCAAAACCCGGGTAAAATGTCCAATTGCAGGAGAGACAGGACTCTGCTTTGAGCAGAGGGAGACCAACTCAGCAAAGTAGCCTCAACAAGCTAGTAAAAACTTACAAATATATATTCAGGGATTAAAATAGAGGAAAGACAAGTAGACAAGCCGTCTGTGTGCTGTGGGGGTGTATGGAATGATAGGAGTGCCACAATAAAGAATAAATCTGAAAAAGAATAAGAAAATAAATGAGCGAATATATAGCCAAATACCTAAAACAAATAAAATATTTTTGTATTTTTTAATTATTTATTTTCACTTAATAACATTATTATTCATATTATTTAATTAATTGTCATTTATTTTTCCTCAATAATTTTTATATTTATTTCCTTATTCATTTTTGTATATATATCCTTTTTCATTTTCCTATATATTTTCTTATTCATTTACTCATATATTTCCCTGTTTATTTCAACATATTTTTTCTTCTTTATTAACTTATATATATCCATATTCATTTCCCTATATATATCCTTATTCATTTATTTATATATATCCTTATTCATTTACTCATATATATCCTTATTTATTTACTTATATATTTCCTCATTTGTTTCCCTTTAACTATCCCTATTTATTTCCATATATATTCCCCTATTTATTTCCCTATATTTATTCTCATTTATTTCCCTTTAAATATCCTTATTCGTCTCTCTTTATATTCCCCTATTTATTTCCGTATTTATATCCTTATTTATTTCCTTGCGTCCGAGCTGTCAGTCATGTGCTTTGGGGCGGGGCTTGTGTCCAAACTGGCTAGTCGATCCCAGCACGAGTGATGAGCTAACTCGACTCTAAACGGGGCTTCAGCATGTGTACACTGAACCGTCATTTGTATAACCACAACCGTGTGCTGTAATCTTATTTTAGACGAAAAGTGAGTATTATAATTGCTCAAGTGTCGCTCATGATGGACCTATGATGCCTCGTTAAAGATTTTGGTCCGACTTTGAGCTGCTGTAATGCACTTCCGGTTATGTTACGCCGCCAGCTGATGGTCGTCATGAACCCACAGTTTCATATCCACGTACAAATGACCTGATCTGTGTTTCCCATTTAAGTACCTAAGTTGCTGTAATGTGAGTCATGGGAGGTTTCCTGTTGATAATCTGTTTGTCTTACGTGAATAAAGCTTCCCAGGCTCTGGCTTATGACTGCATGTTACTGATCAAACATTAGGCTACACGGAGAACGCCGAAAAGGTCTCAACAAATTACCGTATAACCACTGAAAATGACGCACAGATTGTAGCAGATACGGTATCAGCAGAGTTTTGTGACTTAACTTTCCTGTTCAGAAATTCATCGTTGTTTGTGTCACGAAGCGGCACTTTCAGACCATACAGGGGCTTCTGTCAAGCGTGTATGAAAACCTCACGTTAACTAGAAACCTACTCCGCGCCCTACTGTAAAAACTGGCCCTTGATGAAGCAGAAATGCGCCACACGCACAATGCGTGCGCGTGCGTTGTCCATGAGAAATGGGCCTGGCCAGCCTTGTGCAGTATCAGTAATGTGAGGCCGGTTTTTCAAACAGGCTTGTTGGTTAGAGTGGAAGAACGCAGAGTAAATAAAAAACAAAACTTCAGTTTATTACTAAGTTTAAAGTTTACAAGAAAAGAGAGTTTGTCACATCTATGAAACTTGTAGTGACGTAAAACCTTGAAGAGTTTCAAATCTCTATGACGCACAGTGGACGCGCATGTGGCACAGTGCCAACAGCTCCAGAGGAGCTGCAACACTTTTGTGATGGGCGCACCGTGCACGAGAGGAAAAATAAAATGTAGTATTCATTCATAATGAAGGCCTGTATGTGCAATCGCGGACCGGCGCACGAGAGCAAAAGAAAATGTTTAATTTCAGCTCATTTTCACGTCAAGTTATGGGGAGATGGCTCCGTGTTCTGTGGAGGCGAAACGTCACATGCTGCTAAGAAAGCTGTTGTCCCCAACAGTGTGGGGGAATGAGGAGAGAGGCGGGGATGGAGAACACACATGTGAATAAACGTCCTGACCCGTGCTGTAATTTTTACTTTTTATTCACGCCCGCTTCCATATAGGCCTACTGTTTTTCCCCTTTACCTATTTTCCTTCCTCATCTGTTGGGGGTGGCAGGCATGGGGGCCTCTTCATTACCGTGGGCCCTGGGCAGTGGAATGTGTCCGGTTCGACATCGGCTTGGCAAAAGTTGGAAGGTGTAAAGGACTTCTTTCAGTCAAACAATTTATGTTATCAGTTATTGTAATGTGCAAAAATAAATAAATGAAAAATTGGGCCGTTATTTATTCAAAGCCTAAAGTAAAATGAAATCGTGAAAATTTTTGGGAAGAGTTGGTTTGTTTAAAGATAGTTTATTCGCATTTATAATGGATAATTTCCCCCCAAATAGGGTTTTTTGTAGGTGACTAGGGTCTAAATCATGAATGACAGTCGCGCGTCACCCCCTCCCTTCGGTCTGTCACGTCTGCAAATGTAGGGGAAATACCGAGGTTGTGACGCAGAGGAATTCCCAAAGCTGTAGCGCTTGGCCGCCGCCTGCACCTGTTACCTGCTAATAAATACAATATTGAAAATGACATCGGGGTGTGAAGAGGCTACTGCCCATAGCTACGTTTCACAAATAGCCTAAACTATCCCAGAAAGAAAGAAAGAAAGAAAGAAAGAAGAAGTCTCAATGGCAGCAACTATCAGTTGGGGTGGTCGTTTTTGCTCCATCCCTCTTCCTGTTTTGGCCACACTGTAACGGTGAGCAGCTGTCTTTGGCTTCACATCCAACTTCACGGACTTCGTATTTCGGCTTGTGGGAGCTTCTCCAGCTTTACACCTGATCCGTGCAGCGCTGCGCAGCGCAACGGCTTTGCTGTGATCTCCATGGCATTTACACCGTTCACTGTTTTGTTTTGTTTAGTTTATCTCAAGCAAATATTAAACCAGAAACAGAACAATCAAATTATAGGCTACAGAGCTATAGGCTAGGTGAAGTCCGAAATTCAACTGAGTCAACCAACAAAAAACATAAGAATCTTACTGATGCTTGAAAAGGAGTGAGGAGGAGTAAGTGACTGTTCTGTGGTAAAGTTGGTTTGTTGATGGATATTGACTTGACATTCAGTAGGGACCGTCTGCCTATTATCTGAAAAATCTTCACTAAAAATCAACAAAATGACTTTTTACCATTCTGTTTGCTGTACATCACATTTATTATGCCCTATCTACTACAGATGAGATTGTTCTGATAAAGTATTTTATATGCCCATAGTATGCATTTACTACCTAAAAATATTCACTATTCAGCTCTCCTCTGACCATCAAGTCACCCAAGTGACACACTGCATGCGGAAGCGCGGGGAAGCGCAGCAGTTTCATTTCGGCGATCTTGTTAACAGACGGTGTTGGCCACATCAGGCACTGTGTGGTGCGCCGCGACGCGCAGCGCCAAAATCAGCGCGCGCCATGAAGCGATCGTTTCGGCTTCTTTTCTATTTTCTGCGCGAGCCGCGGCCAAATTTGTCAAGCCAGGCAGGAAAATAAACAGGAACAGGAGGCAGATTTATCAAAATAAACCCATTTTCAAAGTAAAAACACCTAGATGAGCTTTTGCAGAAAGTCACATGAAGCTCTTTGAGCTGCTGGAAGCAGCGGGCGTGAATAAAAAGTAAAAATTACAGCACGGGTCAGGACGTTTATTCACATGTGTGTTCTCCATCCCCGCCTCTCTCCTCATTCCCCCACACTGTTGGGGACAACAGCTTTCTTAGCAGCATGTGACGTTTCGCCTCCACAGAACACGGAGCCATCTCCCCATAACTTGACGTGAAAATGAGCTGAAATTAAACATTTTCTTTTGCTCTCGTGCGCCGGTCCGCGATTGCACATACAGGCCTTCATTATGAATGAATACTACATTTTATTTTTCCTCTCGTGCACGGTGCGCCCATCACAAAAGTGTTGCAGCTCCTCTGGAGCTGTTGGCACTGTGCCACATGCGCGTCCACTGTGCGTCATAGAGATTTGAAACTCTTCAAGGTTTTACGTCACTACAAGTTTCATAGATGTGACAAACTCTCTTTTCTTGTAAACTTTAAACTTAGTAATAAACTGAAGTTTTGTTTTTTATTTACTCTGCGTTCTTCCACTCTAACCAACAAGCCTGTTTGAAAAACCGGCCTCACATTACTGATACTGCACAAGGCTGGCCAGGCCCATTTCTCATGGACAACGCACGCGCACGCATTGTGCGTGTGGCGCATTTCTGCTTCCTCAAGGGCCAGTTTTTACAGTAGGGCGCGGAGTAGGCTTCTAGTTAACGTGAGGTTTTCATACACGCTTGACAGAAGCCCCTGTATGGTCTGAAAGTGCCGCTTCGTGACACAAACAACGATGAATTTCTGAACAGGAAAGTTAAGCCACAAAACCCTGCTGATACCGTATCTGCTACAATCTGTGCGTCATTTTCAGTGGTTATACGGTAATTTGTTGAGACCTTTTCGGCGTTCTCCGTGTAGCCTAATGTTTGATCAGTAACATGCAGTCATAAGCCAGAGCCTGGGAAGCTTTATTCATGTAAGACAAACAGATTATCAACAGGAAACCTCCCATGACTCACATTACAGCAACTTAGGTACTTAAATGGGAAACACAGATCAGGTCATTTGTACGTGGATATGAAACTGTAGGTTCATGACGACCATCAGCTGGCGGCGTAACATAACCGGAAGTGCATTACAGCAGCTCAAAGTCGGACCAAAATCTTTAACGAGGCATCATAGGTCCATCATGAGCGACACTTGAGCAATTATAATACTCACTTTTCGTCTAAAATAGTCTCAAAATAAGATTACAGTACACGGTTGTGGTTATACAAATGACGGTTCAGTGTACTCATGCTGAAGCCCCGTTTAGAGTCGAGTTAGCTCATCACTCGTGCTGGGATCGACTAGCCAGTTTGGACACAAGCCCCGCCCCAAAGCACATGACTGACAGCTCGGACGCAAGGAAATAAATAAGGATATAAATACGGAAATAAATAGGGGAATATAAAGAGAGACGAATAAGGATATTTAAAGGGAAATAAATGAGAATAAATATAGGGAAATAAATAGGGGAATATATATGGAAATAAATAGGGATAGTTAAAGGGAAACAAATGAGGAAATATATAAGTAAATAAATAAGGATATATATGAGTAAATGAATAAGGATATATATAAATAAATGAATAAGGATATATATAGGGAAATGAATATGGATATATATAAGTTAATAAAGAAGAAAAAATATGTTGAAATAAACAGGGAAATATATGAGTAAATGAATAAGAAAATATATAGGAAAATAAAAAAGGATATATATACAAAAATGAATAAGGAAATAAATATAAAAATTATTAAGGAAAAATAAATGACAATTAATTAAATAATATGAATAATAATGTTATTAAGTGAAAATAAATAATTAAAAAATACAAAAATATTTTATTTGTTTTAGGTATTTGGCTATATATTCGCTCATTTATTTTCTTATTCTTTTTCAGATTTATTCTTTATTGTGGCACTCCTATCATTCCATAAGAAACTGCACTATGTAACTTGCATCCGTGACGCAGCCGAGTCCGACTATTGGTTGCGTTTTGAATGCACACCATGGCTGTACAGGTACGATGCAAGATGGATGCTAGTTTAGCTGTTGATAGGAGGCGCGTCACTAGCTGCGTTTACATGGACAAATAATTCATTTATCCGATTGAAATCTTTCCGATAATGTGTTTACATGGACAGTAGAAAAGTGAACAGATTGGTTGTATTTACTTGATGGACAGATGTGTTTGTAATGCTTTTGACATGTGCAATGGCTCCTAGTTCATAAGAAGAGGGGTTTTCTCTTTTTAATTTATAGTGTTTTGACCATTGAAATGCCCAATAATCATTAACTCTTTCAGTAGGGATTAAAAACACGGCCATATAACAGGTCAGTACTTGACCCACGGCTGAAGCACATGATCACGAATGGATCCGCAATGGATCCAGGGCAAAGGATCATTGGCGGATCCGAAAATATCTAAGGAAATTTCAGAAAGTGCTAAAATTGGATTAAGAGTTGTCCAACACATTATTAAAAACTGAAAGGATAGTCAGGAACCATTATCTTCCAGCGAGAAATGTGGTCAGAAAAACATCTTGAATGATGATGATTGGTGATTATTTAAACTAGGGGTAGGACTTAAATGTGTACATTAAATTACAATAAATTTATTAAGAAAAAAATGTTTTTTAAGAAAATAAGGTGTTAAGATTTATGCATTTAATTGCAGCTTTCATTCAAAACAAGGTGGAATGTTTGTCAGTTCACTATTTCCGGATATACCATGCACGTGTCAGAACCCAGTGTCTTTGTCGCTGTTTTTTAATGAGTTATTAGAGACTTAAAAAAAAAAAAAAAAAAAGCAACCGTGACAAATCCTGTAGTAACATTTTCTGGTGTTATGTGATACTTTTACAGACAGACATAAAATAATGAATCATTTACTACTTTCTATTAGCTGCAGGTGCTGTTGCAGCCCCCCCCCCCCCCCACACTCAACAGAAGCTCGGGCTGCACCAGGCATCCAGCTTTCAGCATCAGTACCGGTTTCCAGCTGCAGTCAGACCAGCTTACTGGCTGATCCCACTATGGCTTATTTACCATCAGATATTAATGCCTCTTCATGAAGAGTGTGGACAAAAACATTTAAAAAGTTAGAAGTACTGTCACATGTTGTAAACTCTTAACTAGAAAAAAGCTGGAGCTGTTAGTTAAAGTACTCAAAATGGAATTTTAACTTTAGGTTTGTTCAAATTTGGCCAGAAATATTATGTATTTCTATTTCTACTTGATCAAAATGCAATATAATATATTGTTCCACACAAAGGTAGAGCTTGCGTTTGTAATAGTAATATCTGTGTCTATCATTTGATTTAGTGGCCCAAAAAATTCATTTAAATGAAAAAATGCTGCTTTTGGAGGCAACTATTGTTATGCGGTTAAAATGTGATTAATTGAGATTGATTAATGACAAAGCCTTTAATTGATTAGATTTTTTTAATAGAGTCCCACCCTTAATTTAAATGTTTGATGAAATCAGATGGTTAAAAAACACACCAGTAGAACTCTAGGCTTTGCTTACCCTGTTCCAGAGTGATGATAACAAGAAGAAAGGCAGATGAAGTGATGCAGCCATCACATCCTATTGTTCCTACTGTACAAGCTGTGGGGCAGATCCAAGTTCAGCAACATTATGTGCCCAGTTTGCTGGCTGCATTGTAATGTAATATCTCTCAGTTGATAAACGACACCATTTTTATAATTGAATGTACAGTAAAAGGGTGGTAGGATCAAGGGTGTGTGGTGTTTTATACAGTGTGCGAGTTTTCCTTAGTGTTTGAGTCAAATGTGTGCGTGCCTGTTTCACTGCATTAAAGATCTGACTAACACAAGTGACATGTAATCATTTCCCCGTCAGATCTAATAGGACTAATTACAGACATTGTCAACTTGTTCTGAACCTTTCTAGAATATAGCCTTTCACTAATTCTATTATTGATTGTTCTTGTAGTTCATTCCCCTCAATGCAGCGGTTGAAGCAATGTTTTTTTGTGTTGTTTAGTTTTTTTAACTGCTTGTTTGCTCTGTTTCCAAAGCAGATGGAGAAATTTAAGATGCATTCCTTTTTTATTATTTTTTGTTTTGTTTTGTTTTGTTTTGTTTTTTACAGAGTTCAAAAACAGTCTTGACAACCTTTTCTTTTTTTCTTTTTTTTCTAAAATAAAAAAAAATCTGTGGCTAAGGAATTCAACCAGTTTGGATTTTTTGATAAAACAGTTTGGTTTTGTGGAAAACTGCTCCAAATAAAGAGGCTTTTCTGGTAATGTTTACTGAGAGCATATTGGGACTATAGTCCACACAGAATCCCAACACAGCAAAATGAAATCTCTTTGATCCCGGTTAGAAGTACAGTAGGTTTTGGAAGTAATGTTAAGGATTGGAATTTACAGTCTACAATCGCTGGGAGTTACTGCAATATCATACCAAAGATTACTGTTCAGGCTTATGTGTACATGTGTGTGTACATGTGTGTGTGCATGAGTGACACAGACTATCTGTGTAACAGTGGACATTCTCATTGGAATGTTAGCCATTGTTTGGTAAACTGCAGTTTTGAAGTCACAAGTTTATCATCATGAGAGGTTGACACATTTTTTTAGTGGAAGTCAGTTGAAGGCAGAGATATTAGGGGGCATCCGTCTAATCAAGCTGATAGTTGTCTAATTTATTTTTCTTCCAACAGTGGACAGATGCACAGTTGTCTTGTTTGAGTGCAGGACAAGCCAGTGATGCAAGTTAAGGAGCTTAGCCTATTTAAAACCCCAATTATAAAGAGTAGGAGTAAAGACTATTTCATGGGGTGGGATGACTCAAAAACTAATCGAGTAGTTTGGTGTAAACGGCACTGCAAAACAATCTGATATTAGAATAAAGATAAATCTTACATTTGCAAATCACATGTCAAGAAAGAGAGGCTCATGATTACTACAAATTCAATATGTTCTTGGTTCTAGTTACAGTAACATAATTCACTTAGCACGTATTAATATGTTTCAGTTTCCTTTTCTCCTCAACAGCGAATCAATAGAGTGCATTTATTTTGTGTAATGTGGCAGCTGGCAGCCTCAGAGGTTCCTGTACTTCTGCTATTGCCTGTTTATTATACCTCCTAAGGAGGCACTAATGGTCCCACTGGCTTCACCAGTGGTGTGTAGAACAGAGAAGGTGAAAAGATTGATTGTTCTCTGTCCTGGTCTGTGGGACTTTCTGTCCATTCCTCATCTCTTTCTGTCTACCATCTCTTTCTCTCTCTCTCTCTTTCTGATGCTTGTGCATACAAAACCATGCTTCAGTGTGTCTGTGTATGTGTGATTGCTGCAATAAGCTTTAGCTAAGAGCTGGTTCAATAAGAAAGCTTGGCTAGTGTCGGTTCAGGTTGCAGCTATTCTGACCCTGAGCAGAATGTGAGCCTCCCTCAGAGCAGGGATCCAAATCCTTGCTTCCTGTTGCAGCACCAGCCCATCAGATAGAGCTTGACTTTCTCCACTGCTTAGCATTGTCAACAGAATCAGCCACTGGCTCTAATTACGCCCTTCTCTTGTCTCCTCAAGAGCATCAGTCTGTATACTAAAAGCTCATCTCTACCAGACAGACAGATAAGCCAAAGAGGAAAAAAAAAAAAAGTCCAGATTTTTTTTTTTTGAGAATTGAAAATTGATAATGCCAGAGCTGACCTCGCCATCTGTCTGAGCTGTAAATACACATTATGGTTCAGCACTTCTTTTTCAGCTGCAACTAGGAAGAGACTGCATCAGTGAAAGTGTAATGTAATTATCTTTAAGCATATGCCACGGTGAATTAGATTTTAGTAAATTACCTAGAAAAAAAAAAAGCACCCCAAGCACTAAGCACTGTGCATCTCAATGTGTTTTTCACCAGCAGAAAGCACTGAACGCAGCACAGTCATCACTGCATGTGTCCTGAATGCTTATCACTTGTTGAGCAGCAAGTTGTTGCAAACCTTAACCAATTAGGAAAATTGAACTGCCACTTTATCAAATATAATTGATTTTTCTTGGTCTATATACCCATTTTTGACTATCCTCCTGTTTAACACTTCAGTGTATTCTTTTGGGCTTGAGTCATTTTGCAAAAGTTTTGTTGCCCTTAAATGATGGGGTCAGGGTTCAATCCTTCTGGCAGTGTATAAAATTGCCCTGGATGCGGACTGTGTTTACAAACATTAAAGAACGGATCCTGAGGGCTAGTGTTTCCACATGGATCCGGATGGCGGCACCGTGAAAAATCAGGGTGATTTTCGCTCCTAAATATTCAGCACCTGAGCTGTATTGTAAAATGGAAGTGTTTGGGAACAACAGCAACTCAGCAAAAGTGGTAGGCCACATAAACTGATGGAGCGGGGTCTGAAGCGCTTAGTGCAAAGAGGTGGCCAACTTTCTGCAGAGTCAAGCACTACAGACCTCCAAACTTCATGTGGCCTTCAGATCAGCTCAAGAACAGTAGCAGAGAGATTCATGGAATGGGTTTCCATGGACGAGCAGTTGCATCCATCCATACATCACAAGTGCAATGAAAGCCTGGGATGCATTGGTTTAAAGAACGCCATCACTTGACTCTAGAGTAGTGGAGGCATTCTCTGGAGTGACAAATCGTGCTTCTCCATCTGGCTATCTGATGGACAAGTCTGGGTTTGGTGGTTGCAGGAGAACAGTACTTGTCTGACTGCATTGTACCAAGTGTAAAGTAGGGTGGGCGATATTGTCTTTTAGTAATATCCCGATGCTGTTATGGATGTCACGATACACAATATATATTTGTTATTTTATTTAACCTTGAATTAATGCTTTGATGCATATCATCCATAGTAAGATCATCTGTTACATTAAAACATTATTGTTATCTGCATTAATATATGCTGATTTTAAACATCATGCAAAGGGTGAAATATAATAAAAAATGATAAAACTGTAATTATTGAAAGTTAAAGAGTGGCATAAACATATCATTTTAAAACAAACAAAGTACCTACTACTACCTCTTGTGGTGACACTTTTGTGACATACTTTGCATATGACAGTTATTTGGTCAGCATCCTCTCTCCAGGATCCAAACCACCGTCAGATGATGGATCCTGTACTATTTTTCTTCAGGACGAATTCTTCCCCCTCCATTTTTTTTTTAGAACTTGCGCTCCTGCCGCCACCTGAGCTCTCTGCCAGAGAATCTGCTACATGTTGCCGAGCACATGACGTAGCATGTAGCACACATGATGTACGTAACTAGGTGCACTTGTTTTATCTCTGTGCAGAACAGTGCAGAGAGATGAGGAGGAGTGAGAAAATCCTGCCCGCAACTAAAAGCAACCGTGTGACAATTGAATACTCGAATATGACGAATATAGTAATTTTTTATATCCCACAGGGGACTAGCCATGATATCTTGAGTATATTCGATACATCTCCCAGCCCTAGTGTGAAGTTTGGTGGAGGGGGACTTATGGTGTGGGGTTGTTTTTCAGGAGCTCAGCTTGGCCCCCTCAGTTTCAGTGAAAGGAACTCTGAATGCTTCAGCGTACCAAGACATTCTGGACAATTCCCAACTTTGTGGGAACAGTTTGGAGCTGGCCCCTTCCTCTTCCAACATGACTGTGCACCAGTGCACAAAGCAGGTCCATAAAGACATGGATGGCAGAGTCTGGTGTGGAAGAACTGAATTGGCCTGCACAGAGTCCTGACCTCTACCCAACAGAACACCTTTGGGATGAATTCGAGCGCAGACTGAGAGCCAGGCCTTCTTGTCCAACGTCAGTGTGAGACCTCACAAATGCGCTTCTGGAAGAATGGTCAAAAATTCCCATAAACACACTCCCTAAGCCTTCCCAGAAGAGTTGAAGTTATTCTAGCTGCAAAGGTGGACCAACATCATATTGAACTCTATAGAGCTCTATGGAGCAACCTTTACCCATCTTGCATTTCAGAAAGCACCGCAAGATTATTTGAATATAAACAGTCCCACCTCACTCCTAAGACCCGCCCCCCATTCCCTGTGCCTCCCAATGCAGAAGCAAAGGTCTGACAGGCAGGTCCCTTAGCCAGTCCTAGGCGTGCACCCCACTGTAAGGACTGGTGGGAGTTTTCATTGAATGTTTAGATTGGAATAATATTTGGTTTTGATTAATGGTGGGTCTGTCTTGTATTTCAGAGTTCCATTACCTCATCCATAGCATTTTACCCTATTACAAAAAATAGTGTAACAATGCAACATCGGTAAGGATTGCTTTAAGGTCATATGTGAGTCAAGGCAGGTGAGCGAATACTTTTGGCAATATAGTGTATGTTCACTAACTAGCTTTAAAGATCCATCAGATGAAACCCAGGTGTCTGTGAGTACGCACAACTGCAGAATCATTTAAGCCTGTCCAAGCAAATTTAACCAAAATAACATGTTTCACATTTCAGGTCACGGAGAAGAGCAGGTTCTATCTGAAAGGGGTGTTTAAGGCGTGCACTACAGAAATGCTTCTTCCGCTGTATGAGATGACAGCATGGGTACATTACATATTCATATCATCACTCAAATTCAGATAGCTGTGATTTTCTCTCATCTTCTACACTGCTATTACCTGTCTGCACATCAGGAGTTAAGAGGAGCCCTCCCTCATTTTGTGCAGCTATATCTCAACACAAGTCCAGAACTTCAAAGATTACTACAGTATAATGTTTCATTTCTACACCTAATGCATCAAAATGAAGCTTCTTCTTTAATTTTTCTTTTTAAAACAGACATAATATCAATCAGTGATCACAAGGGGGCAGTGTTAAACTGTCATTTTACAACCTAAAATGCCTTTCAATGAGTTCTTGGCATCACTTGCTGCGTACTGTTATCCTTTTTTTTTTTGTCTGTTTGTTTACAAGTAATCCCTCAGAAACATCCTTAATCCCATCTTTAAAAAACTCATTGATTCCCACTACAGCACAGCATCAGAGCTGCTGTGCAGCAATGACCACTATCTGTGTAAAAGCTTCTTGTAGCAGCTGCTGCTGCCAGAAACACAGTGGTTGCATTTTTGAAAGAGCAGTTTTCTTGAGGGATTAAATTTTACTTGTGTGTTGCATGTTAGGGATCAACAAACTAAACAGTACAAATCAAACATAAGCCGAGATTTGTTTAGTGTGGACATTCTTGGCAGGGCAACATCACTCATTGATTCTACCCCTCTCTCTCTCTCTCTCTCTCTCTGTACAGACACACTTTCAGTTTCTGTACATGAATGACGACAGTTCAGTGGAAGAGACACCGTGGCACTTAGATGCACCTATTTTAATTAAATACCTCTTCAGTCTTCTTGGAAGCAGGTGACAAGAAGTGCAGCAGCACTTACTGCTTGCTTCTATGAGTGCAGCGCAATATAAAGGCGGAGTCCCTGAAATTGGACAGATACATTGTTACATTTCTTCAATATTAGCCAGCTCCTCATAATACAATTTCTAATTATTCATTTAAGTGGCATAAATGGAAGGATAGAATCCTTCACTTTTTTTTCCCCAGACTAAGATAAATGACACCTAATGATGTTAGAATGAGAGAAACTTCAGCCTTGTTGGAGCAATTATATGTGGATAAGTCATATGACAAGTGTCCCATACAGGGCCAATAGCCACTTATGAGGAGCTAATTATGGTGATGAGAAGGCTTTAATGGCTTCTAACAGGACTGCTCGCTGTTCTTTAATACCAGAGCTGACATAAAAAGTTTTGCTCCAAATCCCAGAATGGATGTCAGTGGAAGTCATAAAGAGAAAGTTTTTGTTTCTTTAAAGGGCCCATGACTTTGGCTTAGTGTTTTTCTGCCAGTCACTGTCTTCTTTCATTGGCCCTCAAACGATTGTACCACGGATATTTGGGCGTACCACCATTTCCACGCAAGACCCAGCATTTATCAGTTTGGACGTGATCATAGGATACGATCAAATCTCACGACAGCTCTGAGTTTGAGTAAACAAGGGTGAGTCAGTGAGGGTTTGCAGCACAGCAGAACATGAAACTATTTATTAATCAAACTGCAAACCGTCATTTAATCATAAGTATTCACATATCCAGCACTAAGAATGAACCCATTTGCAAAGAAAATGAAAAAGAAAAAAAAAAGGAATGTAGAATGGATTCCCAAAATTACTAAATCAGCTGTAACTGAATTTATTCCTCCATTTATCTCAACAAATTATTAAAATCATTAACATATAGCTCTAGGGGACAAGTGTTTTGCACTCTTTGTGCATCTCATCACCCACCTGGTAAACCTGCCACAGAGCAGGAGCGCAAGTAGGCATCAGTACGCACACATGCACACGTCCCGAGGTGGAGCGCTGCTTCAGGCTGCAGGAAGGCAGGTGGATATGTGTTGGACCAGCGGGATGAAACACTGCTTTACACTCGGAGAAAGTCTGCAACACAATCCTGTCCTGTGCAGTGCTGCACAGCATCACACTGACAGCTGATAGAGAGTTTTGATGCGCCGGGAAGAAACTGACGTTTCTTTTTAGCAATCTGTACCTCAAAGTTGTATAAGTGCTCAATCAGTAGACTGTCTCTTAGCTTATGCAAGTTATCTTTTCTTCTGTCTGTGTCAGGCTCAGATCCAACCGGCCTCCACCTGTTAGTGTGCAGCAGTCGGACTCATGGCAGGTGGGGGCCGGTGAAACAGCTTTTGGTGGAGAGTTTCATGTTGGACCACTTTTTCTTAACCTGTTGGCTAACGAATTGTGACGTTGCTATCGGATGTGGTCTATTATTAAATTCCATAACTAATAAAATGAATAAGCCTTAAAAGCCAGGCCTAGATTGAGACTTTCATTAATGTCTCAGCCGGTCGTTCAACACTGGTGAAGTTGACTGATCCTCTTCCGTGTAACATTTTTGTGCACGTCTCTGGCTCCGGTTTTTAAGCTGCCAAATAGCACCTCTTTAATCTTTCCCACCTCAAAAATCAAGAATTCTGTCTTGATCCCCCCAAAAGATTCTTTTTTGGCAAAATCTCTCCTCTTCATGGTTCTGAGACCAAATCTCAGAACAATGCATATTTCAGGGCGTAACCGTGGGCGTGGCATTTAAATGACGATGGATTTCAGCCGTGGTATTTATCAAGACTCTTCTGTTCGTACGACCAGATTGGTCCGATACGAACGTTTTAATAAATCATATACGATCTGTACGATCCTATTTGCGAACAGATGTGCGCTCAATTCTACGCTTATTTGATAAATGAGGACATTGTGCATTGTGTCTCTGTTCAGATGTGTCAGTGTGTGCTCATGTATGCATGAGAACGTACACAGATCTTCAGAGTTGTACCAATTTATTCTACAAATAATTCTCTATCGCTGACTGTTATCTATTCTTATCTTGTTTTAAGTACATCAAAACATGAAATTTCTCGAAAATAGATATCAAAGGGCCAGATCTATTCAGGTCCAAATTTGCATGTATACAGTAGTTTGCCCGTACAATCTAGAATGTTGTGCAAGGGGCTAAACCATGTTTTTTGGGTGATTTACAAAGAATGAAGGAACAAATGACAGCGGGTGCAAGCGTGTTGGAAACGCCCCTATATAAAGTAGGTTTTGCATGTTTCGAGGTTTGCAGCGTGGCGAATTTCGAGAGACGACAGTGCAAAAGGAAATATGAGGCTGCATGATTATGGCGATATTAGGAGGGTGGAAATGAAAATAATTTAAAACAAGTATAATGAATATAAAAAATAATACAACAGATATCTGTGCAGAGCCTCAGTAGTGGCCAATTTATGAGGACATGGATGATGAGTTCCTGAACAAATGAAAGCGTCTGCAGCTCCAACATGGTCTCTATTACACAGGAGGTGCACACTTCAGCACAATGCCAACGGCCTCAGAGCTTGCACTGCCAGGTGACTGTGATCCTGTCCAGCTGCTAAAATCCAAGTTAAAACGCAACATTGGCAAAAAGGGGAAATAAGAAGACACAATTGATGCAGCTTTAGTTCTCTTTAAGCTCCACAGTGGCTGCAGACTTTCATTTATCCAGAATATTTTACACCCGTGTTAAATACTGTAGTGGTTTGCTGTGTTGACTTTTATTGAGTTCAACAATGAGAACTAAATACGTTGCCCTCACTGCTCATGAAAAATGATTTTGAATCAGATGTGTGCGTGCCCAGGATTGTCCCTGTCAGAAGTTGCAGCCTTTTGTGCATAAAGCTGCAAGTTTGCACCTGCTTTTCAGACATACGAAAATAGACGCAAAAAACCAGCAAAGCAATGCGCCTCATGATGGATAAATCGCCTTGCAAATGCCAAATCAATATATTTACATTTTCTCCTCCCATTCAACGCTCTAATGAGTATAAATGCCCCATATTGCATATTCATTGCAGAAAAATTACTAAATGGATAAGAGGCGCTATTTAGCATGTTTTAAAGACCAAACCCTTTTTGGATGCCGTCAATAGTTTAGCTTGTACATATTTTTGCGTGTGCAATAAGATAGCTCACGTTTTTATACTCGCAAATCTTTGATAGATCCGGCCCTTTATGTGTAGGGACAATATTTTTTTTCTCCCGATTCGAGTCCGTACAATTTATTGGTTGTTGATTCAATTTATATTGCGATTCTTTAATTTTGCCAATATTTTTGTGTTTTTTGTTTGTCTTTTTTGCATCACCAGACCAATTGCCATTCTCTGCCTTCTGTTTAAGTTTTTTCCAGAAACAGGTATTATGTTATGTAATTAGACAGTCAAAGAAACACATTTCACCCTCTGCTGGAGAAAAATGATAACTTATTTCACACCCAACTTATAAACATAGACATGGCATGTAAATTTGACCAAAAAACATCAATTTTTGAACAAAAATGCAGATTTTAAAATTTGTGAAACAAATATCCTGATTCGATTTTCTAATTGGATTCTCCCACCCCTATTAAAGTGATGTGCGTGTGCCCCTGTAGATTTTGTACAGAGGTAAAGAATATCTCAAGGCCAGATCATATGTGTGTCAGGACTTCATTAGGAAAAAGGGTGCTCTTTGCTGCAGAGTGTAGAATCAGCAGGACATGTAAGCTTAGACTTTGTGCACGTGCAAAACAAATGGCTGAGTCAGAGAGGATCAATTTGTCTATAAATGTGTGTGTTTCTATTGTGTATCAGTCATGACTTATTATTCAGAAGAGGAACACTTGCTGTGTTGATTAAAGGTTGTATGGATTCCTGGATATGTTGGCATCAAAGCTGCAGTATTACATTTTTAGCCACAGGAGCGAAGAAGTACTCTTAATTAACTTGGCAGTCATGCTGCCTTTACAGATAATCATCTATCCTATTAAAACTACAGTACATTTACGTTGAACATTTTTGCTGTGGGATGTGGTTATTTGTTACAAATTCAACATGGATTAAAAGATTGATTCAACTTTTAAGTCCACCCTTAAAGGAGACAAATTATGCCATTTTTTTCCACATGCTGACACAATATTGTGAATACTGAATTAAGTTTAACATTCTTTCAGATAAATAGTCCAGACCGTGCCTTACTTTTAAAGTAGGCCTACTCTTTACTTTACTTTATATTTATGGTTTTTTTTTGTTTGTTTGTTTGTTTGCTGGTTTTTAGATGGGACTTTTGCATTTATTAAATAAGATAGCTTTTGAGCGATGAAATTATATCCCAGTGCAGGGCTGCCCATTTTAAGTTTCCTATTCCCCTTTTTTTTACTTTACATTTGCCTTTGTTTTTAAGATCAGTTATATCTTAAACTAAATTATTACCAAGTTAGAGAGCTTATGGGAAATATTTTTAGTGCTCACACTGGCGCACAGAACTGGTTATTGGACTGGCAATTTAATTTTCAAATACAATTCCCTCCTCTTCATTTGTCCAAGGACCATTTGTGCTGATACCGTTGGGGTCTGTAGGTTTTCCTTCTTTTTGTTTTGTTTTATTTTCTTTACCTCACCTCTGCTTCTGCCCTTCTTGTTTGTGGTTGATGTCTCATTGACTCGGGTCTGGACAGATTCCCTCCCGCCTATTAGCCTGGGTCTGCTTTCCAGTCAGTACCAGTTTGTCTACTTACTTACTTGCTTGCCACAGTCTGGTATTTATGCGTTTTCTCTTTTTTTTTTTTTTAGTGATAGGCAGGTGAAGCTTCATGAAGCTCTGAGGCCTACCTTCAAGTTTTACCGCCCCCTCTGCCCCCACCCACCCCCCACCCCAAAAAGCTTCAAAGCTTCAAGGCTTCAGTCTAACTAAGAACAGTGACATCTAGTGGCCAATTAAAGCCATGGCAACCTCCTAAGAGTGTAACTGATGCTGCACCAAGTACAGAAAGGTTCTCTGCTAAAACAGGGAAAACATTTGTTTGAAAAAAATCACCTGAAATACACAAACTGACCCATCAGTCATGTGACAATGGTATTTTGTTACAAGCGCCAACCCAGTGTTTCAAATCACCCTGCTTCAGGAAGAGTGATGCAAGTCCCGAAGATTCAGCATCATTTGCCATCACTATTTTTTTTCTATTGTACACCTTCAGTTCAGCTTTGAGTCATTCACATGTCCTTTCGCCATTCTGCAGCACCACCCCCAGTTACAATCTCTTGATGTTTAATCTTGGACTACTGCACCACTCACCTGAAGACTGACCTGTTTTTCTCCTCCAAAGCCCACCTTGTTTCATCCCCAAGTTTTTTCTTCACCTCAGCTTGTCACGACCCGCTCTTTCTTGTAAATTAACACATTTAACAATAGTTTATATCGTATTTGTCTCTGTTGAAGGGTCTTGCCATCTTCAACTACCCATAACAGCCACTGTACATCTTTTAGACGGCGTCTTTTACTGAGTCATGTGTTGACCTTGTTAAAAATATTGTACTGCAGAGAGAGCTCAACAGGTGAGCCAGTTGGTAATGGCCCCAAATCACATAATTCCTCCATAATATATCAGCTCAATAAACCCTGGGCTTCACTGTTGGTTCATTCCCCTGCATTTTTTAAAAAGTTTTGAAAGAGACTTTACACAATGACATTGGGGGAATGACACAGGGATCTGGAATTCTGAATGAGAAAATATATTACAACAACACCAAACCTGAGATGCAGTATGACACAGTACACAAAGTGCTGATGGATAATTATTTGTTTTGTTTTTTAAGTTTTTGTTTCAGTTTGGTGACCTAGTTGAAGCAAAAGAATGTCAGCTTCCCACTTGTGAGTCATACAAATGAAGCGTGACTTCGAAGTTGGGCGAAGATGAAGATGCAGAGTTTGGAAAATTGTTCCGTGAGCTGGCGATGTGGCATAGAAATCACCTGCCAATGTAAACTGATTACTGAAAGGCATTTTCCAAACTAGGGGAGACTTGGAAATAACTTGCCAAGTTTGTTTTTGTTTTTTCTCTTTTTTTCCCAGTCTTTGGGGTGATGGTGACTTAAGACACCCAAAGATTCTCTCAAGCACACAAAAAAAAAAAAGTGTTTGTTTTTTTCCCTCCATATGTCCACATATGTCTTTTATACAGTACTAGTGTGCCTAAATAGATATGTCAGCAAGCTATGAAGGAATTGTTTTTTAAGAAATCCACCCTGGACAGGTTTCCATTCCATCATTCACTATGCAAAAGTGGTGTGAGGCTTGCAAAAGCAAACAGAATCCGTTCAAAATTCATTCTTGCTTTCACAGAGACTTGCCCCGAATTTGGTCATACAGTCTGTTTTGTAAATAACTTATTAATGAAAATGTTTGGTCTAACTAATTCAATTTAATATGATTTCCCCACTGTGCAGAATTAGTGCACATCCTCTTATGTTTGTGTTGTGTTAGAACAGGTTCGTAAATGCAGTGGTGAGGTTCAAGATGCTTTCCTGTGTGGCAAAACAGCATCAGGCTTTATCCCTTTATCTACAGCAAGTGCACTCTGTAAGCCTTGTTACTTGTGAATCTGAACACATATCTACTCTGCCACTGTGAGACACTTTAAAAAGAAAAGCACCTTAAACTGTCTTTAAATGTAAATTAGCTCAAAACTGCAAACAGCTTGTCTCAACCTAATGTTATAAGACAGGCGTTTCACTGCAGCATCTGAGGAGTCCGTGTCTGCAACTCTAGCGCTGTTGCCCTTGGGCAAAACAAGAACAGGGGGTGATTACATTATTCAGAGCCAGAAGCTAATACCCACAGCTGATGCAAATCTTAACAACAATAACGTCTGCTTAAGTGGCATACGGTGAGAGAATTACTGACACCAGCGAGGAAATGTGCCCTGTTGATTCAAACCCCTGCCTCCTCATTCATGGGTTTATATAAGGACATAATTCTTCTGCCAGTTTCAGGCTAGAAGTTATTAAGGTGGGAAAGCCAAATCAATTATTGTAGCAATTAGCGCGTGTCTACCACCCCTTTGAACATGTGCTCAACATTCATACCCTGCTCACTGAAGGCATCAGCCATCATTTTGCTTTCAGTGAATGTATCTCCAGAAAGGCCATTATACTGTAGACCAAAAAGGAATCAAAATGAAACATCCATTAAGCTTAAACCCAGCATGCAGCATCAGACTGTCTGCTTGATCCTCTCTGGCTGATTTTCTCTGTTTGTCTATGTTTGAGCGCAGGCAAGCATGTCAGTTTGTCAGCCGGCAGGACAAAGATCGACCTCTCTTCGTTAGTCCTGCTTTCCCTGCATGTCTGACATTTCCTTGACATAAGGTGCAACACACACACATTTTCACTGCTGGCCAGAAGTTTTAACAAGTTACATTGTGCAGCTTGTGTTGCACAAAACAGGTTTCAAGTCATGAGGAAAAAAACAATTTTGGAGATTTTCAAAGGAGAGCCAAGGAATAGAAATGATAATTATGATAAATACAATTATGGCTGTTTTCAGACTCTGCTGGTGAATAGAAAATTATACGTCTGCACTGTATTTACAAGCTATATGGGGATGATAATATCGCCATGTGACAAGAAGGGAGCTGTGGGTGACTAAAGTTATTTCATATTGCGCTCTTTGCTATGGCCAGTGAGGGCACTTAGAGAATGAGAGAATAACATTTCTAAAGATTAAGGTGAGCGCATGAGGGTCTGGAGGGTTTCTTAAATAACTGATGGGAATAGGTATCGGCAGAAAAATAGGATTACTTTGTCATTCTGTTGCCCTTTAAGTGTAATCTTGGTATAAAATGGGGTTTGTTTGCCTAACTTGTTTGTGTTTGACATTTTTTCCAAGTGTGTAAACAGCTGAAAACACACACATCAGTGGCAAAACTGAACAAATGGTTTTCTGAACAGCACTTTGATCCAATTTGTTTAAAGTGCTTTAGAAATAAAGCTGAATTGGATTGGTTATTAACCCCCCATATCAGAAAGGCCATTGCAAAGTTGTTAATTAAAGGTCTCCTGGTTCAGAAGAATCAGTTTCATATACAGCATTCTATTTGTGTTTGATTTCATTATCATCTTAGTGTTACAAAAATCTTTTGTTAAGTAAACCTTAAGTAATCTGAATACCAATCTGCACAAGCCTTCACAAACTCTTAACATTCCTACCGTTGAAAAAGAAATAGTTGAAGGACATAGGGTAGCTTCTGTTAAAACTGGTACAATTAACATGAATCTTTTCATTTCGTACATAACCTGCTCATTCGAGCAGCTGTATCGGCTGTGTATTGGACTGATAAAGCTTGTTTGACTGTATTTTTGATAACTGCATGAAATCTTGGATCCTTCCAAATTAGCCCTGTCAGCTCCAATAACACCTTCCTTAAATCATCATTACAGCATGTGCTTATGGCAGCTACATAATTCTGAGCACCAGCGCAGGAAGCCCACCTCCACGTCTAATAAAACAAGTGGATGAATTTAGTTTTATAAGAGGGATTCATTTGTAAATGTCAGACGGAAAGGGACCATTTATTTCACAAAGGGCCATTCATTCATTTCTCTCTGAGCGGCAAATAGGAGGCTTCAGGCCTTTGGGGACTGGGAGACTGTTTGCTATAGCTAGCGGCTGTACTCTCAAAGTCATTCATCAGAACCGTTTCCCCTCTCCGAAACTCTCCCCAACCCAGCTGTCATGATGCTGCCAAGATGAATTAGCTGTGTCATCCTGTGTTTCCTAGTGCAGGCAGGGATACTCTTATTGCTCCATGGGCTGTAAACATAAATCTGCACCATTCAGCCATAATACGTGTACAGTAATGTCCCTGAATCCTCTTGCAGGTTAATGCTATGATACATCAGAGTTCACTGCTGTTCATGGTGTTGCTGCCACACATGAGGCTAACCTGGGCAAAGCACAGTGATTTAGGTATTCCAGGGCCTGGTAAGATAAGATAAGATGAGAGATGCTTTATTCATCCCTGGAAGGGGATAAATAAAGTGTCCAATGGTGTCCAATGAACTGTAATAACAAGCCAGCTAATCTCAGCATTAAACATCTGTTCTGAAGCTGACTTGTAAACATCAGTTATATCACTAAAGTTTTTATTTGAAAGGTGTTCAGGCAGCAAAATATTTCCCACAGAAGCACTTTACACGCTTGCTTTAACATGCTCTGATACTTCACACCTGGCTTAGAATTACATAACTGCATTTAAAGTCTACTTGCTCTGTAGAATACGTAAATGTGAGCTTTGAAGGACAAAATTCATGTTGGGTGATAATTTTAGACTGAGCTTTACCGTGTCAGACACATCTGTGCTGATATGTTGTAGTTTTGTTGTTTTGTAGTAGTTTTGTTGTAGTAGTTACGCCAAAAATGTGTTCATTTTCCTGAAATTCACACTTGTGATTATGGGGGGGGGGGGGGGATTAAATAAAAGTAAAGACCAAATCTACACTTTTAAATATTGTAATTGGTGAGTTCGCTTGTCTGAGTTGCAGTTACTGAGTTAAAGAAAAGAATTTTAGTTTTATAACGGAGCTATTTTCCATCAGATGCTACAGTAAAATCTGTAGTGTTTTGCTGTAATAACTTTAAAATTTGAGCAGCAGAAGCTTTCCTCATTTATCTACTATATATCTATCCATCTATGCTTTATTTATTCAGGAAGTCCCATTTGAGAAATAAAATCTCTTTTTCAAAGTTGATCTGGCCAAAACCAGCAGACCTGGCCAATACAAACATTAAAATACAAGATTAAACACAGTTCCAGCCAAAGTTTTGATGAAATATACTCATTTAAAGGTAGAGTCCAAAGTTTTCCCCCTGAAAATAAATGTTAGACTTGATCTTGTGAAATCCGTCTCAATCTGCGCCTTTGGACCTTTACTCGCTTGTGGTGATGAGTTTGAATGCAGCTCCCTCTCCCCCTGTCTGTAATTCGCTCTTTCGCTTTATGTTCTGGTCGGGACGTTTCTGGGTGGAGATTTCTGTTTATATCGTCAGCCAATGACAGAGCACAGGGCATGATGCTGTGTGGGAATAAGCTCATAACTAGAGCAGACGCCAGTCACTCGAATTCTCGAAGGAAAACTAAAAGAAAAGAAAGAGAAACGGTGGATGCACCGAAGAAAAGGCAAGAGCTTTAGATAATGCACCTTGGAAAACCAGGGTTAATATTGGTTTGGCTTTTACCCGCTTCTTCTTCCCGCTTTTAGCCTGAGAGGGAGGGGCGCTCAGTTTGAATGCTGTTGTTTGCAAACAGAAACAGTGGGGGTGTCCAAACTTTCACTTCACAGATTTATTGGTATATTAATTACGCTAGTTCAATTTGTCGCAAGTTCTTGGCTGATGGTAAGGGGTAGTCATGCGGTAGCAAGGAAGTGTGTGAAACCCTCTCAATTCTTTGAGCACTCATTGACATTAGCTTCAAGGTTCAGAGCCAATTCGAGTGTGAAGCCTCGTGAAGGAGTGAAGCCAAATAACTGGGAGAAGCTGATTGGTCAGAAACCTGAAATGTTAGTTGCTGTTTTAAGTCCCTAACAACTGGTTGTTGGCTTTTTATGATTATTTTTTATTTAGATGTAATGTTTTGAGACATTGTTTAAAAAATACTGTAAACTATGTTTATATGTTTTTATTTTTTATGGAATTTCTTCTTTGTGTAGTATGTGTATGAAGAGCTTCATGCATGTTGATAACATCTAATGACCTTATTATTGAGAGAGAGAGAGACTATTTTATTGTTAAGTGGAATGGTTTGTTTGGCAGTAAAACTAAAAATTTAGAATTTGATAGTGTGGTACAATATGGAGCATTATTTAAGTGTAATCACTTGATAATCTTTCTGTGAACTTCTGGGCTTGTCCTGACTCTCTTCTTTAACATTGTTTTTGCACTACATTGGTGCTCACCTGCCAGAGTATTTGATTCAACCTTATAGCTCAGCAGTTTGGGCAGCAATTGGAAAATTGGCCTTTGTGACATATGTCCCTTACAGCAGATCATGTAGACAATTATCTTCAAAATTGTCTCTGTAAATCACCACCTGCTCTTCTGTCAGCGGCCTGCAGCTACTGGACCTTGACTGTTTCTGCTGCCTGTGCCTCCAGCATGTTTCTTCTCTTTCGCTCTCTGCTCTGCAACCCCTCTCCCTCTCATTTTGCCTGCTCCCCTGTGGACGCCTTGGTGCCGAATATTCCCAGGGGGAAAAGAGCAAAGACACAGCAACAGCCAAAAGAAGCAGAGAAAAAACAGATATCACAACATGAAGGGGGAATTGGGGCTGGAGGAGCAGACAAAGGTGTGTGAGAGGAGGGCCAACTTTAATGCATAAAGACATGGTGGCAAATGCAATGTTTTAAAGTCATGGGAAGGGATCCTGGAAAAACGGCTCTCGCAAGCTACATTTAAAAAAAAAAAAAAAAAAAAACGAGAAAGAAAGATTAAAAAAAGATAACCGAGAACAGCCCAGTGGCTAGCTTTTTAGCTTCCCCAGTAAACAACAGAGGAACCACGTTTCCTAAGTGATAATTATCTCACCTCCAACTTCTTCTGTGGTATAAAACATCCTCACTGCAAACACCAACACATCGGCATTCAGTTTTTTCTTTTTAATAGCAAACAGCAGCATACTGTAGATAAGAGCAGCAAGCAGCTACGTTCGTCTGCTCTGTGAGACGCTCACAGGCGAGTTGCGAGCGCAAGCACGCAATCGCACAGGGAGGATGGGAGGGGGACAAACAGCAGTCGAGTTCGATGGACATAATCATTCAATCAATAAGCACGGGCCATTAGAAGCCCCATCTGGGTTTTTTCATTCCTGTCCGTTCCACAGGTGATTAATTTTTTTAATTTTTGTGTCAGAACATTTAATTAATTGTTTGCAATCGGGGTGTGAAGAAGACTTTCAGCAATATAGTAAAAGTACATCAGTGCATTCAGATATGCACACTTTAGAAGCCAAGGTTTCTTTTATTTCTTTTTCTATTACACATTATCTGCATGTTTTTTCTCTTCGATTAAAAAAATACTCTGGTTACCACCTCGATTTCACTAAGCAAAGATGTGAGTCCAAGCTTTCCATTGTTAAAGTACTATAGGGATTAATTTGTTTGAGTTGGAGACAAGTTCAATCAGAGTGGCATTTTCAGAGGAATATATATTTGCATGTCTTGTGTGGGTGGGAATATACACTGATGAGGTTGAAAAAAATTGCTTTACTGATCTTTTTACACTTTCTGCTTTCAGCGTGCAGTAAAAAGTCCAGTGGGGAGGTTCTAGTGGCAGCAAAGCTGCAACCTGCAACAAACTAAATAATGCCTCCTCACCCTCCCTGTGTAAGAAACCGTGCTGGCCATGAAAAACATGAAAAGCCATTTTAAAACTGTTTCATGTGTTTCAGATCTAATTTTCCAATTTTTTACAAGGAATGACAATAAATGTCAGCTTTAATATCGGCATCAGCCATGAGAAGTGGAAATTTTTGGTTTTCCATATTGGTTTTTCATAACGTGCTTCACTAATTTACATCTTGGAGCTTAGCCGTCTTAATCTTCTAAAACTATCAAACATTATATAAAGCTGCTCATAAGAAAACACATGCTTCAGACCCATCAACATGCAGCTCCTCTTATGCGATTATTCAGTGTATTCAGAGACTTAATGCATAATAATTTCCTTAAATATGCCTCATACATATTTTGGCTGCAATATACTGTATTATGTCACAGTGCAGATATTTTCCTCGTTCATTTCTCCTGATCTCCTTTACTGAGTTGGGAAAATACAATACACATGTTGATGTGTCTTTCCATTTCTAATCCATCCAATCATAGATTTATCCCAAGGAAAATACAAATACTAATGTTCATCTATTTGGTTTTGGGTATTTGTACATATTTGTCTAGTCTTTAAGGTCAGATGTTTGTTCACAGTGTAAAGAGTTGGTAAAGTGAAAAGAAATAAATGGGGAGAAATAAAAAGTAAAGGTAAACAAAAAGAAACTACATGTTACCAATAAATGTTACCAATTAACTAGTGGTGTAAATATGTCAGAAATACACACTGGATACTAAAAGGTATAATCCCCCCTGATTTGCTAAATGTCTGATATGATTTAACGTCAAGAGTGGGCTATTAGATTTGCTTGTCAGGGCCTTTTCATTCATCTTCACTTGGCTTTTTAACATCCCCTGCTTCACTGGCCTCACTGATTGAAACCCAAGTCTTTTTTTTTCTCTCATTAAGATGAACTGTCAGGACAAAACCCCACCCCAAGAACAGCTATGTCCTGATCCCCCTTTTTCACTTCAGCTCCCAGTGATCAAGAAGCTAATACTCTGTGATGCTTTATGGGCTGCAATGGAAATTCATGACATCAATTTGCAACACATACTGACATATGTGGACAGAGGATGTTACTGTAATTACACCCTGTTTTGTTTCATTGTAGTGCAGCTGACAGGTCAGTAAAATTTACCCAACCCATCATGAGAATCCTAACAACAGCCCATGTCAGCTTTATCTTTAGCTGCTGGGATTTGTCTGAGCAACATCACTGAAATGACTTCACAAGAAAAGATTTGCACTCTCAAAGGAAACTTAAACTGCTTCATAACAGTAATGACATGCATGTGGGTTTTTCTTTAAAGGAATGGCCTTCTGATCATTGAGCTCTGTATTCTCTGAAGAAATTCATAAACAAACTCTTTTTTTGAGAGAGAGGGGGGGGGGGTGTCATTTAAAATTTTGCTTTTCAACCAAAGTTTGCATTGTGATTTCTACTTTATTTCTCTTTACAGACTTGTTGACATGCTGGAAACACTGCATTACCTTTAGCCATTAGTATATTCACAGTGCATTTTAAAAACTAAACATTAAAACAAGTTATTCATTAATGCTGCAGAAGCTTTGATATCAATAGATTTAAGATATGTGCCCAAGGTCCCCTCACAAATATCCGTGCATGCTTTCATAATGGGTTCATTAGTGAAACTCTTAAACTGTGGTTCCAGAGCAGCATGCATTTGTTTTTCTGTTGTTGTTGTTACATTTGTTCTGGGATTGTGTTCCTCTGTCAGGCAAGTGTATCATTATCCCTTCACCCAGACGGATTAGCTTGTTGCACAGAGCCTCTCCACCAATATGTCTCTCTCTTGATGAGGCGGCTGGGGAAACGGGTTGGACTAATGCTTTAAAATTCCACGAGTATCAGGGTCCATCTTCGGTGAATCCTTACACTACAGTGGGTGGTGCATCAAACTATTTTAGCCTGAGCTATAGAAGAGTAAGCCTTTGTCTCAATTTCTTGTTCTCTTTCTCACAGTTATGCATCCTTCTGTACATGACTGCGTTCAGTCAAACTCATCTTGATAGCCAGGTGATGCGCTTAAAGACAGCATGTGATGGTGGCATCTCACTGAGGAGCCAATATGTGCCCATGGATGTGCATCCATTCTCCATGGTCCCTTCACTCACTGAAATATTAGTAATCACCTCAGGAAAAGATTTCATTCTCCTCAGAGGGGACATTATGACAGCAAGCAGGCTGTTTCTCGTACAGACCCAGAAACATGGGGAGAGATTAAACTCATAGTGGTTGGCTGATCTCATTCCTTTATTGCACCCTCTTTGTGTGCCATCATTATTCAAGTGGAACCTGGATAAATCTGTCTGGCAAGCAGGATACACGTGTATTGTAGCATGTTTGTCTTGCAAGCTTAAAGTGCTGATGACACAACCTTAACTTCAAGTAACTTTGCCATACAACAACACACCAAGACAAAATAAGCAGTTAGAAGTTAATCAGACGAATATTTAAGAAAATATCTGATGTTTCGGAGGCTCAGCTAAATGCTAATAGCTTTTCAGTCGCAAAACTAGCCGCCATGTTGTGTCGTCAGCGACATACAGAGTTGCTGGTCCGCCCATTGAGTTACATGTATAATCTCAGCCGTGGAAAACATGAAAGATGGCTCCAGAACAGCTAGATTGGAACTGGTTTGTGTGCTGGGATCATCAGCCAGTTCAGAAAAGTGTGATAATGCTACAACATTATTTTGTTTTGGGGTATAATTTAATCAGTTATGTCCAGACCGTTGTTTTTCAGTAGGAGAGGGATTTCTGGTTAATCACAGGCTACAACTTCAAAGCACAAGGCAGCAATCACGAAAAGCATCACTGCAAAAGCTCTGCTAATGGTAAAAAGCATACGGTCCTTTTAAAAGGATATGCAAAATTGAACGTGATGTCATAAGCGACTTGAGCGACAAAAGCGAACAGATTTTTTGTAGCAGCTATTTTTATGAGCGACAAAAGCTATTTTACAGCTTTAGTCGCTCTTGGTCTGAACGCACAGTTAGAGATAAAACTACTTTCTTACTTTTATCATTGTACACCAGTTTTTTCAGCAATAAGTTGCTGAAAAGATTAGGTTGCTTAGTCACTAACAAGACACCACATTATGTTTAGTTTATTCTAATAATATATTTGTCCTATCAAGTCTCACCTCATTACAGGTAAATAAAAGGTGAAATAATTTAGCTCAACTTGGCCCAACAGCTGGCGATGTAAGCTGGCTTAACATCAATACTTAAAGATCTTCTAAAGAATAACTGGCAATTAAAGCTGGAATATAAATTAGAGTTAGATGTTTGTGCTTTTGGGCTGTGGAAACAGAAAGCAGGGGCAAAACAACAACACTCAACTCTATCAAATAGTACAAAAGCATGTGGAAATGGGACATTTACATCAACTCCATCCTGCAATTCTTAGATTTGAAGGTGATTATGCAAATTATTCATGATTATCTACAGAAATTTTGATTATGTAATAGGTGTGGCAAACTGAATTAAGCCTGATGGGAAACATTGCTTGGGTTTAATCCATCCTTCAAGCAAAGCAACAAATTTTTAGCTTTCCACTTTTATTAATTGAATTTGACACAAAATGTCAACGTTTTAAATGTTGGGAAGAAGAGCCGTAAGTCCTCTTTGTCTTTTTATATAAAGGCAGAGGCCCTGTGTTATCTGGGCTTATTTGAACAAAGAGAAATAATGGATGTTAAAATAATTTCCCAGAATTAAATCAGAAACATCCAAACTTCAACACTTCAAGAACTCTCCTGTTTTTCCCTCTTTTTTAAAATTTACTAGCCAGTTTTAAATTAACCACTTCTATGTGCAATATCACCAAGTTGTTTTGTTTTTTTGTAACAGTTTTTCTCAGTTGCTTACACACTCTATTACCAGACTTATGATCTTACTATTCAAATGCATAATTCCATCTGCCAAAAGACACACCCATTTTCCAAAACTAGAAACTATTAGCTGTTTACACACATGAATAAACTTTCAGTGCAAAATTGTGCACACCCCCACCCACCACCACCCCAATTATCATTGTCTGACCTTGCATCCACCCAGAACCCAGAAAGCACAAGTTTTAACATTGTTAACTCAGTCAGCAAAGACTGAACCCAGTAAGTACACAATCACCTGATTGTAAACACAATGAGACAAAACTGTTCACGCACCAATCAGAGGCTCCAAAGCACAGATAAAAGAGCCCTATTACAGTAGTTCATGTAGGATTAGAGCAATGGATCCAGGAAGGCAAGGAAGAGGAGGAAGAAGAAGAAGAAGAAGGAAGAGGAAGAGACCAAGACTGAGGAGACAAGTGAGCGATGAAATTCATGCCACTCTTGTTGATCATGTCCTTGTCCATGGTCTGTCAATGAGGGAGACAACATGTGCAGGCAACCTTCACTGCTTTACAACTGCCTTCATCATGTGGACCTTCAGGCTGGAAAATGTAGACTATACTGCTCTCTACTGTACTTTAGATTGCTGTACTTTGAGCTCTTACAGTACTGCAGAACAGTAGATGCACTGTAGTACTGTAGTTTGCTCGTTATTCTGGACAGATTGGAAGTTGCACTGTAGAATACAGTATGAAAATTAAATTTTTTTGTCTATTGTGTTTACCATGTAAATAGGTTCACGGGGGAAACAGAAGCGTCATTCATTTGATATTTTTGTGGCAGTGTTATGAAATGATCTACAGTGTCAAAGACCATGTTGTAGTGTGAGTTTTGGACAACTGTGTGATATGTACAGTATGTATGTGATAGGTTTGTTTTTTCAGCATGGGTAAATGGTTCTGAGTGGAGAATTTGGTTTTGACCTGGCAGTTCCACATTGGAGGAATTGAGTGTGCAGTTTTGGATTTATGTTTGGAGTTTTGAGAAATGTAGCTTAATGTCCATAATGTGTCTTAGCAACTGAGAAAAACTGTAAGCTAAGTTCAACTTATTTCTAAGCTTCTCCCCCCTTTTTTTTTATTTCTTTGGCTTAGCTTTTCTGATATTAAAGCGTGTTCCCAGGTCTCAATCATCTATGTTTTTAAAATCTGGATTTATGCTTTAGCAAATTCTGTGGGAAAATATGAAGAAAAAAAAATCCATGAGTGCCTGCATTCATACTATTTTTCTCTCCTGTCATTCATACCATGTCCCTCTTAGCTCTTTTTCCTTAGTCACGCAGTAAGCAAAAGGCACATGCACACATCCAGGATAAAAGGAGTAGACAGTTTAAACAGTCCTGCATGGCTGCTCTTACTCAGCATTGTAATTCTGTGCGACAATGACCAGCCAAGCATGAATCACCACTTTACCAAAAACCAAAGAATGAGATGGCTTTTCCAGATGCTTTGTCAATGAAGCATTTTGGCCTCTGTTACAAGCCTGAAACTGATTCATCACAGCTAAAATGGGACACTGCGCGGTCAGAAACCAATTGAATCTGAGACTCAAACTTCATGAGATGCTTTGATGCTCAACATGGTTTCCATTATTTATTAGACACATCTTGACCTTTTCTTGTTCTTTCTGACATTCAAAATTTGACTAAAACACATCAGTCAGTTCTGAAATGTCAACCTTGCTTTTTTGCTTAGGATTTAATGTAACTAGTGTGTACTGAAAGGGCTATGGTCTATACATTATTCTTATAATGCACCATTACATTATTTAGGAAGAATATAAATTGTGAGATAAGGGATTAAAGTGCACGTGTGTTCTTCCCTATAGGTATTTATTAGGGCTGAACGATATGGACAAAATTTCATATCTCAATATTCATGCCAGACATCTCATTATTGATACGATACGATATGACTACGGGTTCGTTGAAAACCAAGCACTTTTGTGGAAAGTGCAGTTTTGTTTGTGACTTCCAGAGCTTTACAAGCAGGACAAGCGCAGGGGACAACTATATCTTTTATATAGTTGCTTTTCGATATTAATATCTTGAATGTTCATATCTCGATATAGATACGATAATGGTATATCTTTCAGCCCTGGTATTTATGTGTGTGATGAGTTGGAAAAACAAGAAAAAATGGTTTATAGCTGCTGAGCCAAGATATTTCTTACAGCAAAACACACATAATATTCCAGTGTGTGTGTGTTGGGGGGGGAATTGAGATTGAGAAGGAAGGGGTGAAAACACAAAAATGAGAAACTGAAAGAGACTGAAAGAACGTGTCTGCAGTGTAACTGTGTGGTTTCTAACAAGCTCCATTCATTGTCTCTTTAGAATTTCCTCAGATTTTCGGAGACTAACTGCTTGTAATTTAGATGAAATAATCCTTCAGCCTCCTGTTGCTGCACAATAGCGCACTAAATCATTCTGACCAACTTCGCTTCCCCCCCTCCCGGAGATGCTCAGCGAGCGCTGACAAAATACTCCCCCATCACTGCCTCAAGCTGCTGCTCAGAGCCTGAGAGGACCGCGCAGAGCTGTGTGCGCTTCACTGTCTCCACCTCTCCCAAAGTCTCGGACAAACAGCAGCCTTCTGAGCGCGCAAAGGCGAGTTTAGGCTCATTCACTGTGACCACAGCGGAACCGATGTTGACAGCGCGCACCAGCGTTCCCCAAAAATGTGCCAGTCCCCTGGATCCAAGTCGAAACCAGGTTCCGTTGCCGAAGCCGGGAAACTCTTCTTGAAACACACCACCTTGCACGGCTTGAGGCACATCTTTCTCAGCGGTTCCTACCCCCGGAGAGTCGCGTGGCTGCTGGCGTTCTTGGCGGCTTTGGCTCTGCTCCTCACCTGGTCCTCCAACAGAGTGCGGTACCTGCTGTCATCGCCCGTCTACACCAAGGCGCACATGGTGTACGCCAAGCGGCTCGTTTTCCCCGCCGTCACCATCTGTAACCAGAACCTGCTGCTGCCGCGGCGCATGAAGAAGACAGACATATTCAGCGCGGGGAGGTGGCTGGGACTTCTGGGGAGGAACTGGCAGGTGTCCCCCGCAGCGAGAGAGGCGCTCATCACTCTGCGGGGAGATGGTGGCGGAAGCAGCGCGGGAGGCGAGCCGCCCTGGTCTCCGTTGTCTCGGATTCTGGACTTTAACCACTTCCTTCCTCCTCCACGGGAATCCCAGCCGTCCATGAGGCAGCTGCTGGATCGGCTGGGACACCAGCTGGAGGAGATGCTGTTGTACTGTCGGTATCAGGGAGAGCTCTGCGGACCGCGCAATTTCAGCACCGTGAGTGTTTCCTCAAAAGTTCCTTTTTCCCCTCTCCTGTTAACTTCATGAACCCCTCCCAACAGGTTGATGCAGTTGTAACAGAGCTTAGACAGACAGCCCTTCATAATTACCTGCCTGGGTTTTTTGTGGCAAGAATATAAACTACCTTAATAATTTACTTTGAACATGCAGTCAGTGCAATTTATCTATTATTTTGCTTGTTAATGCGCCTTAGTTAAAGGAACTTTCTTAGCTCGGTTCATTTTGGCATAGATTCATTTTTATGGATTCGCTGTGCCACCGTTTACATTGTTGGTGATAATGCTCTGATAATGTTTTTTTTTTTTACTGACTTGGGTGGAAAATGCTGGAAATGTGTGATTTTCATTCACAGCTGTTCTTTGCTTTCACTGTCTTAGTCGTCTCTGTGTTTTTACGCTAATATTTTTAAGAATATTCGTTGAAATGGAATGGAAGTAGAGGTGTTTTTTGAAACCATGTAGTTTCTGTGCACTCCCTGATTTGCATGGCCCCGCCTATGTATTCAATCACTGCTGGATCAATCTGTGCGCAATCCCGTGCTCACAAGAGACCAATCTGCCTGTAATGAAGACTTTTATATTCATTTAGCAACACATTGCAACATTCATTGACAGCGTGATAGAGTGCAGTTAGTTAGAGTGCAGCCTCATTGATTTCACTTCATTATCGCGTTGAGAACAATGTGAAAGCCAGTGTTCCCCTTTGTCCCACCTCATTACCCAAGCACGCACATTTTCTTTTGGAGTTTGATGCACACAGCTTGATGTTTGGAAATCAGATTATTCTTTCACTTTGCAGCAGGCATGTTACTGTGGATTTTTTTTCTTTCCTGAAAACTGCTCTCCTTTGTGGCAGCCCTCAGTCCTGTTTCAACTCTAATCTCAAACTATCCACAAAAATACATCAAAACGCTTACTTTCCCCTCTTGAATATAAAAGCAACCCTTTCAGAGCCACAAACATCACAACTGAACACATTTCCCAAAATCTTTAGGGATGCTTTGTGTTTGTGTTGAGCATTTAAAGTAACAGCCAAGAGGCAGCAACTTATTTCAGGGATAAACATAATGCCAAAGCCTGGGGTTTTGGGGATGTGTTATAATCGATGATTCCCTCCATGGCTTCAAGGCAGGCAAGACAAGCTGTCGGGATGAGTCAGACCAGTGGAATCAGTTACACATGAGAGCTGAGATGTCGGGGACAATGGCAAGCCTGTCTCGATGCAATTGGTTTTAGAATGTATCTTTTGTGAAAGAGAACCCCCCCCCTGCCCTTTTTCCTGGTTTCTCTAGAAGCTCCACATGGTCCAGTTGCCCCATCAATACATCCAGCCCTCCTTTCAGTAGCTCTGTCCTCCTTTACCCCATGCTTTAATAACACAAATGCTTAATTCTTATCAGGCAGTTCTTACGTCACTCACAGGTTGAAGACGTGGATTTTGGATGAGAAATCAATCTGACAGCATGCTGTCAGCTTCTATTCCTTCCACATAACCCACTGACTGATAATGATCCATTCCGTTTTCTTAAATCTTACTTGGAAGGCTACGTGAGGGTGAATTTGCTGACTTTATTCCCCATTGCTACCAAAGTAATGGATGTTTTTTAATGTAATTATGTGGAAAACGCAAAGACACTGGTTTCTGCTTCTTCAAACTGTCTTTTACATTTCTAAAATTGCTTAAAAAACTATCAATTTGCTGAGTATGTGGAGGCACAAATATCAGCTGTACATATAGTATTTAACTAGCACTTTTATGAAGCTATAGATCAGGGCTGTCCAATTTGGGGCCTGGGGGCCAAAGTTGGCCTGCGAGTGATTATTTTTGGCCCGCTTCCCATTGTCTTTTTTCTTTTTTTTAATTATGATTTTCCCCGCAATGTGAAAAGTTTCTTTGATATTCATTAATTGCTACACTTCCCTTCCTGACCGCAAATCAACATTGCATTACATTGTGGGTAGTGTGGTACTGGTTCGTTTAGCAGCACAGATCTGGAAGCCCATGATCAGAGAATATGTGAAAAGATGCGGTTCAAAATAAAACCTCATACAAAGTAATGTGAAAAGCAAATGATGAACACAATAAAGAACAGTGTTATTCATTTTCCACATTACTTTTTATGAGGTTTTATTTTGAACAATTACACTATGAGCTAAGCATATTGAATTTCATTCACTGCAACATGAATTTTTAGTATTTCAGTATTTTTTTTTTTTCTCCTCAATACTGGGATTTTGTTTGCAATTCAGCTTTTTGAATTCCAGTTTTTATTCAGTGTTCATGAAAAAGTATATCCATAACATGAGATGGAGAATTAGCACTTGAGTTAACATCAAAATATGAACTGCTCTTTATTCTTAAGGATGAAAAGTTGGGATATGAACAGCTTCAATCTCCAACTGCAAGATGCAACTTTTAGTCAAAACACTAAAGCTTGAAGGTTAGATTTCCTCCAGAGCAGGTTTATACTTTGTTCTCACATTAAAAAATAAACACTGATGTTATTTATTTTATTTACTCCACAGTATCGCACACAGACTTCTCTCACAGAGTTCCACTCCCACTGTATGTGTGCACACACAGGTGAGCTCACTCTGGAGCATGTCAGAAAATACTGTAGGTTGCTTCAGCCACCTTAAAATCAGATAAAAATAAGAGTCTAAAACTCTCCCAGGGAGGTGAAGGAAAACATTCTGAGAACTTCATGTCTAAATGGAGACACAGCTGAACAAGCTGAACCATCACTGTAGTAATTTCTGACCTGTATTATGACTTTAAATGGATCCAATATTCGTAGGTTTTGTTTAAAGACCCATAACATAACTTTCTGATCTTAAAAACATGCATTTATGACTCATTGTGATGGCACACCAACATTGATTATGCACATTTCTCGAGTGGTCACTGCCAAGCGGCAACCCAAGGTTGAGAAACCACATTATGCAACTTTTCCTATTCGCGAGGTGGCGTGACTTTGCAGCTGAATATTGGCTGCGTACCACGTCACATGCTAGCAAACGGATATGAATACACTGAGTGCTTTGAACTTGCATCATGGCGGATTCAGCAAAGAAATGCAAGAAAACATTATCAGAGGAAGAGAGGAAAAGAAAGAGAACAAGGGATAGAACAACAGATAAGACTGTCTTTTACTGGCTGGAGTGAGCTCACAGTACAGGTTCGATGCAAGATAGATGCCAGTTTAGCCATCGAAAAGGGGCAAGGCACTGAGAAAACTGCAAAAAGTTCTGTAGTGCGTCTTTAACGTCTTCATGTTATCTAAGATCTGAATCGACAGAATATTTAGAGTGAGTCCACTCCACAGAACTTTGTCTCAGCCTTCCAGTCATTTATGAGAAATTTGAATGAGAAGAGGTCTGAAAATTTGACTTTACCACTGAGTGCATCTGTCACATGATGTTTTTTGTTTGTGTTTTCTATCGCAGGATTTTTGAATAATAGTCACACAGGACAGACAGGAATTAGGACTGAAGGAGTGGATTTCTAATGGTGCCTTCAGACTAGGGCTGGGTGATATAGACCAAATATCATATCACAATATATTTATTTTAAATGACCCATAATGGTATTTTTACCCTTATTTGTCTGAAAGTTTCATTTCATAACAAACACCCGTTTGTTAGTATTGAAACATGTTTAAAGGTAGAACTCCACTGCAGTGATGGAACTGACAAAACACTGGTTAGAAATGTTTGTTAAATTGTAAGTAATTCAAGATAGTTGGCTTGGTTTTTATGATTTTTTTTTTTTGTAAAAGTCTTGGGGAGGATTGTCTTCCAGACAGTTTATATAATCAGGTGACCCCCTTGTAGTCAGTCGAGGTGCAGCTGGGTCATTACGAAAAAATAAAGCAAAAAAAATTGCACAACTAATACTGCAATATAATATGTGTAAATATTAAGGATTGACCAATATCGTTTTTTCTTGGCCGATACCGATACCGATTATTAGTGATCATGGAGGCCGATAACCGATATTAGGAGCCGATATTCATTGACAGTAAAAATTTAAAAACTGTCGTGAAAAAGTGAGATTTTCTCAAACTTGGGATCATGACATGTTTTATCTCATTCTGCCTCTGTACAACTTGTCATTTAGTTTTTACACACACTTCTTTTTTTATCATAGAACTGTGATAACAGCAGGACCTGGACTACTGAGCTGGTTTTCTCTTATTGATGTTTAGCTTCTCTAGAGATGCATCTGAAATTATGAGCTCGATAATAGTAGTAATGGTTACACATAGAACTGCAGAAATATGAGTTTATGGAAACTACTCCGTCATCATGGAAGGGAGTTATTGCTATTATCATTATCATTATTATTATTACTATTGTTATTTATTATCATTAATCCAACATAAAACGTGCTCATCAGCAATGAGCTGCATGTTAAATGTAAAGCAGACAAAGGAGGCTCTGTCCCAAACATCTGCGCTGTAATAAAGTCAGACTGCGTCATCAGTCATGTCTGTTTATGTCTCTGATTCATTAAAATAACCTCGCAAACTTGTGCATTAACAGAGTCGGCAGTACACATGGCGCACACACACTTTTTACAAGACTTTCAGCGTCGTCTTGATAAACAATCAGTCTGGCGCTGAAACCAAATAGAAGCTAGTCGTTAACGAGCATGCTTAGCATGCTGGATACTGCTGGTGTCCAGACTTTTCTAGAACCTGGTGGTTGCAGGACTGTGGTGTTTCGTCCAGCTGCTGTCAGATCTGCTTTCTTGGCTCACCTTCACGTCAGCAGGACGCTGCAGCTTCTCTCTGTTGTCACGCCGTTTCCTCCACATACGTACCGGGTGAGTGTGCATGTGTGTCAAGCATGCTGCGTCCACAGCCCTATATGATTGGTTCTAACGGTGGAAGTAAAAGCAGATAACTGTTTGTTTTAACCAATCAGAGGCTGTTGTGGGAGGAGCCTCAGTAGAGCAAAGTAATGTAGCCAGACCATGATTGAAAGAGCAAGTTGGATCATATGTAGCTGTGGGCTGTCAACGAATTCAATATCATACTTTTAATGAACAATACCAATAATCGGCAAAATGCCGGATATCGGCGGATATTATCGGCTGAGCCGATAATTGGTCAATCCCTAGTAAATATCATATCTCTTTCATGTGAATATCATATCGCGATATCATATCAGTATATCGTACAGCCCCTCTTTAGACCGAACCCAGCAGGCTTGGCAGGTTAATGGTGCGATCAAACCAAATGCGTTGTCAGCAGCAAAAATGTGCTTGACCCCCAAAGTTTGATGCTGGTACACAAAATCAGACCCTTGACATCCAGAAACGACTAGAGCATTTTTGCCTGTCTTTGTACAATAGCGAATGAAACTTAGGAGCTGCTTTGCTTTATTTGCTCCACAAGGCCAGAGACTGGCATCGTCTGGCGTCTCCGCACTGTGTCTAGATTCAGAGTTTGAGAAGTTTCACCATTTACTAGAGTTGTACCAAAACCGGTGTCGGAAATGCCTTTGATATTGCTAAAAATGCTGGAATTGTTATTGGCGAGTACTGGGGTTCAGGAGTCCAGTACCATGTTGATATCTGATATCAACTGATACCAATATATACCAATATATATGCAGACAACTGTAAGGTTGTTTCGCTCATATTTTGAGAATTACAAATATATTCTGCTCCGAGAGCAAAGATCCCAAAATAGCCTTAACTCAGCCAGAAGAGTTCATTTTTGACATCTGGCTGCCATATAACAGATACTAGCAGGTATTAGCCAACATGTGGCTAATTATAATGTTTCTGACAACTTGGCAACTTAGCCAACGACTTAAAAGCAGATATAAGCGGCTTCAAAGTAAGTCAGTCCATAGCAGCAGCAGCTGCACTGAGTCACATGACTCTAAAAGGAATGCTGGGAAATGAAGTTCTTTTTTTACATGCTGGAGCGGTGCTAATGGAACGTAATCTCCCAAGATCTTTTGTTATCGTTACAAAATCTTGTAAGATTTTGTTAGTAGAAATATTGGTCCAAAAAACTGATACCGATATTTTCCAATATCACATTTTATCACCAGTATGGGCCAATAATATTGGTAGGCCGATAACACTTTTCATTCACTTCTTTTTATAAGAGTCACAGTTAACCATGAGCCCCAACCAAGTTAGAGTAAGAAAATTTCTCCCTGTTGATAATACAGGGTGTTGCAGTACCAACAAGAGAATATTGCAGGGGATTTTAACACATTTTTGGGTCCACTACCCTCAAGTTTAGCTGTGTTGCTCATTCTACAGAATCGCACAATCCTTACGAGATATAATTCAAAATAAAGATTTGTAATCAGGCTTTTCAACCATACATAATACAAAACAATTTGGTAATATTAAAGGGGGAAAAAATGAACCAAACAAATTTTTCATTTTTTGTACAGAGTTGATATAGGCTGTTGAGAGCCTACAAGCTGACGTTAGGATACTGTAATGGGAGTCTACTATGCTCATCAATGTAAAATTAGTGCACTTAGAGCTGCAACATGAATTCAGGAAACTAAAAAGTTAGAGTTGATTTGTGGCGGCCCTACAGGCAGAACATGCTGTCTGATCTTGTAAAATAAACTTAGTATAAACAATTTGTGACTGTGGTTGGTTGGCTCCTTAGGCTAAGATGGGCATCTGCCATTAAATCTGCATGAGTGTTAAACTCACAAGTCTGTTTGTTTTTTCTTTTTCTTTCATGCAAATGAGTAAAATATCTGTTAAATGTTATGTTTCGATCAGTTTTTAATAGTCATTCATTTTTTTTAACCTGTCTTTGATTTTTAGACAATTTTCCAAAAGAAAACAGTTGCACTCTGTTGCATCTTGAGTTCAGAAAATAATATTGCCAGTCATTTTGAGATGGAATTGCAGTGCTGGTTAATCAGCGTTGATGCCATCCAGGACACATCACTGTCAAGGAGAAGATCTGCACAAGAGACATCGAACTGTTAGTTGTGAGTTTCCGTCCATATTTTTTCCCCAGAGAGTTTGCATGTGTTATTCTGGTAGCAGTTTATATAATACCAGGTACCACACCAGATACAGCCTGTGATGTCATCAGCTCCATCGTGGCTAAACTACAAACACAGCATCCAAACTCATTCATGGTGGTCTCTGGAGATTTCAGCGTCTCCCTCTCTGCTACGTTACCAACTTTCCAGCAGTTTGTCAGCTGCTCCACCAGAGAAAATAAGATGTTGGACTTATGTTATGCAAATATTAAGAATGCATACAGCTCCTCTGCCCTGCCTTCTTTAGGAAGATCAGATCATAATCTGATTCTTCTCACCTCCACCTACAAGCCCATCGTTCAGCAGCAGCCAGTCATTAGGAAAACTATTAAAACCTGGTCTACTGAGGCTGAAGATGTTCTGAGAGGGTGTTTTAAGGCCACAGACTGGAATGTCCTCTGTGAACCTCATGAAGACAAGATCAACACCATGACTGAGTGTGTGACAGGTTGCAGAAACTTCTGTGTGGACAGCATCGTTCCAACAAGAACAGTGAGGTGCTTCCCCAATGACAAACCATGGATCACCAGTGACCTGAAAAAGCTGCTGAACATCAAAAAGAAAGCTTTCAGGGATGGAGACAGGGAGTTACTGAAGACCACACAAAAACAACTGAAAACACAGACTAAGAAGTGCAAGGAGGACTACAGGAAGAAGTTGGAGAGCCAGCTCCAGCAGAACAACGTGAGGGATGTGTGGTCGGGAATGAAGAAAATCACTGGCTTTAAGTTAAAAGGGGACCAGACTGACGGAGGTCTAGACAGAGCTAATGAACTGAACATGTTCTTCAATAGGTTCAGTTTCCCCCTGCTGCCAACCCAACACACCACACACCCTCCATGAGCCCACAGCTTTCCTGTCACACCTTCACTCTGCCACCTGCATTTTAGTCATGGACCTGAGTACATCCTCATCTCCTTCCACATCAGGACATCCTGAGACCTCCTTTGTCTCCACTTCAATCATGACTGTCTCCTGCAACCAGGTCAAAAAACAGCTCGGAAACTGAACCGGAACGAGGCTGCAGGTCCAGATGGTGTCAGTCCCAGAGTTCTCAAGACCTGCTCAGAACAACTATGTCCGGTTCTCCAGCACCTTTTTAACACCAGCCTGAGACAGAACAGAGTTCCTGTGCTGTGGAAAACATCCTGTATTGTTCCTGTCCTTAAAAAAACAATACCAGCTGAACCAAATGACTACAGACCAGTTGACCTGACATCTCACATCATGAAAGTCCTGGAGAGACTCTTACTGGCTCACCTCAACAAGCAAGTGAATACCTTTCAGGACCCATTGCAGTTTGTATATTGTAATGGGCTTGGGGTTGAAGACGCCATCATCTACCTGCTTCAGAGAGCCCACTCTCATCTGGACCAGTCAGGCAGCACTTTGAGGATCATGTTCTTTGATTTCTCAAGTACCTTTAATACTATTCAACCTGCTTTGCTATGTGAGAAGTTCCAAAACTTCCAGGTGGATCTCTCCACAACCACCTGGACACCTAACAAACAGACCACAGTTTGTGAGACTGAAAGGTTGTGTCTCTGAGATGGTGATCAGCATCACTGGAGCACCACAAGGAACTGTACTCTCACCATTCCTCTTTACACTGTACACCTCAGACTTCCAGTACAACTCTGAGTCCTGTCATCTGCAGAAATATTCTGATGACTCTGCTGTTGTGGGGTGTATTAGTGATGGACAAGAAGCCGAATACAGGGAACTTGTCAATCAGTTTGTGAAATGGTGCAGTAACAATCAGCTCATCTTAAATCCCAGTAAGACTAAAGAGATGATTGTTGACTTCAGGAGGAGCACGAGGAGCCTGGAAGAGGCGGTGGAAGTGGTTGAGAAATACAAATACCTTGGAGTTCAGATGGACAACAGACTCGACTGGAAATGCAACACTGACTACATCTACAAGAAAGGTCAGAGCAGACTTTACTTCTTAAGGAAGCTGAGATCATTCAACGTCTGCACCAAGATGTTGCAGATCTTCTACAAATCTGTTGTGGAAAGTGCAATCAGCTTTGCAGCATCTGCTGGGGCAGCAGCATCAAAACCAGAGACTTGAAGAAACTAAACAAGCTGATCAAGAAAGCCGGTTCTGTGCTGGGGATAGCTCTGGACCCGCTGGAGCTGATTGTTCAGAAAAGAATGCTTCACAAGCTGATGAAGATGATGGAGGATTCTTCCCATCCTCTCCACAACACGGTAAAAAAATCAACAGTGTTCAGAGGGAGGCTGGTTTAGGTTTGCAGTAAGATGGAGAAATACAGAAATTCATTTCTGCCAGCAGCCATCACTCTGAAGAACAAAACTGACTAATTATTATTGTTGTATTGTTATTATATTTTTTTTTTAAAAATTAAAAAGAAGAAGAGCGAGCCTATTACAATACTGAATTTCCCTTCTGGGATATATAAAGTATTTTTCATTTCATTTTTCATTTCATTTTATAAAACACGGCACTGACTTCTCTCCCACTCTCCCACTGGAAACTTTCATGTGTATTTCTGGTATAATTCCAGATCTTCTACACAGTTTCTGTCTGCAAAGACGTTTTGGAAGCAGCATACAGAATAGTAATGAGTGTAAAGGTAACAGAAATAAAACAGATCATATCAAGGCAACTCCGCTGGAGCTTTCATATAACTTGGTCCTTGTAACTAGACAGAGTTTAACCGGTTGCCATGGAGCCTGATTTTATTGAAAGTTTTCACAATCCTGAGCAGCTTTTAAGACTTTACAGGCATGTTGACTTCCTTGAAAATCAAGGTTATGAATTTATTTTAGATCTCTGGAGAAAGTAGTTGACAAAACATTCTCATCTCAAGGTTATTTTCGAGCTTTTCGGTGTTCTTAAGGTACAGATGAGGACTGTCTGATTTCACTCAACGACTCCAAACATCCGCTAAATAGAATTTAAGTTGTGAGCTCTTTTGGATTTTGGAAGATTTACAAAGATTCCTCTAAAATTTTTGTGTGGATTTAGATGTTTCATGTTTTTATCTTTCCTCTCTTTTTGTGCATTGAAAAACATCACCTGTGTTTTGCAGGATTTCCTTTAAACACGATAACAGAAAGTCGATTCAAATGAAAACTAAGCCATACATCATAATCAACTTATCAGTTCTTGCTTTAGACCCCCCCCCCCCAAAAAAAAAACAATATGCTGAAACACCACAGGAATATCAGCAAATAGCATTTGTAAATGGATACATTTTGACCTCAGAAAAATTTCCTCAGATGTGTGTTTTTAAAACTTGTTTAGTTCATTGCATATTTAAGCTCCACACTAATCTTACAATCAGTGGAGGAGAGAAAGTGGTTCTCTGGCAACTTTCAGAGAACAGCTTGTTCATCCTTGTCACATTGTCATGTGAAGGATAGCTGAGGGCCATCGCAACAATCACAGGCTGTCTATCTGTGAATTATTTATTAAGAGAAAAACTATGACTCTTCTTTTACAAGAACAAGAAAGGGCAATGTCTGTCTCCGTGTTTTTCCACACAGGTGGGCTTGATTTAAGTGTATATGCCCTGTTTTTAATAGTTGAAAAGATGAAGTAGTTCTAATTCTAAATGCAGTGCAAAAGACTTAGTATTAAGTGATGCAGAGCGTGAAAGTAATTTAGGCTTTTACTCATAAAGAAGAGCTGCTTTGGTGTCACAGAAAAGCATTGGCTATAATGTGAAGAGGAACCAGTTTAAATATTTGTAATCACTGCATATACTGTAACCAGTCAGCTCTGGCCTTGCCGCTCCATTTAATTTCAAGTTAATTGATATATAAATTCCTTATACTTATAAGATTTTGCTTCTGCTTCAGGCACAATAATATATTTTCTGCAAAATAGCACTCAGCTTATGATAAACCACTCACAGTGCCATAGTGCACATGTTCAACCAACAAGCTCAGTAGGTGAATAAGACAGGCAGACATGGAGAAACATATTGAGAGGAAGGAGAGTCATCAGAACACACAACACAATGAAGATCCTCACTCCCCAAGGTCACCACTAGCACCCACCGCTCGTCACTCAGTGCAGCCAGCAGTCCTCCGGTTACCGCAGCAACTCTGGCTACATACCGTCTGTAGTCAGTCACTTACAAGCACACACACAGATGGCAAACACACAAACAAGTGCTGTACACTCTCCTGCACAAACGTAATCATTCATACCCTTGTACGAGTTGTGTGCAACAATCTTATAGCTGTTTTCTAGGTCTGTATCTGTCAAATGCTTTCTCTTCAGCATGAACTGCTTTACCTATTCCTATTATTTGACTTGTCTTCTGAAAAAGGAAAAAGAAAATAACCCCTTTGTTAGTATTAATCAGAAAACCTTGGAAAGAAAATAACCAAGCAAACAGACTGGGTTTGCAGGAGCCTCCTATGCGTAAATGTCTAAAGCTGAAAGCAAGCATCTTTTTTTTTCTGTAGATATGTTTCTTTTGTTCATGTCAGACAAACGGAGGTGGTTCTGTGATGTTGTGAGGTTTTTCTGCCTTTATGTTCCGCAGACAAATAACAGAGAAGGATCTGATTAATGTGAGACAGCTCCAGGGCTGAAGATGTATTTTAGGGACATTTTATTGATACTTGTATTCGTCACATTAGTTAGTATTGCAGGGTCTGTTTTTGACTCAGTTTGGGCACTAATACTTTTTTAAAAATTACACCTCATACTGTGTCCAACTATCAGAGTGCCTTTTATGACATTTCACCACTTCGTGTCTTAAAAGCTGTAATATAACCGCACCTTGAGCAGTCAACTGTTCTGTTTTAGGCTCTGCTCCATTCCAAACACTTCATTGAACAAGATTCACATTAAAATTTCTCTTTGTCAGTTGTGACTGTGATTTTTCTTTTCCTTTTTTTTTTCTTGTACCATCCATCTGGTGTTTGTGGCATTTGAGTCATGAAGCTCTGATGTCTGACTCATAAGTCAACTACGTGATGAACATCTTCTTGTCTGTTATTAAGTTCCTCACGAAGCAGTTCAGGTACATTTGTGGACAGTTTCATTAAAAACATGAGCCTTTTGCACAAATTTTGTGACATATTTATTCCTCACAGACTCCTAATCTCCTCCGTTTGTTGCGAGTATAGATTTTTGAAGAAGACTTTTATTAACCACCCGTTCATGCTTCCTCTCCCTGTCTCCACATGAATGTCAAAATGCTGAAGGTTAATACCAAGTTAATTGGGAGCTATGATGCTTCCGTACAGAGTTCTGCAACATCTAGCTTGACAACAAAGTATCAGGACGTTTTACTTGGACCTCAGCCATGCCTATCCATTTCCTGATGTTTATGATTAGATTAAACATCCATTAGTTCAATGGCAGCCATGTGTGTGTGCAAAAAGGCCACAGCTGCTACATGCTACAGTAGTTGGTCACTAGTCTGTGCTTTGTATGGCACATGCCTGATCAGCTGCTCTTCAAACAGAGCATGGGGGTTGGGATAGTCAACCTTGGATGCATTGCGTGGTATTTGTAGACATGCTGTTTCAGTGAAATTTAACTAAAGTATATTAAGTTTATAATCAGATTTTGTTTTTACCTTTTTTAAAAAAATGCTTTCAATCAATTATACTAATTGATATTTTAATGATACTGTTTGTTTTCCTATAATTGAATTTTTAAACCTGCACACATTATGTTCTGTCAATAAATACAAACAGTCTGTTACATAATATATTGAGAGTTTATTGTCATTTGCTTTCACAAATGGATCAAACTTTCTTAACTAAGCTCAGTTCAGCGCTACAACTGCCCCTTTCACAGAAGTTCACCTCTGGATCAGATGTTTTTGTTCCCTAATTTGCTGTCATCAGTAGATGCAGTGTGACGAGGCTGAGCCAGGCCCAGAATGAGCACTGTTCTTCAGGCAGAGACCTGGCTGAGGTCCGCTGAAAAAGCAGTTAACAGGCTGCTGCATGCGTTAAAGTTAACTCCTGTCATGCTTTGTGTTGTATAGCACTGTGCTGCATGTGGGACTCCTGTGGTTCATAGGAGGCAGAATCAAAGCTACCGCTGATCATAAAACTGTAAATGACAGGAAAATCACACAGAGGAAAAAAAACGTGCTGTTGTTGGGGCATCATAGTCACTGTGGCCGTGAGGCATATTTCTTGAAGGGCACCGACAGCCGTGGCCGTAGTGGCCCTACTGTATATGCACAACTCCACTACTTCCTGAACTTAAGCCAGCATCTTTGTTTCCTGTTTTTTAATACTGGACAAACTGATTAATCCAGATGTCCCTGACCTCAGTAACCACAATGACAATTGACAGACACACCTAGATTAATCGGTTTGTCCAATAATGAAAGACAAGAAACAAAGGCGCTGGCTTAAGTTCAGGAAGTTGTGGAGTTGTGCATATAGGTATACAACATGTACTGGTCAAATAAAAGTATAAGTAAAGTCAATAAGATAGTACAACATCATAGAAGATTTATAAACCTCGATGGTTAAGAATTCATTGTCTGTAAAATGTGCAGATAGACAGATGTGCATTTACAAGGAAAGTTGCACAATGTGAAGAACTAAATACAAGCAAATGTGCAAAAGCAGCATTAAAAAATACACTGATTAATATTTATATTATAATATTTATATTTATAAGTTAAAAAACCAAGTAAGAGCATATTGTTTATTCAAGCTGTTCCCTGTCTGAGAGAGTTGATTTACTGAACAGTGATGGCATAATGCAAGAAAGACTTTCCGCATCAGTCCGAATGACATCAAGGTTGTTTCAGGCTTTCAGAGAAGTTGCTCCGCTGTTTGTGGTTTAGAGTTTATCTGTGATGGCTTACAGTTTATTCAGTTCAGTTTGTTTATTTGGATAGACCAAAGGGTTTCAACAAATTTACTTTTACTGTGTTCTATTTATTACATTTCACATTTGCAGGTGACACTGTTATTTTTTACTTGCTTGTGTTTGTTTATTTTAATGCAGTGAACATTCATCCTCTGTGAGATTTACATATATACAAGTCTTACCTTGCTATCACAAAATACAACAAATATTCAAATGTATTCCTTCCTGTGACAAACAAAAAAACTACTTCAAACTCCATCTAGAATGAGTCTGTATGTATGATCATGCAACATTTTTTTACTGTTAAAATTGTATGATGATCTTCTTTTTTATAACTCCAACACAACACTCACAACCAGGACAACTTTGACTTTTGGACTTTTGGATGAATAGATAGTTATTTTGACCTGATGTTTATTTTTATTTTATTAACAAATGGTATCCATATCTTTCAGACATATTAAATCAACCTCACCAGATATACTTGACCGTACCATTTGAGGAATTTGTTTTTTCTTGGACCAAAGTGTAGTCCTGCAAGATGGTACATTGTGTAACATAACAAGCATGTCTATATAAAATGCAGGGTAAAACTGGACTTAAAGTAAAATAATCATAAAATCTGAAAATATAAAGCATTTATTTAAACAAGCGAGACTTGACATTAAGCTATAAAAACCAAAGAGCAGGTTTGCCAGACAAAGAGCAAGGATATTAATTAATTACCTGCAAGCTAAATTAGCATGCTGCCTCATTTAATGGTTTGATTGACATATGAATAAATGAAAGCCTGAGGCTGTTAGTCTTACTCTGACAGGCTCTGTAGCTTCTGCCTAAAGGTAACAGTCAAACTTTGAGAATAAGTGAGGTCATCAAGGACCTTATGAGCACTTCACCTTCATAAATGGTCTTAAGGGAAGGATAGTCCTTTTTATGCATCACCTTCAACAAATCTTGTAGGATTCACAATTTTATCTTTCAGAGTTCTGCACATTCCTGCCAGTCCAGATCTAATTATGCTTTCTAGTGCAGCAGTTTGAAATATACAGATAGCATCAGTGTTCACACCAAACAGTGCGTTGGAAGATCGGCCTCAGATAGTCTTCATGCCCAAATATTTGGAAGTGTGTGTGCTCAGTAACATTTTCATATCTTCGTGCGTCCCTAGGTATTTTAATAACTGAGTAATTGTTGTAGTAAATTGCCACACATTAACTGAAATCAACTACTTAAATGAATCTTACAGCTAAAAATAGTCAAAGGCAGCAGCTAATTCTCAGATTTTAGGAGCTTGAAAAGCTAATTATTTGACACATCTGCTTGAAAATAGCTATTTTTTATTATCATTTACATAGCAATTAATTAAACTCAAAAATTGATTACTAACTCATATATGAAATTGAAGGAAATTGGTATTTTGTTTAAAAATGAGAGGATAACTCCGTTTGGCTTTGCTTTGGTGTCAGCCTTCACTGCTGTGGTGTGTGAAATTAGTAATTTTAGGGTCATCCTATGCTGAAACAGAAGTCATGTCATGTTTACTCGAGCACAAACAACCGTATCATGCAGTACTGAGAGCAGTGAGAGCTCAGTTCGTCAACAGGATCTCAGCTTTAAAACCTCAGACGTCTGCAGCTGACAGGGTAATATTGCAGGTTGCAGTCGCTGCTTTTATAACAGTCTGCTTGTTTAAGATTAAACTCACACAGCTGGAAGCTCGCATTTCAAAGCATCGGAAACAAGAGTCACACTCTGTCACTGACACTAGCTGGAAATAAAATCCTCTCTCTTTGTGTTTCAGATATTCACACGCTATGGAAAATGCTACACATTTAATTCAGGCCAAGATGGAAGGCCCCTGCTGGTGACGATGAAGGGTGGGACGGGCAATGGCCTGGAGCTGATGTTAGATATCCAGCAGGATGAATACTTGCCTGTTTGGGGAGAGACTGGTAAGCCACACCTGGGGGACACATCACATGAACATCTAAAGGCTTCTAGCATCTAAAAGTGAATTAAAGCAGTTGTTGACTTTATATAAACAATTTATTTTCAGCTAACATATCAAATAGGTGTTTGTTGGGTTAAAAAAAAAAATGATGTTATCTTAATGTGATTTTGTCTCATGTTATCCCTACATAATATACTGTATATGTGTTGCATGAACACAATTTATTTAAGTACCATGAACAACAAAGTAAGATTAACTTGTTTCTTGTCATTTGAAGTAACATAATCTGTTGACATAAAAAAAAATTATGCAAGTCAAAGATTAATTTCTTTGAGTGAAAATTACAGCTGACACTGCAAGGTTGGAATAATTACCATAAATACAGATCTTTATTGTAAAGATTTTTATTCTGTCCTTTAAAAAAAGGAAAGAAATTCATCATCAAAGAAGCCTGTTATTTTCAGTGTTGGATCTCGAAAGATTTCAGAGATGTGAACTTTCACTGAGATTGCCCTCTAATCCCCAAGACAGAGGCTTGACTCGGATAGATTGCACTTACTGTAAGCCCTTTTTGATGTAACTGGGAAGCTTTTAATCTATTTTATGGTGCTGGTGTACACTTAACACCAAAAAAAAAAAAACCTGTTTCATTGTTGAGATCTTGTGTAGTCACTATGTTTACATGACACAAGAAAAAAAACAATTTACATGTACTTTGTTCAAATAAATCTTTTTTAAATTGAAGCTTTCAAAACTATTTGAAAATGTCCAAATCACTTTCAGACCATGAGCCCCGGTGCACTGTGTAGCTCCAAAGGCCTATATTTCAATAACAATACTGTAGTGTATCCTATGACAATCAAATTCACAAAAGGCTTATGTTTTTCTTTTTTTTTTCTTTTTTTTTAAGTGAAACCAGCATATTAAGTGTGTGTCAACTCTTGTTCACATGATGTAATTACAGACTGTCGATCTTCTCAATTAAAATCCTGATTTTACAGTTGGAACAGCATTACACAAAATCCTTTTCCAAGTAACTTCAAGACAACATCTTTGCAGTAAATTCTGTGATAATTACATGTAATTACAAACATACATTGCATGCACTCATATAATTGCAATCATCTCCCACAGAAACTTTTAAGTTGCACCATGTTGTCACGGTGACTTACGTTGGTGACTTGCTCAATCACACTCCTGCACACGTATAAAGATGGTGGGTCGATTAAGTGGTTTAGTTGAGCTGCAATCACTGCTTGACTCAACTATGCATGTAACCACAGAGACTAAAAAAGGTTAAATTCTCATTCAGCAATGTTCTCCTCACCGAATAATCATGATGATCTTTCAGAGTAGCCTACATTCTAATGATTAAAAATTCATCCATTGCTTCCCTGAGATCATCAGCTAATCTGCATAAAGACAGATTGTTATTGATTTGAAGAATTTGAATATTTTGTAATATAATTGCATCCCTTGCCGGTTAAGCTTGTAGACCACATGAATACAAGGAAGAAAAATAAGTGCAGAGCCATTTGCCAGATATTAAATCAATTGCAGCTACAAACTCATCCATTCAGGGTCGACTCCTCATCAGCGAGTCTCAGTGCAGCTTCAGGGTGCCATGACACTTTGAATTTAATCCAGCTGTATATGCCACCATGTGTTCGTTTCAATACTTTATGGACACAGGGGAATAAATGCAAGGAGACAGCTCAGTGTGGTCGCAGAGACATAGTGCTCGCGGTCATTATCAAATGAGAGGAATGATTTAGAAAGCCTTTACTGGAGTATATAAATACAAGCCTCCTGTATTTCATGATTCAATTATTTAATTGTGTTAATATTAATTGCCTTTTACATAAGGCTGTTAAATCACTAAAGAAGTATTTAGAATATGAGGTTAGATTAACTCCAACAAAGACACTAATCATATAGCAACGTACTATAAATGGTTCAGAGTTTATTGGCATTGATTTAAGGATTTTTTCTCAAGGGAGTTGGTTTGGGATGTTCATTATATTTTGGAAGCAGACATTTACTTGTTGTGGTGTCGCATAATAGTGACGTCATCAAAGCCGTCGCAGTAAAAAGGTCTGTAAATAACGACGGATCACCACAAAAAGCCGCTTCGAGCTCACAGTAGGGGTCTGACTAATGCTTCGTAACAAAACATTGGTAAAATTAAGGAGTTTGTGCAGATAATGCCTTATTTAGAGGCTGCACGCAGTTGCCCCATAACTTCCATTATATCGGACATACGCTGATCTGGAGTGGATCTAAATATCTCCTGAAGGAATTCAAGTTGCATCAAAACTGTCTGGGTGAGTAAATGAACGTATTCATGCTAGAAAATAGGTCCAGATTGAAAAAAAAACTAAGTTCCCCTTTAAGTTAAGTCAGGTGTGTTAATGCAGGAAACATTGAAAACTTGCAGAACAGCGGCTTTCGAGGACCAACTTTGGACACCCCAGAGTTAATCCTTTACAAACATCCTGGCTAATCTTGCCTGATTAACCAACTCCACCTGTGGAGGTGGTTAGTCAGGCAAGATTAGACAGAGGATCTGACACATCACACAGTTCAAATATCAAACACACAACTTTACACGATCCATGACAAACCTCACTTCCTCTGTGTTGGTGTGCATGTGCATTTATATCCATAACACCCCCAGAATGCTAAATGTGGTCAAACACTGTAACAGCTGAGGAAAGCTGGCAACACAGCTCTACTGCACGACTCAGAGGCAGAATCAAGGGTGAAAAAAACAGTCTTTACTTTCATGGGTTCAGTAAATAGGGAGCCAGTCGGTGGATCAGACAAATTTTATGCGACAAGAAAGAGGCAGAGTCAAAGCCAAAGTCCGAGGGAGAAAAGTCAGAGATCAAAAACAGCAGGGCACAAAACAGCAGGAGAAATGGTAGTAATGCTTGTCACGGAGTGCAAAGATAAACTGTGACACCCGCAGGATTTAAACTACAATATTTGGTACAGCTTGTAAAAAAATTGTACACAGTACCATTAAATTGACTTGTTTGAGCTAAAGCAGACTAACAAAGGGGTGTTCACATATTTTTTTTATGATACTTTACATTGTGGGAGACAAGAGATGAGACCGACTGGATTGATGCACATTTCTCTGAATGAGTTGCAGGTTTTTATTTCCTTCTCCTTTTTTTAAGCATGCTATGTATTAGATCTTACATTTTGGCAAAAATAATACCTTTTGCTAGTACTGTAGCCATTTCATCTGGGATAGAGCAGTAATGAGGAGCATTAATGCCACTGTTGCTGTGTGCTATAAGCCTAATCCTTACTAATACACATGCACCAAATGAAGAAAAACAGTCATTTATTGGCACTGAACACTGGAACAAATACATAGAAATTGCATTTCTGCTTGCTTTTTAGGCTTTGTAAAAAATTGCATAAGGTATATCTGACACAAGTAACAGCCTAAACAGTAAAGGTTGTGCTCTGGTTTAGTTACTGACAATGGCAGGAACCATTAATCTAAATAATCTATATATTATGACTAAAGTAGGCCACATGCATGGCTTGCATAACCCCTGCCACACGCTCTCATAACAGGTAGCATTAAGGCTGGAACCTCATTCAAAAAGAACCATAAACTAGTCATAGAAATCTTACTTTTTCTTCATTTTTTTTCATCCAGCTGGAATGAAAAATAGTTCTCTCAAATAATGAGCTCAGGTAAATTGTGATAACAGTCTCAGGTTTAGTGAGCAGGCAAAAGGTATGAAACCCATGATGGCAAGAAGGGACACTTCTGAAACTGAAAAAGTGAATGTTCAAATTAAGAAAAAGAAAACAAAAAGGAACTTATTATTTGAAAAGGAAAAGGGAAAACATAGCGTAACCTAAGAAACAGAGGGATATCAGAACTACTGCCTGCAGAAGTTGTAGTTGCGTTAATTTATGATTATCTGTTGCTTATGAAAGTAGAAAGAAAAAGATAATTTGATGTTTCTGGTGAATCGAAAAGCTTACCTTAGTGTAGGATAGGGGTGCCAAAGTCCAGGCCTCGAGACCTATGATCCTGCCACTTTTGCATGCATCCCTTCTCCAACACACCTGAATCAAATGAATGGCTCGTTACCTCTGCACATGAGGTAATTAAGGTGTTGGAGAAGGGATGCATGTAAGAGTTGCAGGATAGTGGCGCTTGAGGACTGGACTTGGCCACCCCTGGTGTAGAGGATGTTTCCCTGTTTCAACACACCTGATTTTAATTAATGGGTCACAAAGCAGAGGTTGATAAGCTATTGAATCCATTTCATTTTAATCAGGTGTCTTGGCACATGGAAACATATAAAACCTGCAGGACTGTGGCTCCTGAGGACCACAATTACTGTACCTCTCTTGCTTTAGTGCATGATAACAAAAACAATAAATAAATAAATATAGTGTAAAAGTGTAAAATTTGTGTTTTTACTTGTAGGCGGTTGCATTAAAGCTTTTCTCCATAAATGTTACATAACCAGCCACTATAAAATGACGCAAGTTATACGTGTTTACTGGACAGCCTAACAGCTGTAATGCAAAAGGGTATACACTTGGCAGGTGTATTTAAAAAAATACAATAGCTGCTTCAGTGCCAGAATTTACGTAAATATACTCCACAGAGTGAGTTTTACATTGGTGAATAATCACTTGACAATGCTTTGGTTCCTCTTAACCCACTGAGATAGTAAAGGGCAAAGCCACTGTTGTTTTGAAACCTCATTTTCAACATTTACTCATCACAATCTTGGTCTTTTTCAAGAGGTGATGTGGGAGAGTGTTGCTTTAAAGCAGAGTCGAAGTGACTTTGAAGGAGGGGATCTCCTCCTGATCAGCCTCATTGTAGTAATTAATCAGCCAAGCCTCACAAGACATCATGTGATAAATCTGTCTGCCTGTCCAAACATAGTTTTACAATAATGATGCAAAAATGATAAGCACTTATGGTTTTTGTAGCTTTTTGTTTTTGACAGAGCAATCAATGTTCAAGCAACATTATCACAATTCATCACTGTATTTATTATTCAAGTGCAATCATGTAATTTTTATATTTTACCCTAACTAGTTGGATCTAATTCCTGCCACACACAAGAGCTTTCAGCTGAGTTAAAAGTCATTCAGGGCTGTTTGCTCAGCAGATAGCTCATCGTGTGCACCTGATTTTTGGTGAGTTTTCTGCCTCATGAGGCCTTGAGGTCAAAATCAAACATGTTTGATATTTTTTGTCTCGCAAGGCGAAAAACTCACCATGTGCGCTCAACTTGAGCTGTCTGCTGAGGGCAGAAGATCTAGCGACCAATCCAAACGCATCCGCAGATCATATGATCATATTCAAGATGGCAGCCCTCTGTCATCACGTTAGAAGACTTGGTTGATATTTTGCAAAAAGATCCAAAGACTGAAGGCAGAACAATTTTGAGGATCTATTTGTTAGAAACTGAATTGTGTTATCGCATTTAATTTTTCTTTATTTAGTCTTTTTATTAAGTAAATTGTATGCAACATACTGTACTATGGTATAATCATACCAGTTGGTGGTTGTAATGCACCTTTGAGTTTGCCAACTGCCATTAAAATCGAAAGAAGTAGTCATGGAAGAAAAGTTAATAAAACTTCAACAGAGATGGATATTTGGATGGATGTTTTTGAAGTCCGACGAAGCATTGTATAGTCTGGCCGTATTTCCACCAATTTATCTTCTAAAATGTAACGTTGCCTTAAGCTGCCATCTTGAAATCATGTGATCTGCGGATGTGTTTGATTGGTCGCAAGATCTTCTGCCCTCAGCAGACAGCTCAAGCTGAGCGCACACGGTGAGTTTTTCGTGTTTGATTTTCACCTCAAGGTGTTCTCTCAAAAGTACAATATTGGTCTTTATGATGTCAGAAGTGTACCTTTAAACTATGAAAAAGGGTCCAAAGAGATATAAAGTACAAATTTGTACCATTTCAACCCTAAGGGTACCTGCAACATTGAAAAATGTGTGTTGCTTGTACAGTAACCATAATTAGCAGTACTTCTAAACAGTAGTTATTATATTATGATTTTCATAACAATCATAGTAATCATCATTCATGTCTGAGCATGCCATTAAGTTGTATAAGCCTTGATTATAGGAAAGGCTCATTTATTTGTACACATCTCATGTCCAGGACAGTTCAAAGTGTTTTACATAAAACAAAAGCATTATACAGGGTGCAGAAGGAAAAAAAGTAAAAGATAGAAATAGTAAAAAACATGATTTATAATTAAAAGCAAGAGTTCTAAGGAGGCGGTACTAATGAGCCATATAAGCTAAACATGAATATAACAAACCTGGGTGACGTGGGTTACCAACCTATGGAAACAATAGTGACATATCTGCCCACCAATCATGAAGGATTTTTTTCTTGTTTGACAGTAGTGGTTCATCCAATGGTGAGAGAGAAATTCAGACCGGCCAGACCTTCTCTGAGCAGGCGCAGTCTTGCTGCTTTTCATATGCTTATTAGTTATTACCGGCCAGACACAGTTTCACTCACAGCTGGTTTCGCTCTATGCTAATTAGGGCCGTTAGAGCATGCGCACTTGCCGTGGTTAGTTTCCGACAATATGTGGCACAGGTGAACATGGTGTTTGCAGGGTGTAAAAAATCAGGTTAATTTCCAGGCGTTTCTCTTTAATAGTAGGAGAAAGGTGAAAAAATAACTTATAAACTAAGTTTAAACATACTTAATGCATAGACAGCAGAAAAGCTCAGGTGTTGTCTGCACAAATTTTCAAACATGCAAGCCAAACATGATAATTTTTCCTTTGCTCTACTTATTAGCTGTTTGTTGTATTTTACTTATGTATTTGTACCCAGGAAAAAACAATATATTGAAATTGATGTGGTCAAATTTTAAGTTTAAAAATGGAGAAACGAAGCCTTGAGGATTGCTCAGAGATCAGTGTGATTCATTAAATGCAACTCCGTTCACTGTCCGTGGGGCTCGCTGGGTATGGGTACAGAGAGAGAGTGATCTGTCAGGAACAATTCATAAGCTAAAAGAACAAGACAGCTGGAATAAAAATTTCATGAGAACATGAAAAGACAGCGGCCTTTGGAAATGCTTTCTTTCGAGACGAGTCTATATTCAGCATACAGTACATGCACTGGAAGCTTGCGTGGAGAAAGCCAGCCAAGCTGCACTGAAGGCACAGTAGACCAAGGAAGTGGAGGTGTTTTTCTCACAAAGATGGAGATGATCTTGTACTGATGGAATCATGATGTTCACAGAAGAACTTGAAAGCTGCCAAAAAATTATTGTAGTTACAGAAGTGAATTTGAACAGGATCAGCTGCTTGTTTAAAGAACATCCTACTAAGGGGAGTATAAAAGTCTTTGAATAACCCTCCAGAGCCCTGACCTAAATCTCCAAAAAGCACCTGTGGGATTTCATAAAGAATTTGATGTCAGCTCTGAATATTTTTCTGGCTGAAACATAAAGTGGAAAAAAATATACTGTTTTTATAGCATTGCTTCCCCATTTGAATTTGCATGTATCCATTTGCACAGTATAGAAACATAAAAACAGATTGTGCACGTGAGATTTAAAAGAAAAACTCATAAAAGGGTTACAGAAGATGTTAAAGAAGTTCAAATTTAATTGACTATCTAAAAGAAAACTTATTATATTTTTTCTTTATATTTTTTAATAATTTTAAACCAGATCATTTAAGATGTTTATAAGGGGACTCTACAGACATCTTCTTAGAATTTAGGAGGCTAAAACAGGGGGACTTTATCCAAATATGGAGAACCATTTACACGTAGAACTTATAGCTATTTAATACAAAGAATCCTCTTTGACATTGAAATAATTGGACAAATCACTGAAAAGTTTTTTTAATAGACAGATGTAGGCTATTTCTTAATTATTTCTTCACTGATTAAGAAGAAATTGATCCCTGCTATATCCAACAACATTGGTGCAAGAGAAATAGACCATCCTCACAATGCAAAAACTATGCAAATAAATAAATAAATATGGGCAATGGAAAATCAGAACTCACTGTAGAGCCTGGCAGCATAAAAAGGACTGGGCTTCCACAGAAGACAACAGTAGTATGATCACAGCATTCTTTCAATTATAAATAAAATCCCTTGCACAACATCCAGCAAAGTGAAGTAAAGTCTCCAGGAAGTCAGCATATCATTATCTAGGTCTACTGAAAGAGAAGAAACCACAAGAAGAAACACACCATCAGATACAAGCCGTTTCTACTGTCAGTCTCACGAATAGAAAGGCCAAGAGTTTAACAGAAACTATGAAGAACATCTGACGGGTAAGGGGGCAGCTTCCTTGGTAAAATCAAACTGACATCAACTTGTATCAAAGTGATAGAAGAAAAAAGAGGGTTTGGAAGAGCTTATGATCTAAAAGATGCAGCATCACCTGTTATACAGGTGGAGAAAGTGTGATAGGATGTACATGCATTGCATCCATTTGCATTGATTTACTACTGCTTCTGTACTTCTTTTTATGTATATTAATGACCGTATACAGAAGCAGTCTGATGAATTATTAAGTGCATGGTAATATGCAGTCAAACGCAGTAAAGCTGATTGGACAGCACGGCACAGTATCACAGGATATAATAGTATATGATCTTAAACATACTGTACTCTGCAGGCAACTCAGGTTATTCTTTTTAGGTGAAAAATTGCAATATTCTGTGATGACAAGCAGTCAGACCAAGCTGCATCCCTGTTACTGAAGTCAAGCCTAGAGGCTGAAAAACACAAACAACAACTCGGACCAGCTGCACTAAAAGCTTGCCAAAGCATCACAAAGAAGAAAATAAGCACTTTGGGCCCACTAACTTCCAGGTTCTTGACAAAATACTGCAGAAAGAAAGAGTTCTAGCAAAAAAAAAGCTAACCGCTTACGTGAATTTGAATGTATTATTTCAAATTCACCGGAAAAGCCTCATAAAGTTTTAGTTTATATTTGAAACTTGAATGCAATCATTTGCTGACTGATTTTTATGTAAACACAGATGAAGCTGCACACGACTTGCATTTCTTTTAAACTTAGAAGAAAATGGGGTCTGCTGGCGAGATTTTTAGCTTAGTAATGCCTATAACGTATGCTGAAATTCGGGGGTGCTGTTCACTGGCAGGTTTACTTGAAGTAACCACGAAGTTCTGTCTGTCTTCTCCCACCTAGTAAAGCTTTTAGACATGGGTTGTAAGAGATAGCATGATTCCATAGATTTAGATGCTCAATTGATATGGATTGCTTTATGGACAATAGGAAGCATTTTCAGACCTGGAAAAGATGCGCAATAATTTCATGATGATAATGTCAGCCAGCGGTACCGTTTTGCAGTCACTCAAGATCTCCATTAGTATCCAACATCACATACCTTGGACATGCGCTAATATCACAGTTTTCAGCATTGCGCAGTGTTTGTTTTTTTTTAATTAATTAGAAATTAGATTATTTTGTAAATGGAGCCTTTCTTTATAACACTGGAGACTGAACATTTTGGAATGACTACAGTGAGTCAAGCCAACAGCAAAGTCCATGAAAATTGTCTAAAATCAAAATTGCACAAAAGAATGCCTGTCAGTCTCTCTTGTGATGAATACAAATCTGCTCAATCATGTTTTAAACTACAGTTTGTTGTGAGAGAGTTCAGACTGTTGTTCCAGTGATCTGATCTCAGATAAGCAGTGATGGATGGATGGATGGATAGAAGGAGGGAGAGAGAGAGGTAGGGAGGGAGTAGCCAGGTGAAACCCATGGAAACAACCTGTTGTGCATCAGAAAGGATAAGTAATGACAATAGGGTCAAATAAATGAATACATCTATCATGATGGTTGTAATTTGTTCCAGATTGTCACCCACTTCTGGTTATATTGACTTCATTTATAAGTTGTTGTTGTTAGTGGTGGTTTTTTGTTGTTGTTTTGTGTGTGTGCATAATTTTAACATAGCAGGAATTCTCTTGTGTGAAAAAGGAATAACTTATCATTCAAGTTTCAAAAGTACACAAATAGCTATGACTGAAATATGACGTACTTTTGTAAGCAAGAATTATATGTATGTGTGCAGCTTTTTTTCATATGCATTTATTTAGGAAGAAGCAACATGTTGTGTTTCAGTTTTATATTCTGACAGTTGAAGTATGCTCCACTTAAACTGAGACTTTCCTGCTGAATGCCGGCCATATCTCTGAGCTCCTTAATTGAAACTGGTGAAAAAGGCTTGCACTAAGAGGTTGATACCAAGTGACAACCAGGGAGAAGAAAGCTGCAGGAAAAACAGACATCCCTGAGCCAGCATTCAGTGCAGCAACATCTCTTGGCTCCTTCCTCCCATTTTCACCATAAGCTTTTTTTGGTCTTTGCAAATGTTACAGAGAAATGCTTGCACAAGTGATGTTTTAGGTTTGAAGCCATGTGTCATTTTGATGTTCCCCTCATCCAGCAGTTAAAGAGTCCCATCTGCTTCATTTAAAATCTATACAACAGAGCGCTGTAGGAAGGATGCTGTCAGCTGTATTGATTTCTCTTTTATCCTCATCATTATTTATTTATTTATTAATTTATGCATTCACTCTCATTTTGCTTGTAGTAAATAAGACTCCTGTGGGGCAGGTTTTGTCAGCAATTGATCTATTTGGAAACTTCATCTCCTCTCACTCTTCATTTCAGCCATTGTCCGTCTCAAAGGGCCACAATGTATTTGCCATTCATGAAAAACCATGGTCTCTAATATGATTTAGAATTTGATGAATAAACAATCACACCCCAAGAATAATCCCACCCAACCCCCATATAACACTCCATCTCTTCCAGTTTCCAGTGTGTTTTTCCCTTTCTTCCTGAAATGTAATGCAGCATTGAAAAAGCTTTACCTCCATCTGATTAGTAACAACTGCCAATGTATAAACACAAGTTATCAGCCCTGCTGTAACCCTTCTAACCTCCTCTTGTCAACAGACGAGACATCGTTTGAAGCAGGGATCAAAGTTCAGATCCACACCCAGGATGAACCCCCATTCATAGACCAGCTGGGCTTTGGAGTGGCACCAGGGTTTCAGACCTTTGTCTCCTGTCAGGAACAACGGGTATGTCTTGAAGAGATCGCAAAAAGTATAATAAGATATATCGGCATTATTGACAATAAAACTGCTTGTGGTTTAGCTTTTTAGTTTTTATGCCATGTTAAAAATATAAAGGATTAGTATTTATAGCTGCTTCCACTTAGAAGAGTTCCTTTAAACCGTGTTTTAATGGTCATGCATTGCAGTCTAGTAATTTTGCAGCAGCAGAGAAACACTGCCATTTTTAGTGCACACATTTTACAGCATGGCAATTATTATTACATACAATGCACCATGACCTAGTCTAGTGGATGTTTTTCTTTTCGTACTATGTTAATCTGTAGAAAAAGGGGGGAAAAAAGACCTGCAGTATTATGAAATGCTTAAGTCTGTGATGTAAAATAAACAGAAGCCAACAAAACAAGCAAGACACAAATATGTTTTATAAATAATATGTTTTCTGCTCATTTGGGGAAATTACTGTAACTGGCAAGGAGAAGGTAAGTCATGTGATTTTAGAAACTGAACCTTGACCTAAATCCAGTCATTTAAAGAACTGGGATATATAAAAGCAGTACATCATGGCATGAACAAATGAGATTACTTGGAAAATGGATTTTGCTACTCAAAGGGCTGGAAAAGGTTGTAAAAAGATTTTTATCTGCACCATTCCACAATAAAACAGAAAAATGGAGGGAAATTCAAGTCTACTGTTTCCTTCTGATTGGTCTACCAACAAAGAGCAGCAAGGTCACAGAGAACTCAGGGTAACTTGTAAGCACCCATAGGCCTCAGTCACATTGTCTAATAGGCAGATTCTTTTTTTTTCCTTCCTGTTCCTCTTCTGAAGTCTTTATTTGGCCTATTAACAAAATGTAATCTGAATATTTTGTATGTACCTTTTTTACAATGCGATTTGTCATTTTTACTGTGGTTCAAAAGATATTTACCGGGGCAGAGGCCATCTGATCGTATAGTACAACAAGGTTTTGAACAAAGTTTTTACTAAAAGGTGATTAAATAGGTGTCAGAAACTGTGTACTGTACTGTACTGTAACTGTAACTGTAACAGCCAAGAGGCTAGCTTGTTAGCAAGCTAGTAAACAACTGATAAAGAAGTTTCTGAAAGTATTCATTTGCTCACCTCCAACTCCCTCTGCGGTGTAAAAAGTCCACAGTGCAAATGTCAACGCCTCCATGACTTGATCCACATGTTTGTTTTTTTTTTCTTTTCAATGGATTTTCAGCACATACAGCTGCACGGATAACAGCATTAGGGAGCAGCCTAGCTGCCATGATTGTTTACAATGCAAGATGCATTGGGGGGGGGGGGGTAGAGCTTGATGACGACAATATCAGAATTTCTCAATGTAAGCTGCATTAGCGCCTCCAGCAGCAGTAGACTTCTCAGGCATCTGCTCTGACAGTGAACACAGGATTCAGAGAGGAGGGGGTCTAATTAGACATCTGACTTGTTCCTGGTGGGAGTTGATGCACCACAGAGGTCAGAAAGAAACCACGGTACCGCCAGAAGGCAGCGCACATGGACTTAGCATGAATTGGTCATATGGCTTTAAAGATATCATAAACTGAAATGAGGATAAAGTATAGGATAAAGTTTATTCAGTTAACATCTATCTTGAATCGTACATGTCCAAAATCAGCTTCTCTCAATGAGATAATGCCAAATTGGGATTTTTTAATATGGCATGAGTAATAAATTAGTTATCCAGAAAATGAATGGGTTAGTTTTGCAGATTAATCTCTCTGTATTCGCACATTCATTTTGACAGACCTACTAAAAATCCCAAATTGATTTTTTTTTTCTTAAAAAAGAAGTTTTGCACAATAAGTGCTATTAAAATGCTATTCTATACTTTTTTAAGTGTGTGTTCTGAAATGTTTCTGGTATGTAAATATGTTCAGTAACAGTCATTTTCACATGTATACCCAATCCAATCCACTTTATTTATAAAGCACATTGGAGTCAGAACATGTCCACAAAGTGCTGCACATACAAGATACCCAGCAAAAAAAGATAAAATAATACAGAAGTTTTTAATGTACTGTATATATGTGTCAGTATATATACAGTCCTTGAGAGCTACTATTCTGCACATTTTGGTTGCATCCCTTCTCCAACACACCTGAATCAAATGAATGGTTCATTACCAGGACTCTGTAGAGCTGAATGACTTGTGCATGAGGCAGTTAGCCATTTGATTCAGGTGTGTTGGAGATGGTATGTTCTTAAAATTGCAGGAGAGTTGCTCTCAAGGACCAGACTGTGGGCACCCCTGATATATACAGAAGAAAATAATATATTGCCATATATATCTTTAGCATGCATGCTTCAGATTATAGCGCAATATAGATTTATGTCCATATTGTCCAGCCCTGATTCCATCCCTCACCTACAGTATGGTCATGAGCTGTGTGTGGGTAGTGACTGAATGAATGAGATCTCGAATACAAACAGCCAAAACGAGTTTCCTCCGTAGGGGCTCTACTTGCTTAAAGAGATAGGATGAGAAGCTTTGTCATCTGGGACAGGCTCAGAGTAGAGCCGCTGCTCCTTCTTATCGAGAGGAGTCAGATGAGGTGGCTTGGGCATCTGGTTAGGATCTGGTTAGCCTCCCTGGTGAGGTGTTCTGGGTGTTGTGGAAAGAAAGACCTGAAGCTTAGCTTTTCATCCTGGTATTTATTTTTATTTTTGTCACCAGTGGAGTGTCCGGTGCAGATGAGCAAAAGAGCAAAAATTATATAGAAAGGGGGTTAAAACTCTAACAAAGTATCAAACTAAAACATTAGGCTAGGGCTGGAGCTCTGGTACTTGCTGCCCTTTTAGGCCCAGGCTGCAACATGACTCTCATGCCTGGAGCTTCCACTCAAGCTTTGTACTGGAAGGGCATGGACTACACCATGACACTGGCACATCCAACCAGTAGGAGACCCAGGGGGAAGGTACTTCATCTTGCCCCTGGCCTGGGAACACCTCAGGATCGCCTTGACAAGGGATTAGCAGCAAGAGAATGGATAGATGGATAGATGGATCCTGCACAAGGGGTTCACAGCACACCCCTGATATTACAGACAATGAGGACAGTGATTAACTATGATATAGTCATGATAATCAGTTACATTTTTTATCTAATTTGTTTTATTGCATTATTTTATCTACTTTTTAACCTTTATGAAAATCTGTTGTAACTTGAAGTCATTTATATAGAAATGTAAAAAATTCTTAAGGATTTACAAACTTTTCATCACAGATGTGCCACAGCCTCGAGCAGAAATGAGTAAATGGATACTGAGACTTTGTAACCTCAGTTCTTTCTAACTTCCCAAGCCTCAGTCATTGGTCCCAGCCGACAGAACTTCAAGTCACATCACTCGAGGCCATTTATCATTCATTGTACAGCACAGAAACTTCAATCCAACTTTTCTCACACATGCTGCTGTACTCTTTAAAACATGTAAACAGCAGAATTCCCTGGGTGGTATTTATTAAATTACCTACAATTTGCCTTCAAAGAGAAGGTTGTGTTTGGGGTGTAGTAAGTCAGTGCGCAATCACCATCTGGTCTGATGGGATATACCAGCACACATCTTCAGTGATGCATCTTCTTTTGATGTATCTTTAGATACATCAAAGAGAGATGTTTTATGTATTTCAACATCAGATATCCATGCATGGCTCAGGTGACCCCTGCCAGTGTTGATCAAACTCCAGACTGAGTAGCAGTGCTCACACTCTTGTGCTTAGTCTCTTTGAGCCACAGTTATCTGTTGGATCTTTGTGCTGCCTCTCAGACATCTGCCCTTGTCTGCCCCATCACGAGAGCTTTACTTGAACTTTTTTCAGCCAGTCAGCATCTCAGTCACTTGAGATTTTATCTGAAAAAAACTCTCTGAAAAGCAACAAAGAATAATGCTACAGATTCTGAATATATAAAAGCTGGCTATAGCCATAAGAACTATGACTCCAGAAAAGTCTTTGAGCTATTTACAAGAAAAACAATGAAAGTCTGTTTTTAAATGCAGAGTTAACAACTGTTGTGGTTTATTAATTCTGCTGCAAACACTAACATTGCAATTCTGACCTTACAAGTGACCCAAGTACTAAAGACTTACTGTTTGATTATTTATACTGTGAAACATTCAAAGAACCATTCTTGGTAAGATCCACACTGAATGGGATAGACACCTACTTTCTGGGTGGAATGCCAGAGTACACTTTGGTGTCAGCAGGAATGTTGGTTAACAGACTCTAAGGTGGTAATTGTACTGAAAATCTCTGCAGTGTAGAGCCTCAGTAACTCCGCGATAACTTTCATCACCTTCTTTATCGTCTGGTGTTTTGTGAGACTGAGACTTGAGCATTTCTAACCCATTTTCCTTTCTAATCTAGATGGAAAATAATCAAGTTAGGGAGGACTAATCTACACAGGATGCAGTTTCATTAACTTCTTGTGCAATGCCTGAGAGATCCAAATCCATGAGGAAGGATGCTGTGTTTTGGCTGTAGCTGTGCCTTCAGTACAAGACTTCTGCATGAAGTAGTTGTCAGACTCAGTAACACCAGATTCCCATAGGACACATTCTGTTCTCACTCTCTACACACAGCTGCTTTCACATTTATCTGCCAAATACCATTATCACATTTACGTATAACTCCCTCGGGGTCAAGTTGATTCCGCAGCGCACAGAGTCAGCCTGGTGAGAGGGCAGGGCAGCATCTGGCTGATGGGTGTTCAGACAAACCCTGGTTCTTTTCATTGCTGAGATAAAGGCTCCGGTTACATGATGTTTCTTAATTCGGAATCAATAGTTTCAATAATTCTGAATTCAATTATTCTCCTTCCTGTTTACATGGAAATAATTCCGCTTTAGATCTGGGGGTTGGGAAGGGTTCTGGTTGGACAGGGGGCGGATGTGACATATTTACGTCCATTTACATACCCGGAAATAAACAACCCGGCACCTGCTTCTTTTTGTTTCGGCAATGGCATAGGTAACCACATAATTTTACCGCTTTTCTCTTTGATTTTGATTGTAGTTTTGTAGCAACAGTTTGACACTAACATACTGCTTCATTTCTGCCAGCTGGCTCAAGTCCAATGCTAATTTAGCGTGCGCTTCAATGCCATTACAATAGGACAAGGGAAGGAGTATGCACAGAACGACATGAATTAACAAAGCGGAATAAAAGGTTTACATGATAGAGGAATTATGTTATTCGAAATTAAAAGAGAAATAAGCCAACCACTTAATTCAGAATTAGGTTTTATTCTAAATTATCGTTTTCATTTGGAATTAGGGGTTTGGTCTTTTTTAATCTTCTTAAACAGAATAAAATTTTATTTGAATTAAAACTATCATGTAAACAGTACTTTCACACTTCAGAAACAGAAGGATGGTGTACATGGTACAAGAGGGCCATACCTGTTTTACTGTTTTCTAAAACCCTTGTATTGATAACCAAACGATATTTACAGTGCTGAGTGTTGTGATCTTACTTTTCCTGCTGAACAGCTCAAAAGTGTGCACGTTTCTGACAGCACTAACAGGTGATCTCTTTACAGTTGTCATGTCTTCTATGTGTGAGTGAAGCAGCTCATTAAAGTCAGGAGAATGTCCTTATTATTGTGCAGCAACAACTGTTTTCTTCTCAAAGTTGCCACGACAGGTAGAGATACTTTCGACAACCAGCAATATTGAGAACTACAGGCGAATTACAGAGTGGGCCGAAAGTTTAGATGGATTCCCATTAAATAAAGGGCTAAATTCGCAATAGTAATTCAAATAAAATAAAACTGAAAAAGTAATACCTGTCCAGGCTGTACCCCGCCTCTCGCCTGATAATTGCTGGGATAGGCTCCAGCAACCCCCGCGACCCTGAACTGGATAAGCGGTACAGACTGACTGACTGACTGAAAAAGTAATAGTAAATAAAAATGTATTAAATCATGATTTAGTAAAATAAAGCCTTTATTTTGAATTGTGGTTTTAAAAAATAATTTTTTTAAAGAAACAAACAAAACTGTCCTAGACAAATTAGAGCACCCTACTCATGAACAGTGGACCAAAACACCTGTCAACAGGTGCAGAAGTCTGATTGGAAATTACCAAAAACACTTGAGTGCAGTCACTGCCTCAAACTGTTGCTCAATAAAATTTTAGATCAGGGGTCTGATGCACGAAGCAGGTTTAATGAAAACCCTGAGCTGTTTAACCCTGAAATTAGGGAAACTGAGTTTCGTTACACAAATGTAGGTAACTCAACCCAGGGAAAGAGGAGGAACTCTAGCCTGTTTCATGAAGAGGGGTAACTTAAACTCTCGGTCAGTTACCATAATAACAAACTCTCTGAAACTAACCTGGTCGGGAGCAGGTTAATGTGGAAAAACCTTGAGTTTCTCGCTGTCTCTGCCCACTTTCAGCCACACTCGCAGAATCAAACCAACCGCTGGTCATAAAACTGTAACTGACAGGAAAATCACGCAGAGGAAAAAGAGGTGCTGCCAATGGGGCGCATCTCCGGCCAAAGAGAGGGGCAGCATCGGCCATGGCAGCCCACTGCTGCCGTGTCAATGTAAGGGAAACATTTATCCGATACCTGATCAGGATGTAACAGCCGATTCCAATGGAGTCTGAAACCACGTGATCAGGCCCAATTTCCAATCATGTGAGCGGATCGGGACATCCCTAATCTTAATGCTGCAGACAAGAGCGCTTCTCCCCCGCAAGATCGCACCCAAGTTAAATAAATAAATAAATGACGCTGGGGCAGAGATGACGCTGGGGCAGACGCAGATGACGCTGTAGTGACGCAGTATCTGTGGGACGGTAGGCGATTCAAACCAGGCGAGTTAAGAAATTTAGCGCTTCAACTTGAACTTATTAATATTTGCCAATATAATAAATAATCATTAAAACAAATAATAAAAAAAAATCAGTATAGTGAAGGGTACAACCTGGAGGGAAGCGGGGAAGATTCGATCAGCCCGGCGGATTACATTGATCTTCTGTACCATGAACAGCAGGCCATGAAAAAAGGTTTAAAAAAACCGAAGTCAGCGTCTACTCCGGAGAGGAAAAAAAAAGGCAAGAGAGCTCGGGTAGGAGATTCTTCTAGTGCGATGTCTTCATTAGAAAACTCGGTGGACATCCTTATTTCCATAGAGAGGAAAGTAGACAGCTTTGACGCCCGTTTGAACCTGGTGGAGGTTCTCCATAAAGAATTCCAGGCGCTCCGGGAATCATTGGAGTTCAGCCAGAAACAGGTGGAAACACTAGCGGCCGCAAACGCCGACCTACAAGACACGGTTAAGTCCCTCACTGAGGGAATAAACCGGCTGTCAGGAGAAAATAAAAAGATGAGGGAGTCAGTAATCGATCTGCAGGCTCGGAGCATGAGAGATAATCTGGTATTTGCAGGGATCCCAGAGCAGGCAGACGAGAACCCCGAGGAAACAATAAAAGCCTTTATTCATAAACAACTAAAACTCCCCTCCGATACAGTCAATGGTATCGGCTTTCATCGCGTACACCGCATGGGAAGTAAAATGCCGGATTCACGCAGACCAAGACCGATTGTTGCTAAGTTTGTTCACTTCAAACAAAAAGAGCAAGTAAAGAAGCAGGGCCGCGAGCTGAAAGGGACCAACTTTGGAGTAAACGACCAGTATCCTAAAGAAATCCTGGACCGGCGTAAAGTCCTGTTTCCTATCAGGAAAAAAGCCATTACGGAAGGATCCCGAGCTGTCATCGCGGTGGATAAATTATTTATTAACGGACAGCTTTATCGGGACTCAAACATCACCCCGTGGCTCTTCTGATGTCAGGTACAGTTCAGTTTCATATCCTCCTAACTCTGATTAGATGAATTATTATCTGTTATGATCATAATTACTAATCTCACTACCGTTTCGACTTCACGGCTCACAACACGGATGCACTTTTTAAACCTCTGGTTTTCTGTCACTTTTCTTGTTTCACTTTCCACTCCTTCCCTCCTGTCTCTTTTTTCCCCTCAATCCTACACAGTGAACTGTCATTTCACTCGCGACTTTACAAACGTGAACACTACGGGTGTAGAAACTCCAGCACACGCAGCGCGAAGCACACATGCAGGTGCACGCACACACACACTGCAGGAAGAAAGAGCGCGATGTACACACAGACAGACTGGTTCAGCCTGCAGCTTACTATTCATACTTACGGCAGAAATACGCGAACAGATGCACGGCTTTATTAATATGCATGTAATACTTATTTCAGCGTTGGTTGAATGAAAATAGTCACTTGGAATGTGCGCGGAGCTCGCACAGGGGATAAGAGATTAAAAATTTCCAATCGGCTAAAAGATCTTCAGGCAGACATTGTCTTACTTCAGGAAACACATTTATCAAACTCCTCAGGCGATCTCCTTCAGACAAGACAGTTTCCACACGTGTATTCAGCTGGTTATAATTCTAGACAGAGAGGTGTAGCAATTTTGATTAATAGCAGGTTAAAATTTGACATTGATGATGTAATCAGAGATCCAGAAGGCAGATTTATAATAGTCACATTAACTGTTCAGAATCTTAAGGTATGCATTGCAAATATATATGGACCAAACGTAGATGATCCATTATTCTTTGACTCATTTTTCTCTGCTTTGCATAACTACTCTGATAGGGCGGTATTATTGGGCGGAGACTTCAACATGGTATGTGATCCAGGTATGGACAGGCTCACTACAGCAGGACATAACAAAATATGGCATTCATCAGATATCGTTAAGCAGTACATGAAGGATTTCGGCCTTTGTGATGCATGGCGATCTCATCACCCCACCACGAGACAATATACCTTCTTCTCCTCAGTTCATCATTCCTACTCTAGATTAGATTACTTCTTAACCAGCAGCTCACTGATGAGTGAAATCTCAGAAATAGAAATCCATCCAATAACCATCAGTGATCACGCACCAGTATCATTAACTCTGAGAAATAAAACTATTAAACCAGCAACTAGGAGTTGGAGATTTAATACATCATTACTGAAAGATCCTGAGTTTATCAGCTATTTTAAAAGAGAATGGTCCATTTATCTAGAGAACAACGATGTACCAGAAACTCCAGCATGTGTCCTTTGGGAAGCAGGTAAAGCAGTAATGCGAGGAAAAATAATTTCCTTCTCTTCCCATAAAAAAAAAAAGGAAGCTGCAAGAATCTCAGAATTAGAAGTTAGAATTAAATCACTAGAAGACGCCTACCAGGTCTCCCCGGAGGAACACATGCTGAATGATATAAGGAAATTCAAGCTCGAGTTAAACAAAATAATAGACCAAAAAACACAATTCTTAGTTCAAAGACTTCGTTTAGAAAACTTCGACCATGGTAACAAGTCTGGCAAGCTTCTAGCTAATCAGTTAAAAATAAATAAGGAAAAAGCAACAATCTCCTCCGTTAAAGACTCAGAAGGAAGTATCAGCCATGATCCTGACCAGATAAATAACATTTTTAGAAACTTCTACAGAACACTATATAAATCACAAATAAACCCCACAGATGATGATATTAATCAATTTCTTAATAGTATCATTCTTCCAAAACTACAACAGGAAAATATTACGGTTTTAGATTCACCCCTTTCAATAAGTGAATTACATGACGCTCTGCAACATATGCCCAATAATAAAGCCCCAGGCCCAGATGGATATCCGGTCGAATTTTACAAAGAGTTCTGGACAATTCTGGCTCCCACTTTTTATAAAATGATACTAGAAATAAAAGAGAAACAGAAAATACCACCAAATATGAATTCAGCAAATATCACCGTATTATTAAAACCAGGTAAAGACCCGACACTTCCAGCTAGTTATCGGCCAATCTCATTAATAAATGTAGATCTTAAGATAATCAGCAAAGCACTCGCTAAAAGGATAGAAAAAAATAACTCCTCTGATAATACATCCTGATCAAACTGGTTTTATTAAAGGTCGACATTCTTCTACTAACACACGCAGGCTGATTAATCTAATAGACTATGCTACCATTCATAATCTGGAATCCACTATCATCTCGTTAGATGCAGAAAAAGCCTTCGATCGTGTTAACTGGAAATTCCTGTTTGCAACATTAAATAAATTTGGTTTTGGTCCTTATTTCATAGACTGGATAAAAATACTTTATAACAACCCTAATGCATGTGTGAGGACCAATGACCAAACTTCTCCAAGTTTCTGTTTACAGCGAGGCACCAGGCAGGGCTGCCCGCTCTCCCCTTCACTTTTTGCCATTTTCATTGAACCACTAGCAGCCGCTATAAGACAGGACAGAGATATTAAAGGGATCCCCGGCAAAAATCTAGAACATAAAATAAGTCTTTATGCAGACGACGTACTGCTTTTCCTCCAGAACTCATCAACATCTCTCTCCCAGACAATCACATTGATCAATAAATTTTCAATGATATCTGAGTACTCTATTAACTGGACCAAGACTACAGCTTTATCTGTTAATTGTACTTTACAAAACATCCCTAACACCACAATACAGTCTGGTAATATCAGATATTTAGGAATAAATATTTCTCCACAACTTTCAGAGTTAATAAAGTTAAATTATGTCCAGCTATTAAAGTCAATAGAGGAAGATCTCACGCGATGGAAGCACTTACCCATATCACTCATGGGGAGAATTGCTACCATCAAAATGATGGTTCTACCGAAAATTAACTACTTGTTCTCAATGATACCCACCAAACCTTCCTCCAGTTGGTTTAAGTCACTGGACTCTCACATTTCCAAATTTCTTTGGAAAAACAAGCCATCACGCATCAGTTTAAAAACCTTACAACAGGTAAAAGACCGGGGAGGGTTAGACTCACCCAATTTCAATTATTATTTCCTAGCAAATAAGCTACAATTTATTTCCAAATGGCTGAAACCTTCCCATCTAGATGAACCGTGGCTAGACACAGAACAAGCATTATGTGAGGATCTGGATGTCTCTGATTTGCCGTTCAGCAGTTCAGCAGTCAGATCTCATAAATGCTTTAAAAGTATCAACATCTGCTCTACTCTGAAAGCATGGTGGGAATTCCTGAAGTTAACCGAGTCTTCTATTATTCCATGTAAACTCACACCCATCTGGAATAACCTGGATATTTTACAAAACAAGAAAATGATTAATTTTGTGCATTGGAAGGATAAAGGAGTAAAACAATTACAACATATCATTGAAAATGGAAAATTCCTGTCATTTAATACACTTACCTTACAATACGGGATCAGTAGTACTAAATTCTTAGAATACCATCAACTTAAATCTATATTAAGCAAAAAATATACCTCTAACCAACTGATCTTGCAGACTCCGGTCAGGGTAGCAGAATTCCTGAATCTCTCTATCCCCAAACTACTGTCGAAAATATATAGATTATTATTAAAACTGGATGATCCAATTTCCCTTCCAACTTCGAAGTGGGAGGCTGACTTGTCCAGAACCCTTAACCAAAACACATGGACACAGATATGTTTAAACACGTTCCTAATGACTAAAAACTCAAATATGCAGTTGATACAATTCAAGGTTTTACACAGAGTACATTACACAGGACAGAGGATGTTCAAGATGGGTCTGTCACCTTCAAATATTTGTTTGCACTGCAATGAGAATACAACAGACAATTATCTTCACGCCTTGTGGTCTTGTCCACCTGTCCAGAGGTTTTGGCTTCAGGTATGTGATGACCTGTCAACGTGGCTCAGGTGTAACTTTCCTGCAAGCCCCACACTGTGTTTACTGGGGGACTTGGATGAGATCAACACGGCAACCAACTATGCACATATGATACTTACTGTATTATGTATTGCAAAGAAAACTATCTTGGTAAACTGGAAATCCAAAAATAATCTGAGCATTAGCCAGTTTAGGAATTTCTTAGTAGACCATATCAGTATTGAGACGATGTCTGCCTCCTCTAAGAACCAGTTAGATGAATTCCACTCCCTCTGGTCCCCTGTGATTAGCTCCATCACTTAACGTTGGTGTAGGAGAGCTGCCTCGGCGATGTGGGGGTTGGGTGCCGGCGAGTGCTTGATGGCTATGGATCCCTGGCGGTTGACTTGGGGGGGGTCTGGGCTGCCTCGCCGCTGGGGCGGGGCTGTATCCAGCCCGATGGGGGGCATGGGGGTCAGCGGTTGGGGCTGCTCTGCGGCGGTGGGCGGGTCGCTGGTGGGGCCCTGGCCGGTGGCTGTCGGCTGGCGCCGGGTGGCCGGGGGTCGTCCCGGGGCGGGGGGGGGGGGGTCCTGGGCCCCGGTGCTCCGGGGTGGCCCCTGCCTCCGGGGCCGGGGGACCCGGCTTGGCGCTGGGGGGGGCGGGCCGGCGGGACGTGCCTCCTCTGGATTTGGCCGGTCCTCACGACCTGGTGACGTCTAGTCACTGCGCCGGGGGCCGGGGCGCCTCTGCTGTGTGCGTGCGGGTGGGGGTGTGTGTGTGGTGGGGCTGGGGGGTGTATCGTTGTCGTGTCTGTGTCGGGATGTGGGCATCCGGGATGTTGGTGTCGCGGGAGCGGCTATGTGGGGGGTGTGGATTTCCCCTGTGCTTGTCCTGCGTGTGGGGCTCTGGGGGTCGCGGACGGAGCTGCGCTTTCCACCGGGGTGTTTGGTTTTCGGCGGACCCGTGGTCATGTCGTGTCGTATCGATGTTGGGGTGTCTGGCGTGGCTGTCGGGGTGTGGGGTTTTGTCCATATCGTTCAGCTCTAGTGTGTGGAGGTGGGGGGTTGCGGGGTGGCCGGGTCTTTTCCACGCCGGGTGCCTGTCCCGCCCGGCCGCTGTGTCGGTTGGGGCTGGCCTGCGCTGGTGGTCTCTCCGGGGGCTGGGGGGCGGTGGACTTGTGGCGTGGGGGGGCTGGTGGCCCCGTGGTCCCCGTCCTTGGTATGTGTGGGTGGGTGTGTGACTGGAGGGGGGCGTGAATGCGGTTGTGTGTGTGTGTGGCTGCCTGTGGGGGTGTGTGGAGATGGGTGGGTGGGTGGGTGGGGGTGCATGGATGATGGGTGTTTGGGTGCGGGGGTGGTGGTGCATTGGTGGGGTTTGTGTGTGTCGGGTTGGGGGGGGGGGGAAGGGGGAAAAAAAAAAAAAAAAAAAAAAGAAAAAAAAATAGCAGCTCTGCGTGCCTCTTGGGGGGGTTTGCGAGGCCTGGGGATGTTGGGCCGGTGACTCTGGCCCCTCCGCCGACCCTTTCCGCCTCCCGTCTCTTTTCCCCCCTCCCTGGCCTGGCGTGGTCGAGCGCCCCCAGGGGCCGAGGCTGGCCCCTCCGTGGTGAACGCCGGACGCCGGGCCGTGGGGGCGGCCATGCCTGCCCCTTCTGCCCTGGGGGGATCCCGGGAGGCAGGGGTACCTAATGCCGGTAACGGCTCTTCTTCCAGGGGGGAATTCATACCCCCCTGGTCTCCTTTCCCAGGCCCCCCCCCCCCCCCGCTCTACCTCACACACACACACGTAGGGTTTTGGGGAGGGTGCGTGTCAAGCGGGCGTGGTGAGGGGAGGGCACCAAAGTGCCTTTGCTTGCCACGTCTAGAGGCAGCCTGCTCCCCAGTTTTAACCACACTTAGACACCTAAACACATAAAATAACAACAGCTCACAACCACTTCTGAGGGGCGGGCCATATAATGTGTGGAAGGAGGGAGGGGGCCGGTTGGGGGGTCATGCCCCCTACGCGACCCCACTCCCGGCATGACTTGGCACTGCCCCTTAGTTTTAACTGCAAACAACACACATCTTACACACATAGTCATGAGCGGGGGGTGGGGGGGGGGGACAGGGTCCTTTCATACCCCGGTCTCCCGGGCGCTGCTGGGGGGAGGGGGGACAGTGGCTACTTCACGCGCCAGTGGTTAAGGCTGGCTGCATTGCGGGGGATCTGCTGGCCTGGGGGATGCCTGGCCTGCTGCGTCCGGGGGTGGGGGATGGGGGTGGTGGTGGTGGGGGGGAACGTGTTGGGGGCTTGGAGCTCGCGGCTCCTTCCCCCGGCCCGAGCTAACACTCAGGAGGCACGAGGGCATGGGCAAGAGAGAGGTGGGTATGTGAGAATAATGAATGAGAGTGTGAAAGAGGAAATGTGGGAGGGAGGAACTTGGGCTGGAAGAGGGAGGAGATGTGGGTAAGTGGTTGGAGGAAAGGGGGTATGGAGGGAAGGAGTGGCATGCTCGTGAGTGTCTAGTAGGGATGGTCATGAGGGGCTGAAGGAAGGAAGGGCGGGAGTGTGATAGGTCAGAGGGATGGGCGGGGCTGGACATGTAAGGGGGGACTGTATGGGGTATTGGGGGTATAGGGAGGTGGGGGGCGTATGTGTGGGGGGGGTGGGGAGGGGTTGGTGCAGTTATGTGGGGGGAGTGCATGTGTGTGTTAGAGGGTATGAGGGAGGTGGGGGTAGGTGTGGACGGTAGAGGGAGGAGAGTGTTGGGGGTGGAGAGAGGAGTGAGTGTGGGTATGTAAGGTCGGAGAGCGGAGTGGGTGGGTGTATGTGTGTGTGGGGGGTACACGGAGGTGTTGGGTAGGGCTGGGCGGTGTGGGCGGGAGGTTCGTATCTCGGTATTCGTGCCGGGCATCTTGGTGTCGGTGTGGTGCGGTGTGGCTGCGGGTTGGTTGGGGGCCGGGCGCTTTGGTGGGGGGGTGCGGTTTTGTTTGTGGCTTCCGGGGCTTTTTGTGCGGGGCGGGCGCAGGGGGATCTGTATCTTGTATGTGGTTGCTCTTGCGGTATTGATGTCTTGGGTGCCCATGTCTCGATGTGGGGGCGGTGACGGTATATCTTTCAGCCCTAGTGTTGGGGTAGGTGTGTGGGGAGTGTGTGTGTGAGCGTGGTGGCAGGGTAGGGGGGTGGTAGAGGTGGTGGCGCCCTGGTGTCAGGTGTATGGGGCAGGGACGTTGGGGTGGTGGCTGGCCTGCCCTGGGGGGCGTCGTCTGGGGGGTCCGGTCCTCCTGGGTTTCGGTTGGGCCGCCCGGGTCCGGGGGGGGTGGCTGCTCCTGGGCGCTTGGGCCCTGGGCCCGGCGCTGTCTCCGCTCCGGGGGACGCCCGGCGCCCGGTGGGGTCGGCAGCTGCTGGTCTTGGTCCGCTGGGGCCTGGGCCTCCAGACTGCGGGGGGCTCCGGCTGGGGCCGCCTTTTGCCGCCCTTCGGGGGATGCATGTCCGCTCTTTGGGGGGGGGTAGCTGGGATCTGGGCCTCTGAGTGGCTGCTGGGGGCCTGGGTCGTGAGCCTTGCGGGCTTCCTCCTCCTTGCAGAGACGAGGCTGCATCTGCATGACTGTATCACCACGGAGCACCCTTTATTATGCATGTTGACACTGTGACACTGCTTCCCATTGCGATGACTAGGTTGTACCTCTTCTCTGCTTCCCATTGCGATGACTAGGTTATACCTCTTCTCTACTTCCCATTGCGCTGACTAGGTTGTACCTCTTCTCTGCGTAGTTCTGCGTGTGTTTGTGTGTGTTTGTATGATCTGAGGATATTTAAGCCACCTGCAGGTCCTCCTGTAGGGGATTGCTTGTTTTGTTTTCCAACAGAGACCTTGGTTGTTTAGGGGATCGCGGTACAGATGTACCAGTGAACTGTGTAAGTGGATTCATGTTTTCTCTCCTCTCTCTCTTCCTCTTCCTTACTCCTTTCTCTCTGTTTCACTTTCTATCATTACCTCTGTTAACTTTAATTTCTCCCTTGTCAGGCCCAGCAGTATGAAATGGAATGGTGTAATAGACAAATGTTTAAATAAAGAAATAAAATGAATAAACATGATATCAAGTGGAGCCTTATGTTCATAAAGCTCCGCTTGATAAAGCAAAACTGTTCAACAGAATAAAGCAATCAGATTTCCATTCTGCTTGCTTCGATGCTGGACAGGACAAGTAAAAAAATAAATAAATAAATAAATAAATAAATAAATAAATAAATTCGACCAAACAGGCATCTATGCACAAATCCACCTGGAATCATACTGACATGATCCTAGACTGTCGCCTTACTATCAACCAGTTCTACCCTATAACATCAATGTGATCGTGAAGGACAGCATTTAAACATAAATCTTCTCCGCGCAGTCTTTCTTTCTTTCTGTCTTTTTTTGTTTTTTTTTTTTTTTTTTTTTTTTTTTTGCAGCAGTTCAAACTCGCCATATGAGGCTTTAGAAGTTATAGTTCCATTCAATGGCGAATGCAGCTCCGCCCTCGCGTCTACGTTTCCATAGTGACTCATCGAATCGGTGCTTCATTGATGCAGGCTTTTTATCATGGTAGCGCATGTGTAAAACCCCGGGTTGAACTACCCTGAGTTGATTAGAAGCTAGAACAGCTTCAACACTTCTGGGAAGGCTGTCCACAAGGTTTAAGAGTGTGTTTATGGGAATTTTTGACCATTCTTCCAGAAGTGCATTTCTGAGTCACACACCGATGTTGGACGAGAAGACCTGGCTCTCAGTCTCAGCTCTAATTCATCCCAAAGGTGTTCTATAGGGTTGAGATCAGGACTCTGTGCAGGCCAGTCCAGTTCCTTCACACCAGACTCTGCATCCATGTCTTTATGGACCTGCTATGTGCACTGGTGCACAGTCCTGTTGGGAGAGGAAGGGGCCAGCTCCAAACTGTTCCCACAAATATGGGAGCATGGAATTGTCCAAAATGTCTCGGTATGCTGAAGCATTCAGAGTTCCTTTCACTGGAACTAAGTGGCCAAGCCCAGCTCCTGAAAAACAACTCCACACCATAATCCCCCTCCACCAAACTTTATACTGGGCACAATGCAGTCAGACAAGTATCGTTGTCCTGGCTGCTGCCAAACCCAGACAATTCGTCACTCCAGAGACTGCCTCCGCTGCTCTAGAGTCCAGTCTGTAGTGATTGACTCTGCAGAAAGTTGGCGACCTCTTTGCACTATGCGCTTCAGCATCTGCTGACCCTGCTCTGTCAGTTTACGTGGCTGACCACTTCGTAGCTGAGTTGCTGTTGTTCCCAAACACTTCCATTTTCTTATAATACAGCTGACTGTGGAATATTTAGGAGTGAGGAAATTCCACAACTGGATTTGTTGCACAGGTGGCATGCTATTACAGTTCCACACTGGAATTCACTGGGCTCCTGAGAGCGACCCATTCTTTCACAAATGTTAGTAAAAACAGTCTGCATGCCTAGCAGTTTCATTTTATACACCTGTGGTCATGGAAGTGATTGGAACACCCGATTCCCATAATTTGGATGGGTGAAAAAATACTTTTGGCAGAATAGTGTGTCTGTTTATACATGAAACAGACACACTGACTGAGGGGTGGAAATCAGGGGGGAGAGGAGGGATTTCTCTCCAGGGGGGTGGGGGGTGATTTCAGCCTCCCAAAGACGGAGGAGTGTGGGGGAGGCAACAACGCAACTGCGACCCCAGCGGAAGGAGGGGATGGGGTGGGGGGGGGTTGGGGGTGGAGGGTAGGGGGTAGGGAGGGAGACATACATGAAGCATGCTGAGAAGCGGGGCCAAATTAAACCTAATTAAATGTCTGACGCTCTGGAGTGAGTCAATGCTCTGCAGAGGCGCATCAACTCAGTGTGAATTGGTGACGCCAGATTAGAAATTAGAACTTTCATAGGGATAAAATGGAGGATAAAATGTTTTTTTAAGTGCCTTGGGTGCACAACTGAATCAAACAGCCCACATGCCAAAAATCAGCTTCTCTCAGTGAGAAAATGCCAAATAATATGGCATGAGTAATAGTTTAGTTGATTAGAAAATGAACGTGTTAATTTCAGAGATTAAACTCCCTTGATTAGGACATTAATTTTGATAGACCTATTTTTTTTTTCTTCTTGCATTTACAATAATCTGGCAACCCCCTAAAACTATCTCAGGGGCCACCAGTTTGGGAAAGGCCATGTAGACTGTCATCAAGCACTGACATCAGAAAAGTGTCAGATTTGCCACCCAGGTGATGTTAACTGATGGATGCTTTGATGCTAGCTTTGATGAGAGAAAATTTGGACAATGCAATATATCTTGAAAGAGAACTATTTTTAACTATTTTTAAAGATTCCCCAACAGAGTACCAGCTGAATGTGTCCAGGGGAGCACCTCTACTTTTCAGGAGAGCCGAGCTCCCTTTAGATCCCCCAAAAACAAAGAGATTGCGCAAATAAAGAATTGCTTTAAAGATGCTTTAAAGACACACTACAGAACTTTTTGTAAGTTTCTCAGTGATGGGCCCCCTAGCAACGGCTAATCACTTTGGTCAACGATGGTTGTTGTTAAATGTGCTTTATGAATAAATAACCCTTTAATCTAGCATCCACCTTCATCCTACCTGAGGTCTTATCTCAGGTAGGATGAAGACTCTTACCTTCTCTTTGGTTCTGTACCTTCCTCTCTTCCTTTTCCTCTCTTCTTCTGATAATGTTTTCATGCATTTCTTTGCTGAATCCGCCATCAAATGAGTCAGAAATGCATATTTTTAAGGTTGAAAAATTACAATGTGGGTCTTTGGAGTCCATGGAGTCACAATATAGTTTAAGTAAAATAATGGTGTTATTAGATAAAAAAAATTGTACCGACTACTTTGGACAGATTATCTAATGCTTTAATTAATATTTGACTCCTGTAATGCTCTGATGAGCCTCAGAGCATCACAGGAGCAGATTTTTTTTTCTCCATCCATTGCTCTTGTCATCAATGCCAATTTAAAATGTGTCCCTTTTGTTAATTCACTATCACTTGAGGAATTCCATATTTTTACTGACCAAAGAAAGCCAAGGCCATAGCAGCACTGCATTTAGTCTTTGTCCAAGCTTTATATTTAGGTTCTGTAGGCTTTAGTTAACTTTATTTCTTTATGTTAGTAGGCTTATCCAGCCAATAAAGCCACTACAGGTCTTTGCAAACATTTTTTCAAAATTTGCAAACATTTCATACAATTTTCCCAACTGGCTGCAACATCAGATCAATCACATCAGATTATTTAATAAAATGGTGAAAGTCATTTTGCTGTATTACATTTCTTGTGTCACACATTTACATTGGGAGAACAGGGATGTGTTATAATTAAAATGATACCAATGATGTTTAATAATTTGGACAATTTACAGCCATTTTAAATATCCTGTAATTTTTTTAGAATTTTGAGAGTAGCCTAAAATTCTATTGAGATTCTGAACCTGCCGATGCCCGGCTTGTAGTAAAATCATCACAGATCCAATGATTTTGGTTGGATTTTTTTTTTTTCTCCTGTGAAAAGAGTATACTGTTATATACTGTTTGGTGAAAAGAACAGCATATTTACGGGGGGGGGGGGGGGGGGTGGTTATGCATTAAATTGATGCAAAATCAGGTAGAAATATGTTTTAAGTGTTATTTTTTTTTCAGTGGATGTTGTCAGAACATGTGTTTGTGTATCTGGAATGCATTTATTGACAGCCTACCCAACATACCAAAGATTTAATAGTTTTTCACATTTTTTTGATTAAAAAATCATGGTGGCAGACACTAAAATGGCCACAAATTTTTTATCGCAATATTTCCGGCAGAGCAGACCCTCCAATTATTTGTCCTTAGGGTCTAAGTTATAAGAAAAAACATAAATAAAAATTATAACAGGCGATGTCACCGATTTTTTGAGACTTTGGCTTCCTAACTAATACTAATACTAATTTTAAATTACATTTTCATTCCCTCTTCTACTAATTTCTCCCTCTGTGGGTTGTATTTCCTTTTGTGCTGTCGTCTCTCACAATTGCCACGCTGCAAATCTCAAAACAACCAAAACCTCATTTATAAAGGGGCGTTTCCAACACGTTTGGACCCAGTGTCATTTCTACGATCATTATTTGTAAATCACCCGTAAACCATGGTTCAGCCCCTTGCGCAAAATTCTAGATTGCACGGGCAAATTACTACACGCAAATTTGAATCTTAGTAGATACAGCCCTATGTCTGTCTAATATACTGTATGCAGGCTTTGCCCACAATAAAAGTGGTGAAAATGACAACAGATATGCAGTTTGACAGGAGAGTCTGTCTTTTAGCAATAACAGGGAACAAAGCAACCCTGGACAGACATTGTTTTTCCTCTACTGTACAATACTGCATGTACAAAGAAACTCAGAATCATTTTATTTCTTCCAAGCTCTGACCCTTATTCAGTCTCCCTTCCACCACACTGTTCCCTCAAATCCCCCTACTGCACAAATACAGCCATGTCTTCTGTGAAGCCTCCATGACATTAACACTGACACAGTTCTCTGCTCTGCTGTATGCTGGTCTGTTTGCACAGCTCACTTTGCATTACTACATTATGGTATGGACAGTGTGTATTTGCACTGCTTCATGTCGTTTGTTTTTTCCTGCAGGAATAAGTACTCAAGACATGATCTTATCCTAAAATAAATCTATAAAACTCAGTGATTACGCCACCCAGGAAAGTAGCATTAGTAACCGTTCAAGGCTTTTTCCAGATATCATGAAGTAAAATGAAGAATCCCACAAGGTCATTACTGCACCACCAGTGTTATATCCTAGTTTTGAAGCACTGATGATCTTCTTTCATCCAAAGCATGCTAAAAACATTATTTTCCTGTGATTCATTTCTGTCTACACCGAAAGAAAACGGTTTAACACCAACCTATCCATCAGTAAAGTACAGTTGGTCTTATTTCTTCTTTAGAATGAGGGAGGCTAGAAAAGGCTGCATATTTTAATTACCAAGTCACCAATGTAACATTGCACTTATAGGGACTGCTTGTGTTTTGGGTTTTTTTTTTATCCTCAGAGAGCCCAGATCTAAACAGTTACCCTCACAGGCCTTAAATTAAGTAAGAAACACAAACTTTGTCCAATGAGATTATCACAGTTGGTCTTTTTCAGTGAAATGGCGTGTATGTAGGTTACTCCTCTCAACTGTGAGTAATTCTGTGGGTACGATGGTGCGTTCGCAGTCAGACGAATCATTAGCTCTGGCACATAATATGCTACAGAACCATGCATAATGAATGGAGGAGAGAAAGAGGAGGATTTCTGCGTGATCTCAGTCCCTCCACGTCCACACTTCTAGAAAGTGTGTTCCTGTGTCAGCAGGCTGCTGCAGGATTTTGCATGCTGCCAATGTCGCGTCTAGAGGAGTGTATGCTTCTTTGGGTTTTTTTGTCTCTCACTGACTATCGCTTTTTTTCCTCTCCAGCATTCATTACAATTCCTCTCTTTAATCTTATTTTCAACTTTCTGCTTTCCTTCTCTCTGTTTGCATTCATTTATTCCATTGTCTGGCAGGCTCACTCTTCATTAATCTAATGCAGTTTCCTCACACTCATTTAGCAGTCCTGTGGTGCAAAGCTTTCAGGGACTTTTCATTTGGCCAAACTGTCATTCACCTTGATTCTATAAAGAGAAAAAAATCTGCAACGTACCCTAAATATAAAAAACAAATAAGGTTCCTTCCTCTGGTATGCCTTTATCCTCCTCTAAGCTAACCAGTGGACCTGCTTACTTCCCTTTTTCTACTTTTTATTTGCTGTCTCGCTCAGTTAACAAAGGGAGAATTGAGGTCAATATCTTATCATGATTTGTGTCCTTTCTTGTGGTCGTTAAACAACTAAGCACACAGTAAAATGTCCTCAATTCTTCCACGCTGGACTCCCTTTTGTCTACACTGGCAGGTGTTTAGCCACCTGGAAATTATGTTGACAGAGTGTTTTAGAAACCCTATAGAGCTTTTGAAAATGTACAGAAATAAAACACCTTTGTGGATAAAAGAGCCATTATAAAGTCAAGGAGCTCCTCCAGAACATTTAGTCCATGTAGTGATGCACTTTTTATTGATTAGCTCATTTTATGCAGCGCTGATGGTTTTTATGTTCTTTTGACTTTGGGAGATGTTCTCAATGTGAAATTAATCAGAGGACTCATTAAAATGTTCTGATAAGGATTTAGTCGAGGCTATCTGGTTTTCTTCCATGCCCTGTATATGGCATGTATCTGTTTTCTGTGCATGCTGAAAGTCGCCTTGCTTTATTAGTAACCAAATCCAGTTTGCAGAAGCCCTGGCTGCATATTCTACACTGGTACAAATTGTAAAATGCAATGGTGGCCTTTAATTTATTGCTGTGTGAGCACTCAGTGATGCACAGTTTAAACCAATGAGACAGAAACACACATGGGCTTTTCTTATAGCCCCTTGCGTCATTGAATGCATCAGATTTTCAAGCTATTTTATTAAAGTTGGATTAAATGTAAATGAGTACTGCTGATATTGTAATGTAAGATGCAAATTACATAATGCATTCCAGCAGAGTGAGCTCAGTTCACTTTGCATCAACAGTAGGAGGCATACTCGAGCATTAACATCATTAATTCAGATTTAGTTCAATGACAAACACATATATATTCTCATATTTAAATCTCTAATAAATCCCACCATCGTTTTTTGTTTGTTTGTTTTTTCATGTTGCATTAAGTTTAATTGTTTTCCTATAACAACTCTATTATGACACTGCCACTGAACCTGAAAATAAGACTGCCTTAGGCTGTTAGTCTCTCCAGTGGTCAAAAAGTATGTTCATCATCATCTCATCTTTATTCATATCTGCTTAATTTTGGAAGGCTGTTGGTTTCACCTGGTGCTTTGATTATTTGCTGCTGATAACTTATTAATTTTCTAGTCTTTTTTTATATTGTATAGCAATTTATTTTCTGTATAATGACAGTAAAATGTCTTGAAAATAAAAAATAGATTGGTTTGCCCCAAAAGTAATGAATAAATCATGTTTAGTTTTTATGTTTTAAGCAGTTGCAAAAGCAGTAGCAAAAGGAAAAAAAATGTCAAGCTTATTACAGCTTCTTATGTTTAAATATTTTCCTTTTAATAGTAAACAGAATAACTGTCTTTCAACTGCAAACTATAAACAAGAACAGAATAAATTGATTTATGTAAATATATAAATAAAGGAAAGGTTACAATTTACAGATTAAACTAAATATACAGTATGGAATAGGAGTGAAAATGTGTTATAATGATTGATTGTCAAATCATTCTAAATTAAATCTCTTTATGGGAATTATTACTTACACAATCTGTCCAGGATGTACCTGATAGCTGCTGATGTAATGTTCTCTTACTCTTCAAGATATATATTTTTTTAGCTTATTTTAACTCCTTCTTTCTTTTTAGAAAAGAATGGCTTTCTTTTTTTTAAAACACTGTGATTAAAGTAACACAGTTGGACAGATTAGTTTTCCTTAAACATGCTGAAATGTTCCTCCTTAGCCTTTCTATTAAAAAACTGTAAGATTTTCATGTTAACTAACATTTTTTATCATCAGAGTTATGTCTCCAATGGGGCATGCCAAACATTTCGGGCCCCAGCAGAGATGAACAAACTTGTCTGACCCATGAATGTGCTCCCACCATTCATTCAATCCTAAAGATTTGCTCCAATAGCAAACTTAAAAAAAAAAAAAAAAAAAAAAAAACCTGGGATGCTACTCATGGAGTTTAATGTATGTAGCTCCTTTGTACTCCTTATGCTGTCACAGAAAATCAGATTTTTATCAGTAACTCCAGTGCCAAGTCTAAAGCAGTTGCAGGTCTAAATAGCTCACTGTCTATGGTGTCATTTCCCTCACAGTATATCATTTTTCATCTAGATTAAAGGGACTAGAGGCAAGATTAAGAAACGAAACTTGCGACTGGCGCTTCAGGTAACTGCAGCCACGAGCCAAGCCGTCACGGGAGCGTGCACAAACTGAAGCTATAATGTTGTTTACTACGCTTTTTCTTTATAGTTACACTTTTTAGTGTCTTTCAGTTGATCTGGATCGTTTGCTGACAGCAGAAGAATCCATTACTAGCTAACGTCAGTGCTGCGAGATTCAGAGAATGACTGGATCAGCTAAAAAACGCTTCTGTCCACTTGTCCAACTCAGGGGACTGCGGGGGAGGCTCAATTTCACCCAGAGGTGGCATATGCCTTAAAGTCATACTAACTGATTTTTTTTTCAGTTCCTTTGATAATTTCCCAGGTTCCCAGGATGATTTAGATATGTATGTGTGTGTGTGTGTGTGTGTGTGTGTGTGTGTGTGTGTGTGTGTGTGTGTGTGTGTGTGTTATATATATATATATATATATATATATATATATATATATATATATATATATATATATATACATACATATATATATGTACACACAGGTAGTACCCCAAAAATTTGAATATCCTGAAAAAGTTCATGTATTTCCATAATTCAACTTAAAAGGTGCAATTTACATATTGTATAGACAAATAAGATGTAAATCAATATATTTCAAGCTTTTATTTGTTTGGATGTTGCTGATTAGAAGTTGCAGCTTAAGAAAACCTCAATTTCAAAAACTCAAAACATTAGAATACTGCATAAAATCAATCAGAGAAGGGTTTTAAATGCAAAAATATCAGGCCTCCTAAAGTAAAATCTTGCATCTGTACTTAGTACTTGGTGGGGGCCCCTTTAATGACTGCCTTGACCCAGCGTGGCATGGATGCTACCAGCTTGTGGCATATCTCAGGTGTTATGGAAGACCAGCATGCTTCAATCACAGCCCTGAGCTCTTCTCTATTGTTTTGTCTCTTTCTTTAGTTTTTTCTTGATAATGCCCCACAGATTTTCAATGGGGTTCAGGTCAGGTGAGTTTGTGGGCCAATCAAGCATGGTAATCCCATGGTTGTTGAACCAGGATTTTGTAGTTTAGGCAGTGTGGGCAGGTGCCAAGTCCTGCTGGAAAATAAAGTCTGCATCCCCATACAGCTGGTCCACTGAAGCAAGCATGAAGTGCTCCAAAGTGTCCTGGTAGACGGCTGCATTTGTGCTGGACTTAATGAAGCACAGAGGACCAACACCAGCAGCTGACATGGATCCCCAGGTCATCACAGACTGGGGAAACTAAACACTGAACTTCATGCATCTTCTATCTAGTGCCTCTTCAGTCTTCCTCCAGACTCTGGGACCTTTGTTTCCAAATGAGATGCAAAACTTGCTCTCATCAGAAAAGAGGACTTTTGACCACTGGGCAACAGACCAGTCCTTCTTTTCTCTAGCCCAGCTAAGGCGCTTCTGGCATTGCTTGCTGTTGAGGAGTGGCTTGACAGAAGGAATTCCACATTTGAAGCCCATGCCCAGCATCCGATTGCGTGTTGTTTCCCTTGAAGCAGTAACTCCAGCCTCAGTCCATTCCTTATGAAGTTCCTCCACACTTTTGAAAGGCCCTTTCCTGACCTGGATCCCCAGGCTGCGATCAGCCCTCCAGCTTGTACACCGTTTTCTTCCACACTTCTTCCTTCCACTTAACTGTCCATGAATGTGCTTTGAGACAGCACTCTGAGAACATCCAGCTTCTTTTGCTATCACTTTTGTGTCTTTCCCACCTTGTGCAGGGAGTCAATGATGGTTTTCTGCACAACAGTCAGACCAGCAGTCTTCCCCATGGTTGTGAATTCTTCTAAACCAAGACAGACTTTTTAAAGGCTCAGGGCACTTATGGAGATGTTTTGGATTACTTACCTGATTAGACTGTGACACTGAGCCTACAATACTGGAGCTTTTCACAGTATTCTAAACAATGTTCATGCGCATCTAAAAGTTTAGAGAAAGTCTAATTCAGTTCACTTGGACAAGTCGCAGTGGATTTTAAGTTCATTCTGACATCATACAAAAAATATATATATTCCTAACTTTTTGTGAGTAGTGTATATATGTAGCCATTTTGACAACCCATTCCGGCTCGCTGTACTTTCTTTCCAACTTTCATGGCATATCAACTCACACCGGAAACAGTTCAGACCCGCCCCTCTGCATGCTGTGCGTTCACATGCTTTGACAGCAGAGTACCATACTGCTCCTGTGCTGCTGGAGGCAGCAATGCAGCTTCAATTAAGAAATTATTCCGTTGTCATTATCATCACACACTATTGCGATCATCAAAATTTTTACTGTTGGCCAAACTTTTATAGTTTCTCTCATATTCTGTTTATACCACCCACCCCTTGTTTGTTGCATCCAAGCACATGCTCACAGGCAGGAGATTGTTTTTTGAGAAATAAGTTACTTTACTGATGAAACCGAGGCAAACCACACTATCTGTTTAGATAATGTGGTTTTAAAGGGGCCAATGGGGCATGGGTGGGTGTGGTTGTGGAATTATGGGTGGGTGTGAGAAAAGGATGGATGTGAGTGTGTGCTTTTATTGATCTTGGTTTATGTAAGTTTTTTTATTATGTGAAGCACTTTGTATTGTTTTTATGCTCGAAAAGTGCTATAGAAATAAAGTTTGATTTGATTTGATTTGAAGGCATCGTTCAGAAAATGTAAATCCAGGAACTACGCAGATTGATGGTTACAGAGGATCTACTTAAAAAAAAATAAATAAAAAAATAAAAACCTAGTAGTACTGAGGTAGGTGATGTCAAGAAGAAAACGAGCTTAACAATACAATATAGCATACACAAAGTATAACAGCTTGATGTGTTGGTGCACTGTCAATTGTTTGGTATATGCTAAGATAAAAACATGCCATACATGCATGAAAGAAAGACTATACATCTCCAGTTCAAGTATGTAAATATATACAGCAATGTGACGGATTAACAGATGAATGTGTGCAAGATTAAACTGAGGACTGATCGAGTCAGAGGCAGTGTCTATATGTTTGATCATCTGGTTCATTGAGTTTTTGCAAAAGTTGCACAAGAATGATATGAAATGTACATTCTGTGGTTGGAACAGGAGGCACAGCGTTATTTATGCAGAAACGCTGTGAAAAGTGGAACTCTTACAACATCACAGCTCTGCTGCACAGCTGATACTATTCAGCTTCTGCATGAGGAGTGGGCAGTACAATAAAAGCACAGAGGGAGACTAGAAATAGGAGAGCGTAGGAGACAAGCTTCCACAATAACCAACACTGTACAGATGTACTCACTATGAAGTAAGGACAAAATTCATCCCCTGTGCCAAATACTGTAAATGTGTGATTGCTTCTCATATAGGCAGAGTAACCGGTTTGTTATCTTGCTGACAGAGAGGACAAGGTCAAATGGCTGCATTATCAGCTCATGGACAGGATGTTTAGCACTTTATGACTAAAGAGGTCCTTTCTCTCTTTCAGCTGACATACCTTCCTCCTCCGTGGGGGGACTGCAAGGCCACGCCAATGGACTCCGACTTCTTCAACTCGTACAGCATTACAGCCTGCAGGATCGACTGTGAGACCCGATACTTGGTGGAGAACTGCAACTGCAGGATGGTCCACATGCCTGGTATCTCAGTGCTGCACACAGACACAGTATAGCCACATTTCTGTAACGGTGAAGTGCTGTAGAGGCTGTTGCTGTAAGCTCATTGAAAACACTTTCATGTGAAGCCACGGTGACAAAAACTACTCGAGGAGCAAACAGCTTTTTGGCAGCAGCAGCAGAAAAATCAGATACTTTCACACTCCAGTGGATCAGAAAACTCAACTATTTTCACTTTGTGTTTGTGCAGTGATTAAAGCTGGTGTTTGCTGTCTCCCTCTTGTGTTTAATCGCTGTGTGGGATCTCAAATGGCAAATTGAAAAAGAGCTTGGCACAGAGGAAACATTTGGATTTGGCCTCTGTTAGCGTTCCCTCACCTACCTTGTAAAAATGTCTGTCCTCAATCACAGAGCAGCCTGACAATCTGGCTATGTGATAATCGGGATTAGCCGCTATCTTGTTGTGATCGTGCAGATGATTATTGTGAGTCCACAGAGAACTCCCTAGTTAAAATCCTCTTCTCCCTGGACTGTGCTCTACTCCAGTTCATCTCTCAATCCTCCTATCACTGGGGTGATTTTTAAAGAAAATACAGTGAGTTATTGCAGCAAGGAAGTAATTTCCTCTACATCCACATTAGGTCTTTATCCCTCGTTGTCCTGATCGGAACGAAGGGCTCAACTGCCAGAGTTAGACAGATGGAAACAGGGTTGACAGAGACTGAAAGTGATGATGAATGAAATCAATTATGAGATTTGATCACATTTTTGATGAATATCCAGTTGTGATAAGGATAGTAATGAAAGTCTGACACAAGATTAATTAAAGGCCCAGGTCTTCCTGTCTTCTGTGCTCCTCTGAAACCTTCTTTTTGTCCAGACTGAGAGCATTGTTTCTTCTGTCTGTCATTAGGAGATGCCCCTTACTGCACACCGGAGCAGTACAAGGAGTGTGCAGATCCTGCCTTGGGTAAGGAGATAAGCCAGCACGATGCTTGTGGATGTACACTGTTTGGCTCACGTCCTACTGTTCAGAGCTTCTGATCCAAGCTGATAACAGACAATAGTGCTCCTTCAGCTTGATGTTCACACTGTGGCTCTCTTTTCCACACACCCCTGTCGCCCCATCAGCTGAAACCTTTCAGGTCTTTCATGTCAGCTGCTTGTTTTCTTACCGACTTGCCATCTCACGCTTTCAATACACCCTCACACATGTCGACCCCTGCCTGCTGCTGCTGTCCACTGACTATCAGCATGTGTTTCATGTCTTTTATGTTTCTTATAAGGGTCTCTGGGGTCACTCTTTTCTTTGACAGCTTTCACTCTTCTAGCATTTTGGTTTTTGCAGGAACGATAATTGTATCTGTCCCCTCGTCTTCTCTCTTTCAATCTCTGTCTCTTCCTTTCTTTTTCTCCTTCTTTCTGTCATTTTCATTTTTCAGACTTTCTTGTGGAGAGGGACAATGACTACTGTGTGTGTGAGACGCCCTGCAACTTGACACGTTATGGTAAAGAGCTGTCCTTCGTCAAGATACCGAGCAAAGCCTCAGCGAAGTACCTTGCCAAGAAATTCAACAAGACGGAGCAGTACATAGCGTGAGTCATAATTTATATCTTATTTGCCCAAAATTAACTTTTATTTTTGTTCCCATCTGCTGCACTTTTTATTCCGTTTTTTATTTTATCACTTTTAAGCTGTTCTGTGCAGCCAGTTCTACCCTGCTGGCTGAGAAGCTTCTTCACCTCTATCTGTCATTTGACTCCATCAAGAGTAAAAGATGAATTGATGCATTTAATCTTTGTGGGGCACTCAGTATAACCATTTATCAAGTTTTGGTGACGAAATCATGTGATGTTTTGTTCTTACTTAGTTTAACACAATATATCGCCTTGTCACCTGGAAGTACTTCATTATATTTAGACCCACAATCCATCAGCTTTGCTTGTCTTTCTTATAATATTAATTATATTTAGTGGTTTAAGTTTGTTGCCTTAACTCTGTTCCCAATGTAAAACTCTAAAGTCACAAAGCAACCGTGCAAAAATAAACAATTTTTTTTTCTCTCCCTTGGAGTGGTAAATCAACAAAGATTACCCAGAGCACAGTGTGTAATAGTCTGCCAGGAGAAAAAACCCCAAGGTTAGTTCTACATAACTTAACTACCAATGTTAACATCATCCACCATCATCAGAATGCTGAACAACAGCGATCTGCGTGGCAGCTCTTCAAAAAGAAAACAGGGAAAGTTTATTTGTATAGCGCATTTCATCTAGAAGACCATTCAAAGTGCTTTATGTAACCATAAAAAGCATTACAGCGGGGTGCAGAGGAAGCATTAAAAGTATATTAAAAAATAAACTTTAAAGTAAAACAGAATAAATGCAAGTGATAAAAGAACAGTTGTTTTGATAAAAGGCAGCTAATAAAAGAAGTTTAACCTTGATTTAAAACTGTAGAGAGTTTCATCAGACCTGCAGTTTTTTCAACATGTGAAGAGCATAATAACTGAACGCTCCCTCTCCAGGTTTGGTTCTGACTCGGGGAACAGAAAGTAGATTTGACCCTGATGACCTGAGGAATCTCAAACCAGGAGATCCTGAATGTATTTTGGCCCTAAACCATTCAGTGCTTTGTAAATTAACAGCATGATTTTGAAGTCAGTTCTTTGACAAACAGGAAGCCAGTGTAAAGATCTGAGGACTGAAGTTATATGATCTACTTTCCTGGTCTGAGTGAGGACTGAAGCAGCAGTAGCTTCAGCAGTCTGATAGACTTTTTAGGGAGGCCTGTAAAGACAGAGTTACAGATCTAGTCTACTAAAGATAAATGAACAGATAAGAGTTTCTAAATCCTGCAGATAATCAGTCCTTTAATCTTCGAAATGTTCTTTAAATGATAACAGTTTGACTTCAGTCTTTCTTCTTGGCTCCAAAAACTATTATTTCAGTTTTATCTTCATTTAACTGAAGTAAGTCCTGAAGAAAGTCAGTATCTGTAAATGAATATAGCTGAAGTTTGATAAAGATCACACAGACTTTGACATGCTCACTGCATTGGGGTCTTGCAAGCACATGCGTATGCTGCCACATTGGAAAGTATCAGAACAATCTGAGCCTTGGGACACTCTCTGCTCTGTTGGTGCTGTTGTTGGTCATTTAGCTTTGCTTTGCTGTGGAGAATACAGTGGTCAAAGAAGAAAAAGATTTGCTTTGTGGTGGAGTGGAACTAAAGCCCCGTTTCCACCAGCAGGTCTGGGTCGGGTCGGGCCAGATCGGTCCACGTTTTTTTGCATCTCCACAGATAAAACCTGGGACGGGTACCCTTATATCTGACCCGACCCAGCCCACTTTTTCGGTTCCCTTCGGTAGGGGTACTGATCTAACCGATCTGGACCAAAGAGGTGGAGCTAACACACAGCAATCTGATTCACTGAAAAATCTGTCACTTCCCGCATGACCCGGCGTAAAAACAAAGCGGGGGGTGACTTCTTTGTTTCTGTCACGTGTGGTGTGACGTTTTGGTTAAAAGGCATTGCACAGCGATGATGTCACACAATCACGTAGCAGCGCTATCCGGTTAATACTCCTCCTACAGTTTGCTGTGGGGACACAACATGGAATCAACATATCCGTACCAAAACCCACCCGATCCAGCCTGGCCCGACCCGACCCAGACCCACGGGTGTAAACGGGGCTTAAGTGTTGATAGACCGTCCACTGCTGTTGTTGTCTTACCTTTCCATCTGTTTCTTTGCTATTTGTCATTAGTTGAAGTGTGCGATCAAGGCTGAACAATGTTTGGTGGTGTGAAACTGAAATGTGTGACACTGGACTTCCCTGCTGAGAACAACTCACAAAGGAGGCTGCTCAGCATGACAGCAACTCCGATAAAATGCGTTTCAGGTTACTAAAATGCATCCATTCAGAGCTGGCAGCCAGGAAGCGTCGTTCAAACATCTTTGTGACAGCTCTCATAGGAGAGAGAGCTTGAGAAGAAATTCTAAAATACAGTAGGGCTATGGGGTTTTTTTAAGGGTTTTTTTAAAAATATAAGAAAATTTGTAGGGGGGGGGGGGGGGGGGGGGGACATGATGTGATATATTTCAATAAACAGAAAAATAAAAATACAGTACCCAGGACCCAGTCTAATCAGTAGCATTTTAACCTCTGATTTACAAAGACTACAGGAGCAGGTACACATATTTTGCAATGTATAATGTTTTTGCTTGATTGAATCAAGTTTTGTTATAGTAGATTATTTGAAGTGTTACTGCTTGTGTGTGTGGGTGTGGGTGTGTGTGTGTGTGTTCTAGATTTTGGAGTAGCTTAATACATTCGTCATTAAAGTTTAAAACAGTTGGGGGGGGGGTGGGGGGGGGGGGGGGGGGGGGGGGGGGGGGGGGGGGGGGGGGGGGGGGGGGGGGGGGGGGGGGGCGGGGGGAGGGGGGGCGGGGGGGGGGATTCCTCAAAAAAAAAAAAAAAAAAACAAAAAAAAAAAAAAAAAAAAAAAAAAAAAAAAAAAAAAAAAAAAAGATTGTGAGTAGAAGTTTTATATAGTTAACTAAAACAAATGTTTGATTTTTTTCAAAGAAAAAATGTAAAATTGTGCATGGAAATGCATGTATAGAACTTAATTGAGCATTGTAACAGAAAAAAAAATTCTGCACTGCTTTAACCATTTCAGGGAAGTAGTTTTGGTTTTTAACTAAGTCCTGTTGCCCAAATCCAACCAGAAAGTTGTCAAACCTTTTTGTAAACTATTGCTATGTTATGGCCTGAATGCATTCTACAAGGAAAAGAAACACTGTTGTCATATCAAGGTGTCAAATTCAGGTCTTGTACCAATGTTGCGGTTGAGAGCACTGCACATAATAGTGCACTCTATCCCTGTGTCGTCTTCTTAAGAGGCTTTTTTGTTTTGACAAAGACAACGCTTGAGAATAGCTTTTACTCTGATGTTGAACCTCTCACATGAGTAATATTTCCCTTCTGCTGCTTGGGGAGGGTTTATTGCACATTAACTCCATTAGGTTCATTTTTTCTTCAGTAGTTCAAACTTAGTTTTGTTTTTCTTTTGTTCAGACAAAAGGTGTTTGCGAGTTGTTTCATTTACCTTGACATGTTTCGACTGTCATCTGCATTCTTCCTCAGAAGCTTCAGCTGATCGCTGTGACGTGTCCTCATGTGATGTTCCCGGGCGTGGCCAACCTGACGGTTCTGTCAGATTGACCACGCACCGCCCCGCCAGCCAGTGGTCTGCGGAGGAGAGCGTCCCAAGTGTGCGAGAGCATAAAAGCCCCCTCATCCCGGTTCATGATGGCCTTGTCCCGTTTCCTGATTTTGATGGCCTCTTTGATCCAGCGCTTGTGTTTGTTTTCAGATCTGATTATTTTTGCGTTGTCCCAGTCCATGATGTGGTTATTTCTTTTACAGTGGTCTGATATGGCTGATTTCAGATTTTGTTGTTCGGCTTTTTCCCTTAGTGTTTTTTCCCTTAGGTATTTCGTATATGACGTTGCATTTATTGTCCATGTCTTTCGAAAGACAATATTCCACAAGACAATTAATGCAACGTCATATACCAAATACCCTGCAACACTTGCAATCAAGCATACATTGGAGAAACAGGAAGACCATTCAACACCAGAAAAAAAGAACACCAAAAGGAATGCGAAAAGGAGACAGTAGGAAGATTCACAAGGACACTAAGGGAAAAAGCCGAACAACAAAATCTGAAATCAGCCATATCAGACCTCTGTAAAAGAAATAACCACATTATGGACTGGGACAACGCAAAAATAATCGGATCTGAAAACAATAAGCACAAGCGCTGGATCAAAGAGGCCATCGAAATCAGGAAACGGGACAAGGCCACCATGAACCGGGATGAGGGGGCTTTCATGCTCTCGCACACTTGGGACGCTCTCCTCCGCAGACCACCGGCTGCCGGGGCGGGGCGTGGTCAATCTGACAGAACTGTCTGGTTGGCCACGCCCGGGAACATCACATAAGGACACGTCACAGCGATCAGCTGACGCTTCTGAGGAAGAATGCAGATGAAGTTTATTGCACATTGCAATAGCATAGGATGATGGCTTTGGATCCAGGGACCTCAGGTGCAGCAATGATTGCTGGTAACTACTTCAAATTGTGTACATGTGTACTGTCTTCTTCTATGTCTCTTTTAAGGTATTACTTATCCCAAATATGGCTCTAGCACCTATCAAGCAAAGCCACTACTACTGAGTTATTTGACCATTCAGAGACATTGCTCTCCCCAAAAATGGGTGGGGAAAGGAAGTTAACCCCAAAATTGCAGCTGGGGTTGGGATTAACAACCTTCACTTTACACACAGCACAACTTCAACCACAGTCTGGAGGTGGAAGCAGTAAATGCTAACAGCCAGAGTTTTCACCTTTGGTACACGCAACAGACTGGAGCAGCAGTTACTAAGCTGGCACAAAAATGCTGCCCTTAAAGGAGCAAGATGGCCAAATGGAAAGACAATGAAAATGGTTTTGTTGTGGGTGAATGCTCCTTTAGAAGTGATGCTTTGCTCACCTGCTTGGCCAGCCACCCCATAGACAGAGGCCATAGCTTCTCCATGCCTAGTTTTTTTTTTTTTTGCTGCATGCCACCCCCAATCACTAACCCCCTCTCCCATTTATTTACTGTATAACAAAGGCCTCCAGAGGCTGCACTTTTCAGATAGTATTTTACACACCCTTTGCATTTCCCCCTGGGGTTAAAGTATTTTTCATTTCAGCAATGATGACATCACTATGACATTATGATTAACTGACTAATCCATTTTCATTGGCCTGAATAGTTCTTTAAAAAAAAAAAAAAAAAAAGCTTAAAATGCCTATCCCTGCTGTAAACAGCACCTTAAAAAGTGAACAAAAGTTAGCGTATTGAGGCATGTGGTGCAGAACAGATTAGGAAATAAAATAAGGCTTCTTCTTCAAGAAAAGGGAATGTGTGACTAATAACCAGTGCCAAAAAAGGGAAAAGTTCAACTTCCCCCTCATGGACCTGAAAACACTGAACTACAAGGGGAAGTGCTGTTTGAGAGTGAAGAGATGTTGTGGGAAATAAGGTAAAATAATCTCTTTCAGACAAGATTAAGCTTATGCTATTCATAGCTTTGAGTGATTTAAGGATTTAAAAACATTCTAAATTTCACAGAGAACCAACATAAAGATGCTAAGGCAGTGTTTCTCAATCTTGGTCCTTGGGGACCACTGCATCTTTTAGTTCTTTCCATCTCAATCACACCTGATGCAGATTAACAAAACTTTTTGAAAAGCAAAAAATTTGACATTCTTTTGAGTCAGGTGTGTTCAAATATGGGTACCTCTAAAACATGCAGGGCAGTGATCACTAAGGACCAGAGAGGATAAACACTGCTAAGGCATGAGAAATGAGGTCTCTCAATTAGCCACCAATCAGGGCACTAGCATTTTAAATTAACTAGAAAAACTCACATTAACACTGTTTTGCCCCACACTTGCTTTGTGTTATCACATTGGACCCTTTTAGCAGTTGTGAACCAAAAATGTACTCATTCATCAGAGGTCCAATTATAATTATTTCACACCCCATACAAGACAAAGGAGCCCCCAGACTGAAAAGTCTTTGGATTTTCCTTTAATGGAACTCAGCCATGTTAATATTTGGTTTGCTGAAAAAAAATGGGAGCAACTAACTTTGTTAGGATTTAAGTGAGTAATCAGGACTTCTGATGTATAGGAATGTAGGATTACATATCAGAGTGGTCAAGCAATCTGCATTTAATTGTGAGAATTTTTCTTTTTCATGTCTTCATTGTGTATGAGTCTATTTCAGTGTGAGCATTTACATTACAGTCTGTAATTTGCATTTAATCTTTTAAAGTAATCTTTCAGTTTCATTACAGTATCTTTGGCACTGACAAATCATCACTTGTCTTGACTCAGATTTAAGTAATCAAAGAGCAAAGTACAAAGGAAAACAAACTACAAAGTCGAGTTGTGGTTTTGATCTCAGTTCCATAGGGTCTGACTTTGCCTGTGGACAGGATATTCAAGAATCAAAATGTTTGTCTGTCTAGCCCTGGGCCCTCACACTAACCCTTTTTTCTTTCTCTTTCTGCTGAAGTTTTGAGTTTTAGACACAAACCCTGTTTGAAATCAAACAGCTGTCATCATTTCCCCTTGTATTCCTCAATGGCCAGACCTACCAAGGGGAAATTAGTTAGCAGTGGCAGGTTATTTACTCAACTTGACACATTCACTCTGTTATCTGCAGAAAATGTCAGTTTCCCCCATCATCTTCCTCTGACCTAGGACGCACTGACAAAAACGTGAATCACATGTTAAATAAGCTGTTTGAAAATGTGCCTTAAGACTTGTTTTCTTCTCTTCCTGTGTACAGTGATAACATTCTGGTTTTGGATATCTACTTTGAAGCTCTGAACTATGAAACCATTGAGCAAAAGAAAGCCTATGAATTGGCAGGCCTTCTGGGTAAGGGAGCAACTGTCAGGTGTTTTCTTGGGACTAGATGGTGTGCAGTATGCAGCATGACATTTGCTTATTGTAGTAGCTTAAGTGCTTGCGTTTTTGTTATAGGTGTTCAGGTCATAAGAGACTAAACTGTCTCTAATCTATTGTAATCTATTATAATCTATTGTTTATCAACTCCTGTTGCATTTGTCATCATTTAGACATTATGATTGAAAGAATGTTTAAAAGCTGGCCTCATATGACACACAGACATCATTGCCATCACTTTTAAGTGCTTTCTTATTCCTTTTCAGGCGATATCGGTGGTCAGATGGGTCTCTTCATCGGGGCCAGCATCCTCACTGTTCTTGAGCTCTTTGACTATCTGTATGAGGTAAAATATCCCCATCATCAATGGGACTCTCTTACATGTGCTATTTATTCACAAATGTTACTTTTTTGCACAGTTTTACCATCCACACAAAGATGAGTCGTGGTGAGCATGATGAGTGCTTTGTCTCCCCCACAACTCACCCGTCTCTGCACATTACACACATAATAGCAGCAGCAGCAGTCTGAATAAATTAACATTTTGGGAATATTATATTTTACGTTAATCAGGATGTCTCTGTCTATTCTCATCATCTGCTACATGTTTCATCTGGGCTTTGTTTTCTGCTTCCAATGATGAGTGGGGGTTTGTTTGTTTTTGATCAGCAATATCAGCTCATTCACACTATGAGACGCAATGAACGGAAGCAGCTCCTGTTCAAGTACAGGGTCAATTGAGAAAATTATTTACAGACACATGATATTGCTCTCATTTACATTCCAGCTTGCCTGATGCAAGTATGTTAGAGTTATGAAAACCCCAACAAAAAAGAAAGAAGAAAGAAAATAAAGGAGTATTTGGTGACCTCCTGATTAAATAAGATGAGTAGACAAATAAGATGCAAGTAAAGCTGTTCTTATCTATTTTCAGGTGATCAAGTACAACTTGTGCAGATGCATGAAGAAGAAACACAAAAGCCGCAACAACAATGACCGGGGAGCTGTGCTGAGCCTGGATGATGTGAAGCGCCATGTGAGTGGGCTGCTGCTTTATACTTTGACTATGTCAAACCACATTGCCTTGATGGAGCACAAGCTCCTCTTCTTTGTTTTTACTGGTCTTAACAGCCAGCGGGCTCAAACAGTGGTAGTGATGGGAAGTGGAGGAGCAAACGCAAGAGAGAAGAGATTGAGATGGAGGAAGCTTGAGAGGGGAAAAAAAAGACATGGGCAAAAAAAAAAAAGAAAAAAAGTGATTGGGCTGAATAGGAGTGAAAATAGAGAGAGAGATGCAGGAGAGTGGAAAGTGGCTTGAATTAAATCAAAGCTGTGGGACAGCACCAACAGGGACAGGCCGGAATTAAAGCTTTGAAAGGTGTGACAGCTTACTTATATCCAAGTGTAAATGAAACCAGTTCTCTTTAATTGCAAGTCAGGGCGCAGGCAGAGGAGGAGGAAAAGATGTGCTCTTCCTCTGCCCCTGCCTCACTTGGTAGTCTTCTCTTTCCATCCACCTTCATTATTTTTCAGAGCATTGCTCAAGAATCTATTTCCTCTCCCCTCTCGGCCCGGTTTGTTGCTCATGTCATGTTTTTCTCTGAGGTTTCAAGATTTTCTCCCCGTCTGCACATTTATACTCCCTCCCTTGCAATGCTAATCACCTTTCCCCCTCAGTCTTTATCCTCTTTTCAACTTTATATTGTCTGCCATTTAAACCTTCTCTTTCTTTTCATTTCTCTCTCAGGCTCCTTGCGAGAACCTGCGCACACCATCAACATATTCCGGGAACATGCTACCTCATCATCCGGGCCAGGGCAACTTTGAAGACTTCACTTGCTAAGCAGACCCTGGTGATGCATCAAAGTGCGTGTTATGCAACCAAAGCCAACAATACAGCAAGAACTATCCCACGCACGGACGGTGAGGAACCGACGCGACGTCTAAAAAGAGGCACTTTTTACATAAAAACTGAGGAAAACAGACAAATCAAACATGATTAAGAATTTTCACAAAAGGCCAAGTGAAGAGGAAGCCCTGTATATTGGGTGGAAAAAATTATCTGTTGATTTTTATGGGACATTTCATGCAGCATTCAAAACGATTTGTTTTCTCTTCTGGAATACTGCCGCAAAGGATGTTCATGGAAAAATCTTGCCAACTCAAACCACTCTTACAGAGAATGAAAAAAAAAAGGCATAAATGATTAATGAAAGATGTACAGTTATCTCACCATAAACAGCAGATCAGAAAAAGAGCCCTCATGCCTTTACAGTTTATAACACAGGTGGTTCTAATGAACGAAACACCTGCTAATGTGACTATATTCATACTGCTTACTCTACTGTACATGTAGCAACATGCGTATGTGTTGCGACTCATCATAAACCCACAGCCGTGTAGTTTGTTTGAGAATGTATTTTGGTTCACAGTGAGTGTAGTCAGGACACGACGGGAAACTTTCAGGGGTTCGCGGCGGCAGTGGTGAAGGTGCATCATCAGTTGTTTCAAATGTGCCGCTAAAAATTTCAGGCCTCATCATCATGTAAGTGCATGCTTGTATTTGTCCAGTGCATGTTTTTCATTTCATTTCTACTTTTGATTTCTATATCTTTATATTAAAATCTATCTATTGATATCTATCTATCTATATACATACATGTGTGTGTACATATATACAGTGGGTACGGAAAGTATTCAGACCCCTTTAAACTTTTCACACTTTGTTTCATTGCAGCCATTTGCCAAAATCGAAAATGTTCATTTTATTTCTCATTATTGTACACTGAGCACCCCATCTTGACAGAAAAAAACAGAAATGTAGAAATTTTTGCAATTTATTGAAAAAGAAAAACTGAAATATCACATGGTCATAAGTGTTCAGACCCTTTGCAGTGACATTCATATTTAACTCACAGGCTGTCCATTTCTTCTGATCCTCCTTGAGATCGTTCTACTCCTTCATTGGAATCCAGCTGTGTTTAATTAAACTGATTGGACTTGATTAGGAAAGGCACACACCTGTCTATACAAGATCTTATATCTCACAGTGCATGTCAGAACAAATGAGAATCATGAGGTCAAAGGAGCTTAGATCTGGCCAAGGTTACAAAAGAATTTCTGCAGCACTAAAGGTTCCTAAGAGCACGGTTGCCTCCATAGTCCTTAAATGGAAGAAGTTTGGGGCGAACATATACAGACCCGGCCATCCAGCCAAACTGAGCAATTGTGGCAGAAGAGCCTTGGTGAGAGAGGTAGAAGAACCCAAAGATCACTGTGGCTGAGCTCCAGAGATGCAGTAGGGAGATGGAGAAAGTTCCACAAAGTCAACCTTTCATTGCAGCCTCCACCAGTCGGGGCTTTATGGCAGAGTGGCCTGATGGAAGCCTCTCCTCATTACAAGACATATGAAAGCCCACATACAGTTTGCCAAAAAACACATGAAGGACTCCCAGACTGTGAGAAATATGATTCTCTGGTCTGATGAGACCAAGATTGAACTTTTTGGAGTTAATTCTAAGCAGTATGTGTGGAGAAAACCAGGCACTGCTCATCACCAGCCCAATACGATCCCAACAGTGAAACATGGTGGTGGCAGCATTATGCTATGGGGGTGTTTTTCAGCTGCAGGGACAGGACGACTGGTTGCAATTGAAGGAAAGATTAATGCGGCCAAGTACAGAGAGATCCTGGAAGAAAACCTCTTCCAGAGTGCTCAGGACCTCCGACTGGACCGAAGGTTCACCTTCCAACAAGACAATGACCCTCAGCACACAGCTAAAATAACAAAGGAGTGGCTTCAGAACAACTCTGGGACCATTCTTGACTGGCCCAGCCAGAGCCCTGACTTAAACCCAATTGAGCATCTCTGGAGAGACCTGAAAATAGCTGTCCACCAATGTTCACCATCCAACCTGACAGAACTGGATAGGATCTGCAAGTAAGAATGGCAGAGGATCCCCAAATCCAGGTGTGAAAAACTTGTTGCATCGTTCCCAAGGAGACTCATGGCTGTACGAGCTCAAAAGGGTGCTTCTACACAGTATTGAGCAAAGGGTCTGAATACTTATGACTATGTGATAATTCAGATTTTCTTTTTTAATAAATTTGCAAAAATTTCTACATTTCTGTTTTTTTCTGTCAAGATGGGGTGCTAAAAAAAAAAAAAAAAAAAAAAAAAAAAAGAAAGGGGGGGGGCATCTCTCTCTCTAAAAAAATTAAAAAATGAGTCGAAAAGAGGGGGGAAGGGGGGGAAAAAAAGAAAAAAAAAAAAAAGAAAAAAAAAAAAAAAAAAAAAAAAGAAAAAAAAAAAAAAAAAAAAAAAAAAAAAAAAAAAAAAAGAAAAAAAAAAAAAAAAAAAAAAAAAGAAAAAAAAAAAAAAAAAAAAAAAAAAAGAAAAAAAAAAAAAAAAAAAAAAAAAAAAAAAAAAAAAAAAAAAAAAAAAAAAAAAAAAAAAAAAAAAAAAAGAAAAAAAAAAAAAAAAAAAAAAAAAAGAAAAAAAAAAAAAAAAAAGAAAAAAAAAAAAAGAAAGAAAAAAAAAAAAAAAAAAAAAAAAAATAAAAAAAAAAAAAAAAAAAAAAAAAAAAAAAAAAAAAAAAAGAAAAAAAAAAAAAAAAAAAAAAAAAAAAAAAAAAAAAAAAAAAAAAAAAAAAAAAAAAAAAAAAAAAAAAAAAAAAAAAAAAAAAAAAGAGAAAACAGTGTACAATAATGAGAAATAAAATGTACTTTTTCGATTTTGGCAAATGGCTGCAATGAAACAAAGTGTGAAAAGTTTAAAGGAGTCTGAATGCTTTCCACACCCACGGTATATATGTATATAAATGTATGTATATATATATATATATATATATATATATATATATATATATATATATATATATATATACACACACACACACACACATATATACACACACATACTCATAATTACCAAGTTTGCCTCAGTGATAAGCAGGAAAAGGAAGACGAAACAGTTCATATATTTCTGTGTGTGTGCGTGTGTGTGTTAAAGAGGATGAAAGTGTTTTTGGGCTACCCAGCCAGGTGAGTGTTTGCTGTTGATTGTGCAGATGGATGAGCCACATCTGATTTCGTTTTTCAACGTTGGCGTTTTTCATCATCACATGTGCCCGATGAGTCGAAAAATCTTCACTCGGCTTCATTTAATCTCAACCTCAAGATGAAGAGATTTTGAGATAAAATTTGTTTTGTTTTTTTTTTCTCTCTCTCTTTTTTCTTACTCTAAGAGTTGATTGATAAATTCCTTGGAGCTTTGTGGGGCTGTCAAAATTTTTATGTATCTGTGTTCTAGTTGCAAAAGTCTTATCAAAGCACAATACCACCAGTATGTAGAGATGACGTAAAAGAAAATGTACTATTGATATATTGTCATATTATTAATATCGTGTTGATCCAACTGTTTTTTGCATTGTTTTGTTTTTTTCTTTCAGATGAAACATACTCGATATTGCCTGTCTCCATCCTCGGGGTTATAGGCTGGTCTATTTAGTTATCAAAGTATAAATAAAATGTATATATCATTTTGGAAAACTGCTTGTCTTCTGAGGTTTTCTTCCTATCCCTGTATTTACTCCCTGGAGCCTTTATGAGGCAAACAGAGACAATGGATTTTTCATTTCCAGATAGTGTGCAAATGCTCATTTTTAACCACGAGTGTATCTCAAAAATCTGATTAAACATCATCCAAGGCAATTTGTTATTTCTTTTTTCCTCTAATCAACATGTAATCTTTCTGCCTTGAACACTGTCTTGGAAATGAATCAGTATTAAGAAAGGAGTTTAAGGGCAGGATTGTAGTATTAAATTAGATATTGCTTATCTATTTAAACCATTCATTTGTACAAAACTAAAGCAGCTGCAGGCCACAGTATTGGTGTTTTTTCCACCTTCTACGGGTTGAAATGTAATTACAGTTTCTGCTGCCGGATGACAAAAGGATGGATGAGAAATATCCTGCACAGCCAATACAAGTTTAATCAAGATTGTCAATCAGCCAAGCAGCTGCTCATTCTGGGTGACTTCTCTCGTTTTCTGCAGTAGAAAAGCAGCTCTGTGATGCATGACCCTGTGAATATTACAGCCCTTAAACAAAAATCTTGTTTGTCGCTTGGTCAGCTGCACGTCGGTCCACCGCTACTGCAAATCAAGGGTCATTCGAGGATGAGAAGTTTACTTTTGCCTTATAATTCTTTCAAGATTTCTTTTAGTGAGAAAGCACACATCAGCGTTGTTCATCGGATGTCAGTGAGCATTCATTTTTCATTATTTCAGAGGCAAAACCTCAGCTGGTAACCGCACATAAATATGCAAGCTTAAAGCTCAAATTAGTTATGAAGAATGTGTTGGATCTGGTAAAGGCTTTCCTGTTTTGAATGTCTGAAACGTGACTTTGTCCACTGGTGGTTTTATTATTTTTAGCTGCAAAAATAACAAATTAGTCAAATGAGGCTGTTCATTTCTGGCTGGCATTTGTGTTTTTGTCTAAGCGACTACCAGCAACTCAGAGGAGTGAAAGGCGGGTCAGGATACAGGAGAGCTGTCTGCCAGCGACAGAAATCCTGCAGGAGACGCTTGCTGCATCCTGATAAGTCTTCACGGGTAAGGCAGGTGGAGGGGCTGCGTGGGAGGTGGCAACACCAGCAGGAGTTCAGACAAACTGAAATTCTTCCCTAAAAATTTTAGATTGGCATGACTTTCCTTCTTAATTGCTGCGTTTCCCTGAGATTTTAGCAGAATCTAAAAATTGTGGCAGTAGCATCTCCACTCTTTTTGTGAGGTTTCATCATCATGTGGCTCATTCCCTCCTAAGTATGAAGATCAAAGATGACTGATCCTTCCTCTGCTCTCACCTTGCCGGTTGACACAGCCAATCTGCAGACAATGTAAGTAGCAGATGCTCCTGTAATGAGATCTATTCCAAACTGTCTGCCCTTCTTAAAAGACTGGAACACCCTCAGCTAATCACCGCAGGCAGCTGGCTGTAATCTACAGGGGGCCGTTTATACACAAGGAGTCGCAAATATTTGTTGTTTTACTTTAATGAGACTCATGTTTTCACCCACATCTGACAGTTTAATCTTGCCGTCTTCCGTCACGGAACATGCGCTCGCGGGCAGACTCTTTTCAAATGAGCGCTAATATCCTCTTAATCTTGTTATTGCCTCTTATTATCGACTCTGACACAGATATTACACTCCTGGTGCACAATTCCTCTGCATATTGGGCTTTATTGTGTCACTCCCAATATGAACTCAGGCAAAAAAATCAATGGGTCAGGATTGAGCTACCTGTGTTTCATTGTACACTCAGTTAGTTGTACCAGCCGCAATATCTTTTTTTCACCCTGTTATTTGTTTTCCTGTCATTACAGAACTGATTTTGTTGTTTAGAAATAAATTTGACCTCAATTTGAAAATGATGGTATTTGAGGTAATGAAGTAGCCTAGACTGAATTTTTAACTTCCATCTCATGGTGAAGTATACTTTCAAAATGTATTAGGTAAGACATTAATGGAAAATGAATAAACAAATAGCTCACAACCTCAATTCCGAAACAAGATGCTGTATAAGTGTAAATAAATACAATGTCATGATTTCCAGCTCCTAAACTAATACTTTTGCCCCCCAGTTGAACAAAAACAACATATTAGATGTTGGAACAGACATTTTACCATTTCATGGAAAATAAAAATGTTTGTGCTCATTTTGAGTTTGATGGCAGCAATTCTCCTCGAGCAAGTTGGGGCAGCAAAAGGCTGGAAAAGTTCTTGGCACAAATAAAAAAAAACTGGAAGAGCATTTGACTAATAATTAAGTTATATGTCAAAAGGTGATGGTCAGTAAGTTAGCCGTGTATAAAAGGAGCTTTTCAGTGAGGCAGAGCCTCTAGATGTAAAGCTTCACTAATCTCTGACAAACTTTAAATTTGTGGAACAGTTTCAGAAAAATGTTCCTTAATTTGAAATATAGAAGACTTTAAAGGAGCCCTATCATGAAAATGGCTTTTAGAGCTTTTAGCATGTCAGTGTGTTTTTCCTCATCAAGAAATGATTTAAATCATTATTTTTCTTCATTCATGCATATTTGAGTAATCTACATGAATATTTAAACCAAGCGCTACCTCCCTGCAAACGGCTGACTACCCACGCGTTACGTATGAACGTGGCACCAATCACGAAAGTCCAAATGCGCACGCTCAGTATCGTAGCAAGACGCCCTCTGCTGAACAGAAACTCAGAGAATCCTGTACACACTCTCTGAGGAAGAAACTAACACCTGCAGGAAGATTTCCTCAGAGACAAGCAGCCATCAGCTAACAGACGTTTAATCAGAGTTCAGGAGAATTTTCTTCCTTTTTTTTTAAGTAGAGGAAGAAGTTGGGAAAAATGCAGTTACGTTAGCGTGGTTATGTTAGGTGGGAGTGTTTTGTTGCCTACTGGATGAGCTTGAGAAGTAGTTGGATTATAACTTAGGAGAGGGAAAAAAAACTCAACTTTGTGTGTGAACTTCACTCCTGACAACTTCATGCTCTTGGGCAGTAAGTGTTTTTTTGGGATACTACTGAAACATGACGCAGTTGCTTAGGATGGAAGAAAAACATGGTGAGTAACACATCTCTAGCTCAATGCTAACTGTTAGGCTATGATTTGCGCTAATTTACTTCTTGTAGGGGTCTCTGTGGACTTCTGTGGTACTGCGGTCTTAAACTCCATTTAGCTTGGGTCGAGGCACAGCTCCATAACAGGCTGCGTTTGTCCGTGTCGGAGAATTTCATAATGTTTAAAGATCATGTGGTGCTGCAGCTAGCGCTAACTGTTAGCCGATGATTTGTTCGCTAAATTACTTGTAGGGGTCTCTGTGGTCTTCTGTGGTACTGCGTATACTTCAAACTCCATATAGACTCTGGGTCGAGCGCATACAGCTCCATAAAGGCTGGTCTGTTTTTCCCGTCGTCGGAGTAATTATGCATCAATGTTTACTACTAACATCCACATGAGAGCGCCGGTGCTAAGACAATTCTGTGACCCTTAGAATAAGTGTCTCTCGGGGCGACGCATGAAATGGGCGTAAAACATGCTGCTATTGGTCGAGAGCTCGCGGTTCAGTACAGTCAGCCATCTTACTTCCGTGTTGGAAATTTTTTTTTTTTTTTTTTTAATTTATTTTAAGTATAAAATGTACATAGTATGGAATTGAATAAAAGTTAATACATTAAAGTGCGGTTAAAAGGCACTAGAGAAATGAAGTAAAATAAAAATTTGATAAAAAAAAAAAAAAAAAGAAAACAACACCAACAAGCACAAAAAAAACGATATACATTGAGGCATAAAAAATTAAACTAAGGTTGAAATAGAGAGAGCATTTTACATTTATACATTTAGGACTTAAAATAGCTGCTTGCATGCTTTAAAAGTTGTGAATGTGGGCTTACTTGTGCCATTTACATGTATGGATAAAATATTTTGCAGAAAATATTATTATAAATTAGTAAGTTTAAAGAAAAAACAAAACAATATTGCCATTCAAACTGTTCTGTGTGGATTCTTGAAGACAGCAGCCCAAGGCGCAGAAGTGGTAGATAACGGTAAAAGAGATGTGGTTTAATGCATCTAAAAAAATACAGTGTTTGTTAATATTAAACCTTCTAAGCATTCATTTGAGGATAGATAAAAATTTTAAAGGTTTTTTGTTTTAGGACTAACGGGGAGTTTAAATATCAGCTAATTTTTCTACTCGGTTTAGAAAACTTTTGAATGATTGAGTTTTGTTTGGTTTTGTGGGAAATAAGTGGTTCTTAGAGATTTCTGAGAGTTTTGTTTGGTACATAGGTTAAAATCACATCTGAGGACAAATTAATCCTCCCATTTTTGAATAAGCCTTTGGAGAGACAGAACAGATGCTATTTTTCGGTTAGGAAAGACCTTAACCATTTGATTTTAGTCAGCGTTTAAACATTCAAAGTCAATTGCCTGCAGTCCACCTCTCATATTCTTTTACAATTGGTTTTTTGGATTTTGTCCATATAAAATTAATTGTTGGTTAATATTTTTTGTTTTGGTTGCATAGAGAGGCTGGGTAAATACACCTTGCCAAAGATCATTTTAGTTAAGTTGTTTTAAAGACTGTTGTCTGTTGTGAGAATTAATTTGTTTCATTGATTATTTTAGTGTTTTTAATGTTCCTTGTGCTGCATCTTTGTTGATTATCTGGTTTTAGTTTAATGGGAATATTGTTGCTTTAAGAGATTGAATCATGTAAGGCCATAAGTTCAATTTGCTACGATTAAGAGTAAACAGATGCTTAGAAAAGACGCAATTAATCTTTTCTGGGACTGTTGGAAATTGTGATGAAAAATAATATTTACAAAATTGTCTATAGTTCGATGGGAACATATCTAGTTATAAATGCCTATATTTGACTTTTGGAACATTTGAAAAGCATGATACAGCTCCTTTAAAGATCCCACCATTTACACTGTAATGTCATCAAAAGTTTCAGAGAACCAGGATAGAAATCACTGCATGGACTCAGGAACACTTCCAGAAATAACTGTCTATGAACACAGCTTACTGTGTAAGCCACAAATGCAGATTAAAGTTCAATCATGTAAAGAAGCCACATGTGAACCTCTAGAAATGCTGTTGTTTTATCTGGGCCAAAGCTCATTTTAAAATTATCTGAGGCAAAGTGGAAAATTTGGAATTCTTTTAGGAAACTCTGGAGGCTGTGTCCTGCAGACTAAAGAAGAGAGGGACCATCCAGTTTTTATCAGCGGACAGTTCAAATGCTATCTCTGGTGGTATGTGGCAGCATTAGTGGTTTGGGCAGCTTACAAATCTGTTAAGGCTCTATCAACAGCAGAAAAAAAAATGTATAGGTTTTAGAGAAACATAAGTTCCAAACATCTTTTTAGGGGAAGGCCTCCCATATTTCAGCTAGACAATTAGGCCTACTGCACCCATCACAACAGCATGGCTTCACCGGAGAGGAGTCCAGGTGCTGAACTGGTCTGTCTGCAGTGCAGACCTTTCACCAATAGAAAATTTTGGCAATCTTAAGAGTTGTTTACCTGCCTAACCAACATGTCATGTGTTATGGTCACAAGACTTGAAGTGTGAATGGTCTTAAAACTCGCCAGGAAGAGAGTCAAAGCTGCACTGTAGGTGCTGGACATATAAAAGGGAAAACAGAAGAAAGAGGGAGAGTACAAATAGAGAAAGAGAGAAAGTATTTGCTAAATGACAGTCGTTGTAGTAGTAGTTGTAGTAGTAGTAGTAGTAGAAAAAAGAGAGAGAAAAAACTAAACAAAAAGATAGAAAACAACCACAACTGTGCAATTAAACCCAAACAGAAAAACCAGACAACCAGCCGCTACACCTGTAAAGAAATGTTGAGTGATTCTTTTCAGGTGTACAGCTGACACCTTTGGACGACATTTAGATTAAATCGAGATTGTCCATATGATGCAACTGAGGGGGCAGCATGAATGGGCCAGTAATTTAAGACAAATGAATGAAAGAATGAGTACTATTGTCCTGTGAGTTCAGAGTTTCGTGGATTGCTGTTTGTTGTTGTCTGGCTAGCTTTCTCTCTATGCTCTCTCATCTGTGCTGCAGCAGTGCTCGTCAGTGGGCATGCGTGGCCAGTGTACGAAAAGCTAAATCTGAACTCACAGGACAATAAAACTCTTTGTTTGTTTGTTTGTTCTTTTTTTTTTCATCTTAAAGTATTGGTGAAATTTAGGAGTTTTGCTGCACATAATGCTTTATAGAGAGACCCATTCATGCTGCCCCTTCACTTCCATTATACGCAGAGCAGCCACTATATAAGACATTATCTGCAGCAAAACTCCTTCATTTCATCAATGCTTTAAGAAGAATGAACGAACAAATGAGTACTATTGTCCTGTGAGTTCAGAGTTTCACAAATTGTGTTAGTGTTGTTGTCTGGGTAGCAAGCTGCTCTTCTCAGCTGCACTTCGGAAGCACGCATTGTGAACGCACGGCCGAAAAGTCAGTGTGTAGAATAGGCTACCCTGATAAGCTAAATCTGGACTCACAGGACAATAGTACTCATTTTTTCGTTCATTCCACTTAAAGTATTGGCGATTATATACACCAAAGGGCGACTCAATGTAATATCTTCCAAAGGACTCAAATTGATGCAGAAACTTTACCGGTGAGTAAATGCACGTATATACTCCTAGAGATAAGGTCCAAGTTGGCAAAAAAAAAAAAAAGAAAGTTGTCCTATAACAGCTTATACAATATGTTCTATTGGGGATATTTTTTCTTGATTCTTCCTGATTAGTAGATTATTCCGAACTTGGTTACTTTGAATACTTATTGATTTTACACATTTTAATTCGAAAATTGCCTCTTCAAAATCCAACTGGAAATTTTAAATTGTAACACTGTTTCTGCATTTTGACATCCCTACTTTCATTATGAGTATATGATCTCACTATTTCTCCCCAACAGCATTTTAAAAGACATGAGCACTGACTTGAAATCAGTCTTTTCTTGAAAATTTTAATATTAATATTTAATATTTCTGGATCCATACGGTACTGAAAAAAAATTGAACTAACTTGTGGCTGATGTCCATTCTTGCAGACGTGCCATTGTGCCAGTTGAGTCATGTTTTTGGTATAAATTTATCCTGTCAGATCTCGCAGGGTAATTAGGATGCTCAGCCGTTTGTCATAGATAAGGCTGTGGCCGGCTCCTCTGAGCCCCACTTTACATTTGGCTCGTTAAGAGGATTAATTATTGTCATGTATTTAAGTTTTGCACTTCTGAAATATACTGTATTAGGCTTCAAATCTATGCTAGCGTCTCATTTGTTTTAAGCATGAACTCATATTCATGTTGCTCATTATCAGCCCTGTGGAGAAGCCTACCGAGGATAAACCTAAATCACCCACAGAGGATGCAAACCCCCCAGCAGAGCTTGGAAGCACGGTGCATCAGATACCTTTTAGTGAAATGAATGAGAATTCCATTGCACTGTGCTCCAAAAAACACAATGTAACAGCCATCCTCCCCTCCTCTATCCAGTGCGCTCACACAGGCCAACTCAGATCAAACATAAACAAGACTATGCAAACAGATGGGGTGCCATGTTTTGGACTGTTGTAGCTCCATACTAATTGGTGTGTGCGTGTGTGCCTACATGGGCGTGTTTTTGCAATATTATGGGGACCATGTTCCGGATTTTTACCATCACCGTGGGGACATCTTGCCCTCGTGGGGACATTTCCCAGTCCTCACAGGTCCAAACCCTGTTTTGAGGGTCAAGATTAGGTTTTAAGATTAAGTTACAATTAGGTTTTGGTTAGGATTAGGACAAGGGTTAGGTTTAGGCAATCAGTTATGGGTGTTAGGTTTAGGGTAAGGGGCTAGGGAATCCATTATGTCAATGGATGTACCCCACGGGGATATAAAAACAAACAAGTGTGCGTGTGCATGTGTTTCTGTACTTGAAAAGTGAGGACATTTTTGCCAGTCCTCACTAAAAAAGACAAAGAAAAATCCATTTTTGAGGGTCAAGATTTGGTTTTAGAGTTAAGGTTACAATTAGGTTTAGGTTAGGGTTAGGGCAATGGTTAGGTTTAGGCAATCAGTTGTGATGGTTAGAGTTAGAGTAAGGGGCTAGGGAATGCATTATGTCAATGAATGTCCTCAGAGAGATAGAAGTAAAAGGATGTGTGTGTGTGTGTGTGTGTGTGTGTGTGGGGGGGGGGGGGGGGGGGGGGGGGGCACATCAAAGTTTGGAAACAAGATAGTGTTGTGATTCTGCTGCAGGACTCCAGCTGCTCAGCTCATACTTTGTGTTTGCTTAGCACAGAAGCCACTTCAGAGATTCAACACCCTCTATCTGCATCTGTAGTCTGATCAAACGATCAAAGTTTTACAATAATGAAATGCATTCAAAGAGGGTCCTGTGTCAGTTCAAATACCATGCTCTACGGAGGTGCTGCAGACGTGGTTTAGCTCATAATAAGCAAGGACGGATCTAGCTCACTAATTTATGTGTCCCTGCTGTGATCAAAGAAAATATGAAGTCTGATTTGTGTGATAACTCTGTCCAATAGTAAGCATTCAAAAAAAGTATGTCTTTAAGTTCAAAGTAGGGTCATCTTTAATCACTGCCATCTACCACAGTTATGCTTTGACCTTTTACTTATTACAGATTGACATATCCTGTATGACTGTACACGACAACAGATAAAGATGAAATGGAAAAAAGAAACACATGGTGCCTTAAATATTTATTTTGTCCTTTGATATTGTTAGAATTTTATTTGCCTCAGGATCTAAAACTGAAATAAATTTATGTGGGATTTGTTGGTGGTTTACAGCCTTTTTTAAAAAAAAAAAATCAGACCACAAATTCTCAGTAGGATAGGGATCTGGGCTTTGACTAAGCAATATCAAGGCATTAAAAAATATTTTTCCCCAGAACATCTCAAGTTTTTTTCTAGTTGTGTGCTCGGGGTTACTGTCATGCTGAACATTGAACCTTTGTTCCTGTCAAAATTTATAATTGTTTTTTTATTTTTTTCAACTGAAATTTAAAAAGAATCTGACTCAAGAGTGTGCTTGCCAAGACATCACAATAAGAATAACACACATTGCAGCACAATCACAAAAACCCCATAAATCCAGCAGACCATCTACAAATGAAATGCATCTTTGTAGTTTGTTTCAGGGTAAAGGAGCGGGATTTGAATGCCCCCCCCCCCCCCAAACTCTGTTCTAACCCTTGGGACTAATAATAATAAAATAAAATATCTTGTGAATGAAGAGAATGGGACCCAGAGATCTTCTCTGGAAGATTTAAGCGGCTTTTAACAAAGAATTTGTATCTATCTATGAAGAATTTGAACTGGGAGCCCTCTTGCTTTCAGTTGCCAGTGAAAACCAGCCAACAACTGTGATTTATTTTCTTTCTCCTTTTTCTTTTAAGAAATAGCTTTTTTCTTTACCACTCTTTTGTAAAAATCCAGCTTTATGAAGTGTGTGGTGTAAAATGGCCCAATGGACCGACATTTCAAGGATATCATTGGCCTTGGTGTAACCTCTTAGATTAGTGTCCCTCTTGCCTGGTCCTTGAGTTTTAGTTGTCTGCTCTTCCTTGGCAGCTTTGCTGTGGTGCCGTATTCATTCAGTTTTCTCATAATGGATTTACTGGGTCGCCGAGGGATATTCAGCTCTTTGATTTATTTCCAATATTCATACATTTGACACGCCACACACACACACACACACACACACACACGTGCATCTCATATATATATATATATATATATATATATATACACACACACACACACACACACACACACACACACACACACACACACACACACATAAAAAACCAAGAACATTAAACCGCTAAGATTCTGACAATTCAATCGGAGACCATGTACCTGTGTATATTCATTGGGATGCTATTTACTTGCCACACATCTAAACAGTAGTAGACCCTTACAATGAAGAACTAGATGTGTCTAGGTAGTCTCCAAACTCCCAAGATACCAGATGAGATCTCATGGCATCTGTGTGAAGCATGCTCAAACTCCATAAATCAGGTGGACTTTCTGATGCCAATATCCAGGTACCAGACACTCCCAGTCGTCCACACTCTGATTCCTCAGAGCGATTTTAGGTGCATGAGGAAGACCTAGGTATGCACCGATTGTGAAAGTCTGGGCCGATACCGATACCGATGTTTAACATAACAACTTGGCCGATGTTTTCCATTTTTATTTATTACTTCCTTTGTGCCACAGAAATTTACAAGTCTTTCAGCTCCTCATCAGTCTATCCTTGAATGAGCACAAATTCAATCAGACCAATTTATGAAACAGAAACAACCTTTAATGTCACTTTGTGGTTGACATTAGTTGTAACAAGCTCTTTTCTGAAAACTTTTCAAAAACCTGGGACTGATAATCACTAAAAAGAATGCTTCAGTATATTGCCCAACAAAATTGAGTGGTTTTAGCCTAATAAACAAAAACATACTCAGTGAGAAGATTATTTTCATGGCCCAATAAAAAATATTTGTGGAGCATGAACTGCAAACTGCGTAACGCTTATCTTTTTCTGAAACGGTAAAATATTGCCACACGACCGCCGCCATCTTCGTTTCTCTACTGAGGAAAGTGCGCGGATGCCTTCTACCAGTATCTCTCCCCACCCGCCCAAAAAAGAGGGGGAAAAAAAGAGTTTTTCTTAAGAACAGTGTTAATGACACATGTAAATCATTATATATATTTATATAGGCAATATAATAATCGGCCACTGCCATCGGCGAATATCATTTTTATTGGCCGATGGCAGTTAACAAGGCAAACATCGGCCGATACCGATGTCCAGCCGATGCATCGGTGCAGGAAGACCTACTCATAATCAGACACGTGGGCATAATGTTGTGGCTGATTTACTTGCTTTTACTTCCATCATGTAAAACCTCAATTACACACAAGTAAACTTGATTGTGTAAACCAATTAAGCCCTCTAAAGGCAAAGGTCAGCACCTGATCTCAATTACTGTCTTCATACTAGAAACAATTATCAAATAAATAATACATATAGGAATTGAAAACATGCACAAACAAATAACACTTTAGAAAAAAAAAACAATAACAATCCATCAATTCATTCATTTCCCATACCTTCTTTATCCAATTCAAGGTTCCTGCAGGCTGAACCTATCACAGCTGCAACCAGGACAGAAGCAGGGTTAAACTTGTATGACTCAGCTGTCCATTGCAGGTATATACAAATGAGAAAAACACCATGAATGCTCGGAAAACCGAAAAGTTTATTTTCAAGTTAATAAACTGATAAAAAAAAAAAATGTTATTAATTAAAGGCAACCATAAAGAGAAAAGGTATATTAAAAAAATAATGACCACATTTACTGATAAGAGAAATGATCAATGGCTGCTGTCCTGCATGGGATGCTAAAGATTTTATCGATAAGCTTCATTAATCAGACCATCAGTGATTGAAATCATTGCATGCCACCTCAGTGGTCATTTTTTTCTGCCGTCACCTCTTGGCGCAGTACTGAAAACAAACGGCAGAGGACGGGGCGGCATCGTAAACGCCACCCAAAACTCGTTCTCGCTCTCGCGGTAGCTCTGTGCCTGCTCCACCGGTACTAGCGACATCCGGAGAGGAGATGGCGGCTAGAGGGGGGTTTCAGTCGGCACCAACGGGTGGTGGTGGTGGAGCAATGGGACCTGGACCGCCCGTGCCTGGTGCAGGACCAGGGATGGGACCCGGTACTCCCTCTGGAAGAATGGGACCATCGTCGGCTGCGCAGAACCACATGTACCGCTCTCCGATGCCTGGGCCTGGGTACCCGGTGAGTTATCGCTCCATCTTTGCTGCGTTAGCAAGTCCGCTAGAACAAAGCCGCTCACCGCTGCTTTGTCACTTGTGGCTAGCATTAACCTCTGCCCCTGTGCAGGCCACCCCTAACACTAACCGAAAATCTGATTGGAAGTTGGAGACAAGTCTGAAACATTTCAGCCGCTCACTCTGAATAACTACCAGAGTTTGTTTCATGTTTGAATTTGCTAACCCTCCCGCCTGCTAACATTGAGGTTAGCTTGTTTGTCACAGCGGCCAACTAGCTTAGCCTGCTAACTGTTAGCGGTACTACGGTTGATGGCTTCGACAAATAAAATACCATGAGGGCTCGACTAGTTGCAAGTAGTGAAACTGAATAAATATGCTCGGTGAAGGTACTATCGGTCGATGATTGTAAGCCTTCTGCTTTTGTTGAACTTAGAAGTTTTAAGTCAAGTGTGCTTTTGAATGAAGTCTGCAGATATCGCCTTCCATCGATAAAGATCTGGAGCAGATAAAGGTAAAGAAAAACGATCAATAAATTGGTCAAACTAGGGCCAGACTGTGTCCTGTGTATGCAGATTGCTGCTTATTTAACTGGTGTTTTCATACGGTAAATCAAGTCACTATTGAATGGGTTGAAATGATATTTAAATACTTGTTTGGGTCGCAGTAACGCTGAAATGTGCGTTTAAGCTATTAAAACTTAACCAAAGTGCAGTAGAACACATCCGAGCTATTTTGGTGAAAGCTTTTGTAAATATCCTGATAAAATGTTGTATTATTGAATGGATATGATATACATTTATTTACCGTAAATGAATCTACAGACCTTTTGAGAGGGGGGGCTAACTAGCTGCTGTTGTGCAGTGGTGTCCAAATTCGGTCCTCAAGGGCCGCTGTCTTGACGGTTTTTCATGCCTCCTTGCATCGGCACAGCTGACTCAAATTAAATGAATGTAAAAGCCTATGAATTTGAGTCAGGTGTGTGTGTGTTAGAGAAGGGAGACATGGAAAACCTGCAGGATTGTGGCCCCCGAGGACCGGAGCTGGACACCCCTGCCACAATGGCATGCAACAATAAGTGGAAGCTTGGATGTCAGCATTAATTGAAATTAGCATTTGTTGGTGATGCTATCAATCTATTTGAAATGCAACTAATTAAAATCTACCCTCACACTAATCTCAATTTTAAATTGTAATCAGTGAGTAAGATTTACTACATGAGCCTCAAATACCTTGCTCTGGGTTCCAGCAACTTATAGTTTGCTCATATATGTGGGATGCTGTCAGGTCTTGGCCTGAACAATATGAGGAAAACATCTAATTGTCATTTTTCTGAACAATATTGTGATTGGTTTGAGATTTAATATTTAACATTCTAGCTTCTGTTTAGTGTTCATGCTAAAATACATTTTTTTATATTGGATGGAGAATTATCATGTGATAACTCTTTAATCTAATGCCAGCCTTACATTAGAGGACTTTAGGCTCGTTCCACTGCAGGCTTTGCTCAATTCCGATTTTTGTGTCCGATTTTGTGGGGGTCATTATTTTGTGGCTGGCCGCTGAATATGAGCTAGTTTGAAGTGCACGCAGCTGTTAATGAATGCAACGATATGGTGGTATGGAACAAGAAAAAACATGGGGTGGAGCGGCTGGAGAATTTGTGGCGGAGGGAAATGTTGAGCGGGTTTTGTGCGACGGAGGAAGAAGACGAGATTTGTGATGCGTCTGTGTGTTGCAGTTTGGGGGGTTATGCTGGAGAGAAGGGTTTTTAATTTGCAATTTTCACCGCGTTTCTTCCTGCTGGGTTAACGTGCCTTTCTGCCGGACAACCACACCTTTCCTCTTCTGGCCTCATACACAGTGACGCGCTTCCCCCGCGCGTGCCACCGTCTCACTCACCTTCACACTGAGCTGCTGGACCACAAAAGTTTCCAACACTTTCATTAGTTTCAGGTTGATGTTAATAGAGCAGAAAAACAGATTTAATTGTTCAGTCCATTGTTTACATTCCGTTTCTGTCTCATCTGGTGCAGAAATAAGGACGTCCGTCTCGATCTCAGAGAAGAGGTGGATAAAATGCGACATGTCCGTACAGACTGCAGTCGCTTCAACACAGATCGGATATGTATCCGTTTAATACCACATTTGAAAGTGGCCTGAATCCGATCCAGAAATGTCAGATTCAATGCGACTTGCGCAGTTCACACGGTCAGAAGCAGATCGGATATGAGTCACATTTGAGCGAAAAGATCGGATTCAGGTCGCATTTACCTGCAGTGTGAACGTAGCCTTAAAGATTTACTAAAGACCTTCAGTCTTAAGTCTGCAATGGTGAAAATCGTTGGCGCAAGACAAGAACGCAAAGCTGAGATATGAACAGCTTTACTGACCAACAACAAGATGCAACCTGAGACCAATTTATCTGGTTTAAACCACGGCTCCTTATTTCTGTACTGGACACAGCAAAGTATCATCCTGATGCAAACACGTGCACACTCCAACCAGCAGAGAACAACGTGCAGCTTCAGCTGCGACAGAGATGCTGGTTGACTGAGTCTCCAGAGGGAGGTGAAGATGAACAGCTGAGTGCAGCTTTTAATTTAAAACTTAGTCTGCCTCGTCTTCTCCATATCCTGTCAGCCATCTCACCTGGAATCTAGGGACGTAATGATAACCGGTAAAATGGTTAGCCGTGATAAAATCCCCAATGATTAGCAATACCTTTTCATTTTTGAATTATCGTTAAAACCGTGACTGATCACTTCACTTTGAAAAATTCCCAGTGATGCTGCTCACTGGCTGGAAAAGCAGCAGCAGTTGCAGTTTGCAATGTTTAATTTATGAAAACAGGCAACAAAGGCACCCACGTGGACCATTCTCTTGAGATTTTCCCCCCTTTGAAAAGGACAAAGTAGACATTTGGACCCATTTTGGATATTTTTAAAGATGCCGGGGGGTATTTCTATAATACCAGATAGAAATGAAAACCGTGATCATTTCGGTCACAATAACCGTGATGTTAAATTTTCATATCGTTGCATCCCTACTAGAATCTCTGACCAAATCTATGATAAGGGTGGGGGAGAGGGGCGGTGTTATCAACACGTTGTCCGTGAATGATAGCTACACTGTTTAAGCCGATCAGTGTCAACTTCAGCAGCCTATGTAGCGTTTGCAATGCGTTTGCGTCAGTTTGTAAAGTCTAAAGCAACTTTTAGCAGCTCCTGCTCCTCTCTGGACTCTGCTCTACACGTAAAAAAGCTTCTCGGCTGATGATCTCAAGTTTACCTGTGCACTGTTCTCTGTATGCTGTAATCACCTACAAGGCAGATATATGACATCAGAGTTACTACCGCCACTTTGGGCGGCAGCGCAAGTTCAAGTAAAAAAAAAAAAAAGCATGTTTTCCTCTGTAAAACTATGTTATTGTCAGCATTTTGTTGGCGTGGCACAGCGCCACTGCTAGGCCTATGTAGGGGAAACTGTGATACAAGGGACTATGCAACAATCAACTTCATCAAATAATTTTTCCCAAATAAAGAGATAAGAGAAACAAGATAAAGTTCAACATATGCTTTTGAATTGAAAACAAAATCACAAACTGTACGTTCAGACCAGAAGCGTCAAGGACGCCGGAAGTTAATACATTTTCAATGAGAGTCAGGCGTCCTGAGCAACAAGAGCGTCTGCCGCACAACAAGAGCGTCTGCCGCACATCCAGAGCGACAAAAGCAGCTAAAGCTTCCAAAGTGGTACCAGATAAGAAGTTGAACTTCGGTAAACTTTATGCTAATTAGCTATGACGCGGCTCAGCGGCAACAGGCGGCAGCAGATCAGAGTAGAGGTGTCCTTCAATCAAGCAGCCCCAAAGAACAACGCATGAGACTTTGGTTCCGGCAACCACACACTCGTTCTGTCATGGATGCCGAGAGTCTGATTACCTGTGTTCAGGCCCATCCTTGGTAATGTACTTCTTTTTGGCTACCGGGACCAAAGTTGAAAAGAAAAGAAAAAACCTCCTGGACATTCAACCTGAAGTCCCGCTGGAACCGTCTCTGTCCCAATCGTATGAAAAACCTCCTGGACATTTAACCTGAAGTCCCGATGGAACAGTCTGTCCGGCCGCAGCTCCAGCACAGCAGAGGAAACCTCCTGCACCCAAACCGAAAGAAAAAAACCTCCTGGAAGTTCAACCTGAAGTCCCGCTGGAACCGTCTCTGTCCGGCCGCGGCTTCAGCTCCCGCCGAGGAAACCTCCTGCACCCAAACCCAGAGAGAGGAACCCGGCAACGGCGGTATTTTTCTTTAGAACACACGCATGCACGCACACACTCCTGACTTTGTCTCGGCCGCAGCGTATGTGATGTTCTCTGCTTCTCTATTGTTTCATGTCATACAGGACTTTGTTCCTGCACAGTGTTTTATGCATTTCTGTGATAAACATATGAACTAAGAATATATTAAAGGCCTCCTTCCACTGAAAACGCGTTTAACTTGCTCCTTCTGCAATACGGAGGGTTTCCCCCTGTTTACTTACACATGCTGACTTGCTAGCGTTGGGTTCCTCCCAGTCGGCTGTGCTTTCTCATCAGAGAAACAATACGAAGAAAAGAGCGAATCGGGAACAGCCTTGCACTTCTACGTCACATTGCAAATAGCATATCCCACGTGGGGTTTCTATCTGTCATTGGAAGGCAGGTAACCCTCCACTACACACTAGAAGTAAAGACAGCACGACTGTAGCTTCGGAGTTGAGAAGCTAATTAGCTAACTGTTTGTTAGCATGGCGGAACAAACTTGTTTGTCGGTTCTATTTCCTGTCTGTTACGAAATAAGAGCGGAGGGCGGAGCTTCCTTCATACACTGATGGGAGGCAGCCAATCACACGGAAATTCATGAGAAGGACCCGGAAAAGCCTGCTGTTGGACCACAAGCCTCTCTTCTAGTATACAAATACAGCTGGATACAAAGCAACCAGAAGGTGTTTTTAAACAGAAACGATGCAGAATGCATTCAATAATAATGGAGAACACAGAAATATTAATGAAATGACCATGGAAGTACAACTTTAAATGAGCATGTGCGAAAACACACCGGCTCTGCATAATTGTGAGAAAATGACCAGGATGCAGACGCACGTTCTCCTCATTGCGCACAGCTTGTGAATTTATGTTGAGTTTGTGCGCAGCAAGTTTAAATGTCAGTGTTGGGTAGCGTGGAGAAAATAATGTGAAGTTGTTCTACATTAAATGAAACCACTTCACAAAACTAGCAGGTGACCTGTGGCTGGATTGATTCTACTGGGCTAAACGGGCTGCGTGATGCACGCAGATTCTTTCTTTCTTCTGTAGTCTAAACAAAGGTTACAGAAACAGCTGCTCGTGCAGTGTTGACTCCGTCTTTTCTGTATTGCAAAGTTTGATGCTGTATTCTTTGTTTATTGTCATTACTGCTTTTTTGTTTCAGCCATATTTTAGTGTATTTCAAAGTTGTAAAAGTTTGATGATCCTATTGTGGATAAATCATAATGCCGCTTGTTGTTTTCTGTTCAATACTGCATGTCAATCCGCTTGTGCCTAATTAGAAAATTATTTTAAATTGTGTTCATGCTCTGCGATTTTTTAAAAATTTTTTTTTCCCCGTATTGAATGACCACACAAAACATTCTGCAGCTCTGCTCAGCTTTAACTGAGTGGGACGTGAGCAACAGCATTAAGCGTGTGAAGAAGTCCACTGTGAGGCTCCTTTAAAGACACACAACGTAACTTTTAGACCTTAAAAATCTGTGTTTCTGACTCGTTTTGATGTCACACCAACATTCATTATGCACATTTTCGAGCTGTCAGTGCCCAGAGCCGTCCCGGGGCTCAGAAACAGCACTATGTAAGATTCCCATCCGGGACGCGACTGTGACGTTGCAGCCGACTATTGGCTGCAGCACCGCGTCACTCACTAGCAACCGGATGTAAACCAGGGATCAACATCGCGGGTGTTTTGAATGCGCATCATGTCAAATTCGGTAAAAAAACGCAAGGAAACATTACCGGAGGAAGAGAGGAAAAGAAACAGAGGAAGGGACAGAACAAGAGTCAAGATAAGACTGTCTTTTACTGGCTGGAGTGAGCTTACAGTACAGGTACGAACAAGATGGATGCTAGTTTAGCTGCCGATAGGGGGCGCGTCACTGAGAAAACTGCTGAAAGTTCCGTTGTGTGTCTTTAAATGACCAGTGCGATTTAACTTTGACGTCAGTCATGTGATGAGCGACCAAAGCGGCAGCAAAATCTTGCCGCTTTGGAAGCTGTCCTGTTTGTCGCCCAGCCTCGGGCGTCTTTGCCGTTTTTGTCACTTTTGGTCTGAACGTACAGTAACACATGTTGGACAAATGCTTATTATTTAGGCAATAGAAAAATCATATAGGCCTGTTAAGCCCCTATGGACCAATAAAGTTGGGTTTTTTTTCCAAGGGGCGGTGTCTTTTCATCTTTGTTTTCAAAGTGACACTGTCAGTATATGATTATTTTTAAATTATTTTACTGACCAAGCTTATGAAGGACACAATGAAAACTAATTTTACAACACTCAATATGAAAAGCTTTGGTTGGCCAGAGCTGCAGGCTTCCAGCAGTGCTGTAAGTGTAGGAGAGTAGAGTGCCTTGGAGAGAGAGAGTGGCGTCAACGGAAGTTCAGAAATCCGGCCGCATGTAGCCTCAAACAGTTCCCGGAAGTGCTTGGCGGGCCATTCTAAACATTAGGAAAACCACAACAATCGCTAAATAATGTCAATAAATCTAACGTTATGGAGTAGAAGCTAATATATTTACAGAAAAATATAGCTTTATTTTACTATATTGACATTCGTAATGTTTAAGTACAGACAGAAAATATGATCAATAGTCATTTACGATCTTGTAGTAATCCAGCATAGTTAATGAGTGACGGAGTCTCTGTGTTTCCATCAGCCTTGGAGAGTTCACCACTTAACACTTAAAATTTCATTTAAATTCATTGCAAATAAATCGAGTTCTACAACTTTTTATTACCTATTCTTCCTTGTAAATATGCGGATATTAATGGTGTTTAAACTGTTACTAAACCACTTGCTGGCAGCAATAAACCACAATATTTTCTCTTTTTACTGTCAGACTTGAGTGAAGCAGACAGGTGACTAAATGATTTTGTCAACTGACTGCATTATGTCTGAACTTGCAACATCATGATTACTGTTTAAATCTGGAAACCAATGTCAAATTAAATTTTCATTACAAAAAAATATAGTTATACAACTATTTGTTACCCATTCTTCCTAGTAAATATCTATGCAATATGAATGGCTTTGAACTCGTTACTTTAAATCATCCCATCACAGCAATAAAACCCACAATATTTTCTTTTTTTTTAACTTTCAGATGTGAGTGAGGTAGGCTAACAGGTGACTAAAATTATTTGTAAATTCTCTTCAAGTCTGGACTTGCAACAGCATATTTTAATGCATTGCAAATAAATTGAGTTCAGTCCTTGCTTATCACAAACTTACTCTACTGATTGATGCATAGTAAATCAGTCCTCCCCCCAACACACTTAAGACAATGCATTCCTTAAAGATCCTTATCACAAACAAAGATTGCAACAACAAAAAAAAATTAGGTAATCATATTTAAACAGTTGCACTTCTGCATACTTTAAAATACCACACCACGAGGACATTTTTAGATTCTTTTAATTAAATGAACAAAGAACAGGAAAAATAAAATGCAAAAACCAAGTACAATTGTAAAACGACATTGGCAACCTCAGAACAGCTGAAGAGCCTTCAGGACATTCTTGGACAAGTGCAGAGAGATAAACATTAGTCCCACATGAAGCATCTCCCTGCACCCTGGTCTCCTCCTGCACCCTGGCAATGCTGTCAAGTGCAGGAAATACAAGGCAGAGAAAAAAGTCTCATGGTCAGTTAAGTCCAGCATAATCAGCCACTGATGTGTAGCACATTTGTCAAGTTGCCTCAGGTTCTTAATGGTTGTGTTTTATATTAAAGGATTAAACAACGAGCAATGCATGACAACAAAATAACAACAGACACACCTGTTGATTTGGTTGCTTGCCCAGTTATAATCGTATAATCAGCCTTTGAAAAATAAAATAGTTGCCCATAGTATTTATGCATTTTAGAAACACCATAGTATTTATAGTAGCAGTATTTATATTAAAAATAACCATCCTCTATTATTATTTGCAAGACAGTTTATCAGTGGCATCAGATATTACAAAACCGCAGTTATAATCAATATCAGTGATTTATCATATGTTTTACCGCAGCCCCGGTGATATTACATCTATTTATAACTGCAATCACTTCCCTATATGTTAACCTTGCCACTACTATAAATCGGCAGAGTTGGATTAAGTTATATTTAGCGAGCAGAAATTACATTTATTAGCATGTTGCACACGTTGCTATCCTTATCCTAAACTTTTAGCTGTTAATATTCTCTAAATCCTATAATATAGACGGGTAAAATCCGCTAACGTACTTAATAACTTGTTTCGATTTAATTCAGATGCCCCACTGATATGAAATTTAATTCTTTAAACATTTTTTACCTCGGACAAGTGCTGCTTCGACCAGCTGCTCCGTTGGAATATATAGAGCGGCAGTTAGCTAGCGCTGACTTCCGGGAACTTTTTTCGGACTCCACCGTCCGCCATTGCTGTGAAAAAATTTACCATTGCGGTGAATGGAGTTGACGCCACTCTCCCTCTCAAGGCACTCTAGAGGAGAGGAGTGGGAGAGAGGAAGGCCAGGTGCAGCGTATCCCAACAACTGCTGCCTGTATAGATGCCTGTCTGTAAATTATGCCGAGGGGGGCGTATCGGTTAACTCACCTGAACGTATCGGCCGATTCTGATATTTGCAAATAACGCATAAATCAACCGACCGATATATCTGTTGATTCTTTGTGGAAATGCTTGGTCCCGAAAGTTAAAACCCTACGCAGCAGTTGTTCCAACTAGGGCTGCAACAATTAGTTGATTTATCGACTAAGCATTGACTAACAAAATAGTCGGTGACTAATTTAATTTCATTATTTTTTTTCTCAAAATTGCCACTATACCTTCCACTGCCTTTCTGTCTGGTCAGCTTTTCTTGACCAGTTTTATCTTCAATAGTTTATAAATAAACAAACACACTAACAGTCAAAAGTTTGGACACGCTTTCCCATTAGATTCAAGTAAGATTCCAAACTTCTGACTGCTACTGTAAATTTGCTGCAGTTATCACATGATCCGATTAGTCGACTAATTGACAAAATAATCGATGACTGATTAATTATTAAAATAATTATTTGTGGCAGCCCTAGTTCCAACCAATCACTAAAGCAGCTGACTTTGATTCCTCTGCAGGTAGATGAGCACCTTAGTGAAAACACCTATTCTAAATGTACAGGCATATCCAAAAACCTGTCAGGATTTTTAATTTATGGCACCTGGATTTTTTTCACTGCTGTATAGTATAGACTGTGTTGGATCAAGTCTATTTCACACATTTCTAATCTTGACAGAGAATCATTGTTGCCAATCTGCAGCAGCTGAAGTATATAAAAATTCTAAAATGCAGTTTAGTGAAAGGATGTTGCATCGTTTTCTCTCTCTCCCTCGCTTCACTGTCCTTGGCTGCGCTCACTCATACAAACAGCCTTTTGCAACACAGTCAAAAAAGAGGCTTCATACACTAAAAACTGCAGTTCTCCAGCTCCAGGAAAACCAAGGTCATGCTGATGTACAGTGTAAAAAGCACTAAATGATCGACACACAGTCCTTCTCTGCCTACACTGTTGTGTGGAAGAGACAGTCTCTATTGTTAAAATCAGTCACTCTTGCTCCCCTCCATCAGACTGAGGAGAGAGTGTTTTGCTTTCATCTGTCTCAGTTGTTGGGCTGACTGCTGGAGGAAAAGCTACAATCAAAGATTTGGGATTTAGCTACACCTCTCGCTTTCACTCATGCAGTTGAATACAAGAAGTCGCCTGTTTGATTTCCTAGCACATGGCTTGGTGAGTTGAATGAGGTTTTTGTGTTGTATTTGCCTGTTACTGAGGCATGCAAAAATGTATTGATAGTCTTTTTTTTTTCTGATAGAAAGCCAATAATAATAATCATTATCAGGATTTGAATATTTGTAGTTTTAAGTTTGATGTGATGAAATGTGCTGGGTATTTATTTATTTTTTTTCTTGTAAGGAAGAATGGGATAGTAATTAGATATGTACAGCAGTGTGCATTGCACTATATTGACTCAGACAAATTGACATGAAAGTGGCTTGAAATTTTTGGCATTTTCATCATTTTGAACACGATTTCACTCGAGCTATGTATATTTGTAGGATATAATTATTTTACAGTCTTGGATTCTTCTCAAGTGGGACAAACTTGTACTGTGTTTACAAGTACATTTTTCAACATTGTTAATATTGCATTGTATTTTATAGAACTTGCAAAACTAAATATGCAGTTGAAGCTGTGGATGTGCCATTTATGGATGGTGCAGAGAGCAGACATGATCAGAGATTTGGGTTTAAGTCTTCAGCTGCATACTTCAAGGACTGTTTGTCATCTGGAAAACCGTTGCATTCATGTTGTGGACATTTACATGTTGGCTAGCGCAACTGTATGAGGCTGTAGTATCCAAGATATTCGCCCACAAACCAGTTATTTGGCTGGAGTAAACGTTTTCTATTAATCAGCAGATTGGATTCATGTTTATGAACCTTAAGAAAGCCTATTTCATTTCAGAGTATCCAATGCTTCACATAACATTTTACCTGTCCTCAAGTCCACTTTATCGGTTTTATTTTGTTTGTCCTCACTGTTTATGTTTCCAGCCTTGTCCATAAGGACTCACTCACATACTAACTAAAATGTCTTACTATCAGACTCTGCAATTTACAGCTTGATGCAGCTGCTTTTTTAGGTAAGAATTCAGTTTGGCAGCATTTTCTCGACACCTTTCCACATTCCACATCACTCTAGGTGTGCCGGCCAACATAAATACCATAAACTTAAAGTGCTATTGGTGTAAATATGTGGGGGGATATCTTACATTAGAAATTCTACATTTGCAAGATTATTGTATGAATTTATACACAGTTTCTGCTATCCTGGGCCAAATTTCAACCCCTTATTAACACAATGAGGAACCCTGTCTGCTATTCTCAACAAGGTGTTGTAAAGAAAACTGCCAGTTGTTTCAGCTAGTTTCTGTATTCCATGCTGCCTCCTCCGCGCTCTTCATCCTCAAAATCTCTGTTCGTTCAGTTTTGAATGGAAAAAAAAAACAAACGTGCAGAATATGCTGGTGGACAGGCCAGATGGTGGCAGGCACCAACTAAGCCTGCGAAACATCTTCAGAATTTCCATACTGTCCATATTTGAAAGCTTTAAACCTGCTCGTGAAAGAAGAAACTGACTCCAAAGGATAACTAAGAATTTACTGTCTTTTCTCTGTTTAAGAAGCTGTATTAAACAATAGTGCTTTTGAATTGTCTTCTCTGCAGAGGCCAGGAATGCCTCCATCCAGCCGCATGACCCCACAGGGACCAGCTATGGGGCCCCCAGGATACGGCAACAGCCCTGTGTCTCGCCCTGGGATGCCTGGTGTGATGGACCCGTCTCGAAAGAGACCAGCCCCTCAACAGATTCAGCAGGTTCAGCAACAGCAGAACCGCAATCAGCAGTAAGTTCCCATTCATTTAGTGATGCCGCTTCACTTCAGACAGAAGATTAATTACCAAACCTGAACATGTTTGTGTGCATTTGAGAATTACTAGGCATCTGTAGTTATTCTGGAATGTATAGCTGAGAAAATGGTACCAGACTGTATTGAGAGGTCTCTACAAGGAGAATATTGTATCAGGTTACTGCGACTCACAATAATGGATCCAGTTGAAAACACCATTCTCGTTTAAAACGAGGACACAAGCATTTAATGTAACATCTGCCATTATTCAGGGTTTTTCCTGCATATAAAATTTGGAAGCAGGCATCTCCGCCAAATATCGTGTCGCCTCCGACTCTTGGTGTCGGGGCAACTGTTATTTTCTGACAATGGACATATTAATTGCAGTTGCAGCTAGGGATGAGCCGGTACGGATAGAGCATTCTTGACGACTACGAACATGATACGAGTAAAACTCGTCGATATCCATGCTCGTGGTGAGGGAAAATCCTCATTTGATAACTGTCTGCAGGCTCTGTGATTGTTCAGTCACACACAGCGCGCGCCCCCCCATACACGGACACGCATCTCTTCAGTAAGGTCGCTCCACTTGGGCGCACACAATCAGTGATAGATCTCTGCTTGGCTTGACTCGTGCTCACGTTACTCTTTCATAGCCTACTCCTTAATATTTTCTTCAGCTTACATGTATTTCTGTTTGTATGATATTTAAAGTGACTTCTTTCGTAACGTACTTAATGCATTTAACAAGACAGCTGAAAATGGCTTCGCGTCAGTCACTGCCTCCACTCGGCCCGTTTTTTTTTTTTTTTTTTTTTTCTTTTACCGTCTACCTGTTCTTATTTTGGCTGTGATATAAAGTCAGTTGTAAAAACTTTGCTCGTATTGAGCATGGTGCTTTTGAGAAAGACAGAGTAAAAAAAGGCTGACGTATTATTTTCCTGTTTGCTATCACTGGATGTTTACACGAATCCCCAAGTTCACACAAAGTAGTTGTGTTGTGTTGTGTTGAGTATGAAAACCTGTTCATACATATTTTGTAGTTCATAATTTCATACTGCATGTGTTGTATCCACTTGAAAATGTGTATATTCGGAATATGTTCTGATTTGAATTTATTTGATTTTTAAAACCTTGTTCTGTAAATATTTCCTTTTACTGTTGTGATCAAAAACAATGAATCTCAATTCTGAGGCCATTCTGTAGTTATCAAACATTAAATCAAGAAACTTTTGATCAATGTGTATCAACTTCAGACTAAAAATAATGTACCGATTTAAGCTAGATTTAATATGGTTGAACAGATAGTGATGTACTTGCTCGATTATCTTGCTTGGAAATAGTACTATCACATGTACGTATATGCGTGCATGTGCACGTGGTCCACCTCGACCTCAATTTGAGCCAGGAAAAACCCTGTTATTTGTCATGTGATTTCTCATGACAAATGAGAGAAAACCTTTTTCCACCCCTCTTAATGACAAAACTCATTTTTGTGGTTGTGATGGGCAGCTTTGCCCATGGTGTGTCTGTGGCTTTGTGCAATGCAAGCATTAACTCTAATGCCATACTGATATGAATTTACTGGTTTCTTTGTCTTTTGTGAAGATACACCAGTGTGCACTGAATTGTCCTTATTTTCATTTCTTTTATGATTATTTTAATCATTTTGTATGTATTTACAGCACAAAGAAGAAGAAGATGGCTGACAAAATTCTACCTCAGAGGGTGAGCATTAAAGAATGAGAAACAACTTTCTCACCTTAACATGTCCATGTAAATGTTTTCTTGTTTTTTTTGGGGGGGGGGGTATTGGTATATGATTCAGTTGTTTCAGCTATTTGTCTGAGATATACTGCAAGTATAAGCTAACCTGACTCCGCCAGATGGATTTGCTCCCACATATCCATCTGGGAATCATCCGTTATAGTAGTTTTGGGAAGGGGCGAAAATACTGGTTAGCTGATTGGATAAGGCATCTGTCTATCACCACCTATGTTGATGATAGACGGGCCAATTCAACCAACCAATCAATCAAAGAAGCATATGACGCACTTTATGGACACACAAAGTGCTTTACAGAAGGGGCAACAGAGAAAGAGACCACAAAGCAAAACATTATAAAAATGCAAAGTTAGATACTGGGGGAAATTAAGAGCAAAATAGGTAAGAGCTATGCAAACAACTAAAAAACGAAGAATCAGAACAGGCTACTCGGGGGAGCGCAGGGTGTACATAAAAGAGAATGAAAATGTTAAAGAAATAAAACTTGTTAGAATTAATAGCTAGACGAAAAAGATAAGTCTTTAGCTTAGATTTAAAGCAGAACTCAGTAACTTCAGCTCGGGGGCTCCCCCTAGTGGCGTCCTTTTCACTGTCGTGTTCAACCCCCTTACACCCCCACAGCACACAGACGGCTTCTCTACCTGTCTTTCCTCTATTTTGTCGCTGGATATATTTCTAAGCGTTTGCTAGCTTGTTGATGCTACTTTGCTGCGTTGGTAGCAGCACCTCGTCTCCCTCTGCTCAAAGCAAAGTCCTGTATTTTCTGAAACGGGACGTTTTCCCCGCGATTTGCGGGTAAATATGCCGTGGATTATATTTTTCACTGGTGTTGGCGAGTAGCAGGTAAGAATACGAACTTTTATTTACTTTTTGCGGACGTGATAAGTGATTATTGAGCCTGAAGCAGTGATGCTTCACCCGGCGCCCCAGGCAGCGCAAGCTACGTGAATCACTCTGGTCCAGCAAAGAGTTGGTTATGAGAGCCAGGAGCCGTGTTTAGGTGGTGTGAGGCTAAAGAAATGTTTTCTTCGAATTAGCGCTGGTAGTCTGGTTCAAATCAGAGCTGGAAGCAGCTCGGTAGATAGGGGACCTGAGTACCGTACAGTGGTTTCTCTTGTCGCAAGTTCTGCTCGGGTCGGCGCAGGCAAAGTTGTTTTTAGCTGCTCGCAGGCCAGAGGCCCCAGCGGGAGGGGGGGGGCACATTGAATCGCTCCGTAAACACTTTGTTTAGCCCCACGGGGATTCCGTCCCCGTGGGGCATTTATTGAGGTAAAAAAGTTACTGAGTTTCCCCTTTAAAAGAGCCCAGTTCAGTCGTGAGACTGTCATGAGGAGGCAGCGAGTTCCACAATCTCGGGCCAGCAGCTGAGAACGAGCGGTCGCCCCACTGTTTCAGCTTCGTTCTTGGGACTTCTAAAAGAAGTTGGCCAACGGAACGAAGGGCCTTGCTGGGGTCCCGGTGGACTAGCAGGTCAGCCAGATAAGGCGGGGCCAGACCATTAAGGGCTTTGAAAACAAGCAAAAGTAATTTAAAATCGATTCGGAAGAGGACGGGCAGCCAGTGCAGGGAAGATAGGACGGGAGTTATATGTTCCCGCCTGGACGCGCCCACCAGAAATAGAGCAGCGGCATTTAAGGACGAGCTGCAGGCAGGCAATGGAAGCCTGGTTCAGGCCAACAAAAAGGGTGTTACAGTAGTCCAGCCTGGCACTGATGAAGGCATGAACAGCCTTCTCCAGGTCGCCACGGTTAAGAAAAGGTTTAACCTTACCCCGTGTTCACACCAGAGGCGTTCACTCGCGTACGCGCCTACATTTCAACGCGTGAATGCTGGATGTTTACTCACTTGATTCAGGCATTTTTTTCGCGTGAATGAAGCGTGTCGTACGCGCGAATAAAACCCTTAATTCCACGTGGTTTGTCACTTGTCAGTCACTTCAGTCAGGTGAACATGGCAGAACCTGGTTATTTTAAGTACTTTGACAGAGCTGTGGCATTATACCTGCTTTGGAAGTCGGAGAACTGAAGACGCCGGCGTGTTTGGACCCACCAGCTCGTAGCTGTAACTGTCCGCTTTCCTGCTGCTTTTATCCGGTTCACAACCACAACACACACAGCGTGTGTTTGTTTACATCTGCTGAGGCTGAACTCCTGGTACTGGAGCGTCATCTTCTGACAAAACTGAATACTGCACTAGTCTGACCACAAATTCTTATTGAATTATATTGACGTTTTATAACAAACAACCTCAATTTACTTATGTAGCGAGGACAGAGCTGCATATTCCTCCGGGAACTCTGGTTCCTGCTGCAGAGTGTCGGCGTTGTGATGTTTCACCCTGTTAAACACCGGCTGCAGAGATCTGCAGCTTTTGGTTAATGAGGTTTTGTCTGACTGGGTTTTCAGACCTAAATTTAGAGTATTATTACACCGCTTTTGTGTGCAGCACTTTGTGGTTTTATCTGTGAAAAGCGCTTTTCCCTTCTTTACTATTGAAGAGAGCAGCGAGCTGCAGAGCGCCAGTCCGTTCACATCACGTCTCATTCATTTTCAATGACGGGGCTGGTTTGTTCGTGCGTCAAAAATGCTTGGGTTAAATTTTTTTCAACTTGAGAGAATAGGCGAAATATGCTCTATTTGCTGCAATAGGACGCCTCATTCGCGCAAGTAAAACGCTACATTCACACGAGTTACACGCGCATTTGGGGCTCATCGCGCCGCGAATTCCTGTCAAATGCGCCGCGCCAAGCAAAGGCGCATCTATTCGCATCTGTACATTGACTTAACATGTAATTCATTCGCGCGAATAATTTTATTCCCGTCCAGTGTGAACACAGGGTTAAGAGGAGACGGAGTTGAAAAAAGCTAGTTCTGACAATGGTGCTGATCTGTTTCTCAAACTTGATACCACTGTCTAAACTCCGAGATTTTTCACGCAGGATTTGGGGGAGGGAATAGAAGTACCACAGTCTGGGAAAGAGCTAAGCATGAGTGGAGTGTCAAACAGAATGAAATCAGTCTTGGCATTATTAAGATGCAAGAAAATCTGTGTGAGAATGGAAAATGGAAAGACAGGTTATGCTTATCAATGATGGACCCAAGGGGGCAGCAGATACAGCAGAAAAAGGAGAGGACCGAGAACTGACCCTTGGAGCACCTCGTGGGTGAGTGGAACATGTGAGGAGGGGGAATCACCGGTAACAACGGATAAACTCCTGTCAGACAAATAACTCATGAACCATGTGAGTACAGTTCCACGGATACCAACTAAGTGCTCCAGACGGGAAATAGAGACAGCATGGTCAACCGTATCAAAAGCAGCAAAGAGGTCTAAAAGGACTAGCAGGGTGGGATTGCCAGCATCAACAAATGGAGTGATATCGTTATGAAGTCTCAGTACTGTGTCGAGCCCTAAAACCAGACAAACTTGTTCAGAAGGGCATTTTGTTCTAGAAAAGGCTGTAATTGTTTAAGAACATGCTTTTCCAATGGATGGGTTTCTGAGCAACGTCACAGATAGGATGCGCACGCAACCAGGGGGCAAGAAAACAGAGGAAAAGCATTATTGAACTATGAGAAGATGTGTGTTTTACATACAAAACTCGACTTTTAATGCAGATTAGGTCAAGATATGACGTGAAAGTGTCCGGGAAATATAATTCTTATGTCCTGGTATTTGTTCGGTCGCAAAAATCAAAACATTAATGCATGTGAACAGTTGAAAATGGTGAAAATAGGACAGTAGGCGTGACTGATCTTCAGAAAACCCTCCCAGATGACTTATTCCGGTTCAGACTATGATTTATTTAGTCTTTCACCATGGTCACATGTAGGATTAAACCACGGCGGAGGCAGAAATTATTCCCGTATTCTAGTGGGAAGACTGTAATAGCAGCATCACCGCCGCGATCGACTGCATGACATAAACTGTAAACACTGTGTGTGACAGCCATCCTCTGCTGCTTAGGCACGAACTTAAAAAAGAAGAAGAAACTGATGGTGGAGCCGTTTACAAACGTTCACGTGGCATAACAACGCATCCCGGAGATTTAGTACGAAGTACGGGGGTCGTAAATCAGATGGCGTTTGAGTTTATACTGTTAGCTTGCTAGCAGTAAGCTAGTCTGTCTACTGTCCACCACGATTTCATACACAATAAAGCAGAACGTTACACAAGCAGCGAAACTTACCAACAGCAATGCGTGTTAGTCCCTAACAGCTGGAATCAGCTCCTTTCCAAACGTAGTGATGATGTCGTCTTTGCCTGGTTTAATCCCAAACTAGTGAAAGTTGCTCCTGTATGGAGGAGGTGAGGACGACACGGAGCTGAACTGAACCTGCTGCAGGCTGCAGACTGTTGTGGCCTCTTTTGGTTTTAACAAAGAGTCTAAACGAAAGTTTAAGCCGCTTTCTAACTCAGGTTTTTCAGGCAAATTTCAAATGAGGTCTAACACAAATAATATCCATGTTTTAACAAGAAAAATGCCGTTTCCGGGTGATGACTCCCTTAACCAAGTTAGTGTAATCATGATAAAAATATAACACAGCAACGCAGCGTCTGTATTTTGTTATTCGTCATCAAAATACAGATTTATTTTAAATTATATGTTATATGTTTTAAATTATATTCAATATGATTTAAAACACAACGATCTCTGTTTGTGTCGTCGGGTTACTTTACATTTTTATGAATGATATGAGTGCGTGTTTGGCCGTAGACTCCAATACAAAACACAGGCTTTCTGCCCCCTGGTTGCGCGCGCAACTGCCAATGTTTGTAAACAGAAAACCCATCTATACCGTTGAAAGAAAGGGAAGGTGGGAGACTGGTCTAAAATTCTGTCGCAGGAGAGGATCAAGATGTTTTGTTTTTTTTTTTCAAAATGGGCCTGACCACAGCATGCTTGAAGGCAGCCGGGACAGATCCCAGAGATAGACAGACATTGAAAAAGAGAAGTAGGTAAGGACCAACAGAAACAAAAACTTCTTTTAGCAGCCTGGCCGGAATAGTGTCTAACGGACAACCTCTAGGTTTCAAGCTGCTAACAACATCATTAAGGTGTGATAAAGAAATGGTCTCAAAATGCTCGAAAAACTGTACAGGAGCAGTGTGGGCATCAGTCATAGCAGAGGGGCTAGCAGCAATGCTTTTCCTAACAGACAACACTTTGTCAATGAAAAAAGCAGCAAATTCATTAGCGGTAGCAGGAAAAGTATTTGATAGACCGATATCGGGATTAATGACAGAGTTAATGGTACTGATACACTGATACTGGTACTGAAAATATATGATCAAAAACCTCAAAAAATGCAAATTTCATGCCAGGGGCACTTTAAATCTACAAATTTGTTCTTATAGCAGGACAGCCTATTTTTGTTCAACTTGCAGTGTATCTTCTTGTCTCTGACATAAATAATGCAACCGTTGATTTGTTAAAGGATAACTTTCTTTTTTTGTTTCAACCTGGGCCTTATTTCGAGGAGTATATATGTGCATTTACTCACCGGTAAAATTTCTGCATCACTTTGAGTCCTTTAGAAGATATTACGTTGAGTCGCCCTTCGGTATATATCCATATAATGGTGAAGACAGGGCAGTCACTATAGAAAGCATTATCTGCAGCAAAACTCCTTGATTTTCACCACTTTAATTAGGATGAACGAACAAACGAGTACCATTGTCCTGTGAGTCCAGATTTAGCTTTCTGTTAGTCATCAGGGTGTTCTACACACTCTCTGGGCCACACGTTCACAATGCGCACTTCCATAGTACAGCTGAGAAGAACAGCTCGCTACCCAGGGATTGAGTTGTCTGTAATTGGTTTTGATCTTTTTTTTTTTTTTTTTTCTGTTCATTTTAGAAATGTAATCATGACATAAGTTGTCTCCATTGACAGCCTAGTCATCCTGAGCACAGACTTCTCCATATTTTTCCTTTTTTTTTTTTTTTTTTTTTTTTTTAAGCTTGAGCTCTCTTTTATGACAGTTGAAGACACTGTACACAAACTAGTCAGATCTACAGACATTCATGACCCATAAATCCGTCAAACACTCATTCTGGTTGGAATCAAGATGCAGATGGTAAGACAACATGTACCCTAAAAATCAGGGAGCAGAGTCATATGTGCCAATTAACATTGTTTGCCAATAAAATAAAGCTGTCCCAATTTAATCACTTATTGTCGGATACCTATTTGACAAAAGACAATAAAGCCACTTTCAGACATGGATTGTTGAACTTGAGCAGTAAAGTCCATTCCAATCCACTCTTTAAACGGACTCGTCTTTTCAAACATGCCGAATCCTTGCGGAGTTAATGTGTCCCGGGCGCTTTCATACATAAGGAAATATTACGGCAAATCAGCACAGCCCCACTCTCCCTTCAACGCTGGGAAAAATGTCCGGAACATTATCTTGTGCGTTCAGCCAAAATGACGTGCCGCAACATTTCTGCCTGTCTGACATGGGGACCAGCCGGTACATGTCCACAACATCTCTGAAGTAAAACTCCGAAACGCATGTCTGAATGCAAACGTTACAAAGGACAAAGTCCGCAATATTACCGCTTTCCAGTGCAAATCTGAAAGGGACTTTAACTGAAGTTTTCGGCTGTTGAAACCATTGCACCCATTAGTTGCTTTTGTTTGTCTCAGATCAGGGAACTGGTCCCAGAGTCTCAGGCTTACATGGATCTCCTGGCTTTTGAGAGAAAGCTGGACCAGACCATTATGCGCAAAAGGCTGGACATTCAGGAGGCCCTGAAGAGGCCCATAAAGGTATGTTTCTGTTATACCCATAGACTGGAAATTGACCATTAGGTTTATTCACAGTCACTGTGGTCTCTAAGTTGCCTGCATATAACATTTTACTGAAAGGTAGTTAAATGACGGCCTGCTCCATCATTGTTTATATGCTTTACCATTTACCTCACAGATTGTTACTATTTATGATATTTAAAAAACTTTCATTAGCTGAAAATGGAAATTTGTGCTGCTCTGCTGGTCATTAGCAGACAGAGACAACTGTATTGGTTGCCTTCAGAAGTTTGTCCTGTTATTTTTCAGCAAAAGAGAAAGCTTCGGATCTTTATATCCAACACCTTCAACCCTGCAAAGCCTGATGCTGAAGATGGAGAGGGCACAGTTGCATCATGGGAGCTACGTGTTGAAGGGCGTCTGCTAGAGGATGTAAGTGTCATGATCTGAATTGTAAGTTTCTTCCCAGATTATTATGGTGTACTTGAGAATTGTCATGGTTAAATGTAGAACTAACTTTCCCCAGAAAATACCTAATTAAAGGATGACTTTCCTTTTTTTCAACCTGGACCTTATTTCTAGGAGTATATACGTGCATTTACTCACCGGTAAAGTTTCTACATCACTTAAAGTCCTTCGGAAGCTATTACGTTGAGTCTGTGTAAATCCAGTAAAATGGTGGAGAGTCCAGATTTAGCTTTCCATTAGCATTTATGAAATCAAGGAGTTATTGCTGCAGATAGTATCTTATATAGTGGCTGCCCCGCCTCCACCATTTAACTGGATGTACACCCATCAACAAACTGAAGTGCTCCTCTAAGCTCTGAATTTGCCGTTCGTATCATTCATATATACATCGAATGGGTCGGCTCGGTGGTGGCTACCATGTCGTGTCGCCATGTTTTTACGTTTAGTAGAAGCATGGCAGTAGGAAACCACAGAGACACCGGAGTTGTCAGCTCAGTTCGAGGTAATGTCTTTGAAAAGTCACCGTGGGTGCAGTGAGGAGGAACCGAGTGTTAAACCGATGCTGGGTTCACGTGCAGTCGGGCAGATGACCGTCTGTAACAAAACAGATGTCATTTTAATCACTGAAGCCAAGAGAAAGACGGTAAAACGCGGGTCAGGGAAAACAATATGACATCGCCATGACAACATATCAGATGTGGACTGAGGTCACTGTAACTGACAGACCACGTCTTCACATAGAGGCTTGTTTATGCCTTAACATGCAGCAACTGTCGTCCTTCTGCCTGGTTTCACAGGAACGCACTGTGAAAAGTACGAGGGAGCTGCTAGCAATATACAATTGTTACACAATGTCCCTTTAAAGTGATGCAGAAACTTTCCCTTTGAGTAAATGCACATATATACTAATGGAAATAAGGTCCAGGTTGAATAAAAAGAAAGTTATCCTTTAACTGCTGAAAGTACCATATTTTTGATAGAGAAGGCAGTTTTGCAATACAATGAAACAATGTTCACTTTCATTAATTCATTGTTTTCAGACGGCTGTGTCAAAGTATGAAGCCACCAAACAAAAGAGGAAGTTCTCATCTTTTTTCAAGTCCCTAGTGATTGAATTGGACAAAGACTTGTATGGTCCTGATAATCATTTGGTGGAAGTAAGAGAATTTTTTCTATAATGATATACTGGTACCCCTTTTATTTGATTATTTTTAGCTGTTTTTTAATGGTAGAATATTCTGTCTGTTCCTAAAGTACTTTGTGTATAATTTTAGTGGCACAGGACTGCCACCACCCAGGAGACCGATGGTTTCCAGGTGAAAAGGCCCGGTGATGTGAGTGTTCGCTGCACTGTCCTGCTGATGCTCGACTACCAGGTAAATTTTCAGGGGTTTACTCTCCTTCTTACTGGTCAGATTTCCTCATGTTAGGTTTGTATGTGATTCTGGGCCCCCTTGTCCTCCTTAGCTTTCAGTTTTTAATCATCTTTGCTCTGTACTATACAGCCCCCCTCAGTTCAAGCTGGACCCACGACTGGCCCGTATGTTGGGTATCCACACCCAGACCAGACCTGTCATTATTCAGGCCCTCTGGCAGTACGTCAAGACCCACAAACTCCAAGACCCACATGAGCGAGAGTTCATTAATTGTGACAAATACCTACAGCAGGCGAGTAGTTTTTTGTGTTTTGTTTTTTTGCTTCCTGACTCTGATCTTCATCAAATGAAACCTCTTTAAACATGAACATACACTATAGCTGGTACTTGTGGTTGAAAGTATCAACAGACTCATAGTTGTCCTGCTTAATACCTTCTCTTGATGTTGTGCAGTCCATCTCCTCCTTTCTCTATCTGTCCTTGTATGGTTACTCTCTCTTTGAGAGTCACTGTCTGCTTTTTTTGTGGGGGGAGGTTTGGCCACTCTGTCAAGATACACAGAAGATTGTAGGAAGTTCTTAATGGATTTCTGCAAAGTTAATGTGTGAAAAAGATACTGTTTTCCTGAATCTCGCTCATTTTTTAAAAAAATTACACTGACTTGCATTTGATTTGCACAATTTATTTGATGTAAATATTGGCTTCTGTGCAATGATTTGTCTAGTCCACAAGTGCAGGATGCTTTAGTCCAGGGTTCCCCAATGCGGACGTACAATGGCCGCAACCCTGCAGGTTTTCAATGTGTCCCTGCTCAAACACATCTTACTCAAATTAAATCGATTCAACAGCAAGTCGCATTTAGGACAGTGACTGGCCAATTTGAGTCAGGTGTGTTTTGAGGTGGGACATAGTGAAAACCTGCAGGATTGTGGCCCTCGTAGGACCTAATTGGGGAACCCTGCATTAGTCCCATGTGTTAAGATTTTTAAGGTCATCCAAGTAGGCTTAAGTATTACACATACTGTACTATAACTTTTCTATAAATTTACTTCATTTTTATAGATTTTTGAGACCCAGCGAATGAAGTTCTCCGAAATCCCACAGCGCTTACATGCCTTGCTAATGCCCCCAGAACCAATCATCATCAACCATGTGATCAGGTAATTTAAAATTACATTGGAGCTGGTGTTAAACTACAAATAAGGCCCCTTTTTTTCTTTCTTTTTTTTCTTTAAAATTATTAATTTTTTATTAATGCAACGGCAACTAAATATAAGTCTGTGTTGTTTAAAATGAATACCTTTAGGTCATGTTTCATCTTAGTTACAGTCGTCATCTAACAGTTGTCATGTAACTAAGATGGCCCCAATAACCCGTTGGTACCAGACATACTGTGGGTGGGATTTTACAAATGAATATGCATTTTACTTATTCTACCGTCCAAGTACCTACACGTTATACACCATTGGAAAGCTAAGATTCTTGAAATTTTAATGACGTATACCATTCCAGGGTACAATCATAACTGTAGAGCTGTAAATATTTATTCCAGACCAATCACCAATGCAGTTTACTTTAAATCCATACTGTTCTCCAGTAGCAGATGATACTGCAACAAAAACAATCCTGTTACATCAGCAAGGGTCCAGTAAAATAGTTGGTCCACAATCAGGATGGGCACAATTAATCGATGATCGTTAATTCTTTAAGAATTTTTTAAATCACGTCATTTTTTTTTCGATAATCCGACAGTGTTATAAAACAGTTCATTCATGTAGTGTACATCTCGAAGCTATGTAATAAATGTCTCTATGTGGCGGTAATAAAATATCCTTCCAGCGAGGGGAGATGTAGCCTAAAGACAGCAGAAAAGGCCGCCTGCGGGCTGCCTTCTTCTCTGTGACAGCAGCTGAAGCGAGCACGGCCAAGTCTGGAGTGGGACCATTTTACGTTAGAAAATTACACCTCACATTGTAAATACTGAAACGCGTTTTTATAAAAAACGACTCGAAGACAACTTCCATGATGTACCATTTGAAAAATGCTGATCCAACCGTGCTTAAAGGTAATGAATCCTCTGTTCAACCCATTGTTGTCTCAGTCTGAAGCTGGAGGACCTGTGATGCAGAGCGGGCAGACAAAATCACAGAGGGAATTTGTAAAATGATTTTAGTGGATATGTTGCCCAGAAGTGTCGTTGATAGGAAAGGTTTCTGAGATTTGATGAATTTACTCTAACCAGTCTATCAGTTTCCTTCACAGCGCACCGTAATCAGGCTCTTTGAAACATGAGAAGCGAAAGCAGGAGCTGCTAAACAAGTTCGCCACAGCAACTAGCGTTGCCATAACAACAGAGTGTTGGACCGCTTTAACGGCGCATTTAGTATATTTTTATAGCCTAAACAGTACTACATCTTACGGACACTAACCCTGACGAAGACCCAGAGGGTCGCAACGCATTGGTCCTTTTAGATTTTTTGTTTTGTCATAAATTAATAAAGGCTTTTTCATAGTTTGACAATTCTCCTTAAGTGCCTTTGATTTATTTTTGGTGGGCCCTTTGCCACATGAGTTTTTTTTCCCTTTTTTGGAGCAAAGAAACCCCACACCAGGAAAACTCAAGTACTACATCTTTCTTCCGCAATGTGCGCAGATGCGAGTTCACGACACTACGAAAGCGTTCAGCACCTACTCTGCCAATAATGCAAGCATAGAATAAGGAACTTGCTGTTTACATTGTGCAAAGAGCGCCAGAGCTGCGGACAAACACAAGAGGGGTTGGATATTGATTTAAAACAAAGAAAGAAAGAACGCGCAATCTCGTCTGCCACAGCTTCTGTAGTGTCATGAACTCACATGGGCACAAATTGCGGAAGTAAGATGCAGTACTGTTTTTGCTATAAAAATATACTGAATGATTTTGTCTCAAGTAAATTATGGACGCTACCCACTCATGACACTTGGATTACATCGGATGAGCAGTTTGGAGGAATATTGCCAAGTTTTTGTGGACTTTTATGGACCTTTTTGTGTTGAGCGGTGAACTCCATTACGGTGTGTTCAGACCAAGCGCGTTTTGGGTGTCAAAAACGTACCTGACACCGAAAGTTCGACGCTGTGTCACTAAAAGTCAGACACTTGATTTCCAGGGTCTTGACGCACCTGACGCGCGGCGAGGGATGTCCAGCCAAGCCGAGCTCGACGCACTTCGTGAGGAACCCCTCCTTTTTCTTTGTCCTGTCACCGGTCTGTCTGCACCATGGCAGATGCAGTAGAGAGAGGGGGCTCGGCTTTATGTGATAAATAAAGCTAGCGAACGTCATCGGGCATCTCTGCTCTGTGTCTGATTCACCAGGTGTTCTGAGTGTGACAAGTTTCATCACTCCAGGAGCTGCGCACTGTCGAGGGGCGCTTTCAGCCGTTCGATCCGGCCCAGTTTAACAACCTGCTGTCCTGATGCAGGGCTGCATTATCAGCCCAGTAAATCCCATCGGCACAGCAGGTCATCAAACCGGGACCAGACGTAGATCACGGTTTATCCTCCTCTGTCTTCAGAGAGAGAGGAGATTCCCCTGGTTCTTCTGGGTGTTTCCTGTCCTGTCAGAAAATGTGTGTCTGTGTCATGACATTGAGTCACTCTGATTGGTCAACACCCCGCGTCAAGACGCCAAAGTTCAGATTTTCCAACTGCTGCTCTTGACACGCTTAATGCGCGTCAAATGTTGAAAATCTCCAAACTTGACACGTGTAACGCCCCTGGACGCACCGCAAGAAGGGCCGATGCTCCTTGACGCGCATTGGCCATTGACTTTGCATGTAAACCTGACGCCCAAAACGCGCTTGGTCTGAACACATCGTTATGACAGTCAGCCAATAACGAAAAGCTGTCCGATCTCCAGCTGCATTTGAGATATTAAAACATTCTCTGGGTGTACTATTCCTTTAACATGTAATTTCAACGTTTGAATAATTTGGCTGGCTTATGGTGTGAATACAGGGTTCGGATGTTGTGAATTTTCATAGAAGCACAACATGTAAGAAAACTCAAATTTGGACATTACTCTTTGACGTCCAATATGTCAAGAATGGCAGATACAGAGCTCCTTGTGTCTTTCTGTTGTCTTTTGGATGTTAATACTTTTAATTAAATGTTTGGACACATCCACTCATTTAGATTTGTGATTCAAGATGTTTATTAGTGCAGTGTAGTTTTGACATTAACAATGAAAATTTGCACTTGTGTGCAGTTCCCTTTAGACCTAAATGACAAGAATGCTGTCTTTGAAAAATGAACATCTCAAGTATTCTTTGATACTTTCCATAGAAATGTAGGAAGACTGAGAGCTGAACTAATAGATTAAAACCTCTTCAATAAAACAATAAAAATTGACAGGGTGTCACATTTACAATGACTGCAAAAAATGACTGTATTTCTTGGGAGTAAAAAAAAACACAAACTGTTGTGTGTTTTTTCACAAGTGTGGATCCCAATGACCAAAAGAAGACTGCTTGTTATGACATTGATGTCGAGGTGGACGACACTCTGAAGACCCAGATGAACTCCTTCCTGCTCTCTACAGCCAGTCAGCAGGAAATAGCAGGATTGGATAACAAGGTACAGGCTCGACCGTGCAGTCACAAGCAGTTTTGTTTGTACATTTGTTCAGTTTTAGTTTTGTTCTGGTAGTTTTTTACTTGTATGTCCATGGTTAAAGTAAGCTATGATCCTTAGTACTCAGTTACCCCCTTCTTTAGAAAACATCAGCTTTGAGATGTTTGGAATCATATGAAGTAGCGATGCACAAATACCAAATTTTTTCAAATGGAGTACCAACACAAGTACTTGCATTTGAGTACTTGCTGATATGAGTATTAATAAATCCAATTACAGTTCACTGGTAAGGAATGAAGGGAAGAATGTCAGATGTGACACCTGAGTGGTTAATTGTGTGACATTGAATGACTCATCCTGCAACCATCCTCTAACTGTAAGGTTTAAAAACTGTCTGGATCTTTAGAGATAAGGAGGATAGTGTTTTTTGGTGGGCTATGACACAACTTTCACGAGACACTCATATGCTCAAAATCTGTTTCTCTGCCCAAGCACCAGCAAAATAGCCCCAGTAATAACCGAGTTTCCAGACAACCAATGATAAAAACATAAAATGCAAGGCTTGGATAATATCAGATCTTCATAAATGAGGATAAAGTATTTCTTGTGGATTTGGTTCACCACTGTGATGTGGCACCTATGTGCCCCAAATCAGCTTCTCTTGCTGAAATTTTGAGTGAGTAATAATTTATGCACTAATGCGTTGAAAAATTAACACGTTATTCTCACAGATTAATCTATTTGCATTAGAGGCGTTATGGAAGATGTTTCGGCATTTGTTAGCGAGTTTTTGAATAATGCGCATGCACAAGACCAACCTGCTAGATTCACAGCTCCCTCCTCTGGCCACAGAATAATGTGCACGAGCCACTCCGGTGTTTCGCAGACAGCAGGTACAGATTCTCCACCATGTCGCAAACACAAGTAAACGGAATGTTGTTGCCTGAACGTCGCTAACTGCTAGCAGAATGATGTAAGCTGCCGACTATTAACGTCAGACGAGTGCACGCAGTTTCCGGGTCGCAGCATTACTCTCGCCAATCAATCACTCTCATTGATCAGTCTCGCCTATTACCCATTCTTTCTACAGTAGTAAAAGTGATTGACAAGCCAGTAGACAAATGAAAAGTTAGGGAATGCAGAGATGATTGGCGCACGTTTTTTCAGCCCCATTACTCTCACAGTTGATGCATAATAATATTTATATATTTAAAGCTTTTAATTAATCATAGCGTATGGAGTAGTAAACCCAATTTTACCGAATATAGCAAAAATTGTTGAAAGAAACATCTTCTATAACACCTTTTAATATGTTCATTTTTACAGCCCTAGTTTTTTCACATTGATATTAAGCTCTGTGGTACTGGAACCGTTATGAGTACCAAGTATGAGTACATGCACATACTATTGGCCTGATGCCACATACTGGTATCAGTGCATCCTTTGTATTTAGCATTGCGATTTTTAAGATGCTGATTTTTTTCAGTTTGCGTGACTATTTCTTCACTGCTGTGGGTTTAATGTTACAGCTGACATATAGGCTTTTTAAAATTTTGTTTATAACATATTGTGCCACTTTCAGTTTTGCACATCAGATTTATTTTTGATTTTTGAGCCTGCTGAGAGAAATTCTGCCCACTTTCTGCTATGTTTTGAGGTCATTCAGGTCTTCTTGACCCCCTGCTAGCAGGCATTACCTTGCCTGGGTTGGCTGTAATCACATTGATAAGGCACAAAGCCATCCTGCTGAAGGACATCCCTGTGTGTAGTCTTTGTTCTTTGATATCTCAACAATGTTAATACGGTTTGTTTACATGTCCGGCGCCATTCTTTTCTTTCTTTGTCTTCTTTTTTTTTTCCACTTTATTTTTTGTTCAGTAAGGAAGATTGTTGGTGTACACCCTGTTCCTGCAGGGGTTTTAGTAGTAAATTGAAGTTTAGCTGCGTATTCATTCTGTGATGTTGTGGATATTGAACCCATTTTATTCATTTCTAAAACTTGTAATGTTTACAGACATGTTTGATGTTCAGCAGTCCTCTTTCCTGCTTTTCCAGATGCGTTGATTGTTTTTGGTTTATTGTTACCATATGAAGACCACAGGAACAGTTTAAAACTGAAGGAGTATGTGTCGAAGTACACAAGAGAAAAACAAATGGGATTTCCTCCCAAAAGAATGCTGTCCTCAGATTCCTGTTAAATACAAACCAGTGATAATGTAGACATTTTATTGAGGCCTGTCTTGGATATAGTGTCATTTTTGTAAAGGAAAAAGGGAGCAATCTGTGTTACTGCAGTAAATAAACAATTATACCTCAATAAAACTGTAAACAGCAGCCACTCTTTTCCCATGTGCAGATGTTTCCGTATGGTGAGTCGTAGCAGTTGTTGAAGCAGCTGAAAATAAGATTTATTTGCATGATCGTAGCACCAAAGATGTGCTCATAAAATTTCAGTCTTTTTGTTTGTTTAGAAGAATTATGAACAAAAGGATGTCCTGATGAAATGCAATTTTGAGACCATTTATCTACAAAACTCTTAAGCTTAGGATGGTTGTTAAGGGAGCACTTGTCCCCAGATACTCAGTTATTTGGATATTGTGTTTGATCAGCCTCAACAGATGGATATGATATGAAATAGTTCAAAGTGATGAGGCTTCTCTTTTAATTGTGAAATATTGATTCTATTCAGATCCATGAAACCATCGAAACCATCAACCAACTGAAGACCCAGAGAGAGTTTATGTTGAGCTTTGCCAGAGATCCTCAGGGCTTTATCAATGACTGGCTTCAATCCCAGTGCAGGGACTTCAAGGTAAGTTTGATATTCATGACCTATGACTGCATTTTTTTAATCTTCGTACCTGCAAACTTGTCGCTTTTCGGCAAAATACGCCGTTTTTGGATCAAAATATATGACTCATGTGCCCCCCCTAGAGTGGTCGGGTGTTTGTCACCTTTTTCACCTCTGATGAGTTTGCAGGTCTGAATCTTTATTACAGCAGATACTGTACTTTTTGCTTTGTTTTTTCAACAGTCATGATTGTTCTTTTTCTCTTGGATTTTAAAAAGAGAGATTTTTTTTTTTAATCCAGATATTTTCATCCAGATCAGTTAAGGCTGACTTAACCCTTTTTGCATGAATGTGCAGATACACTATGAATTTCCTTGTAGATTAAGAATCTGAAACATTAATAAATCTAGTTTGTACATTGAAATATCTCAAAATATTTAAATGCAAGATCTGGAAATATTCTTTTGATACTATAAGCTTATAAATGATCATCACAACAAACACATTTTACATCTTTGAAGTTGAAAACAGAAATTCCACCCTCACATTTCCTTTGATACATATGCAGTAACATGGATAAAAGAGGACTTTTGTTGTCTTTCCAGTATATTCATATGCTGAGAATATCACTGCACAAATTGATGTAAAGACACAGTGGAGAGATGCATCAAACAGTGAACCTTGTTGTGTGTGTCGGTGAAGACTTGGCAGATCCTTTTGTGATTTTTGGTGATCATCAAGTTGGAAAGCCGTCTAAAATTATGCAACCCCCACCGGAGCATTGTTGACAGATTATTTTCGAGCCATTTATGGTTGGTGTTTATATTCAGTCCCTCTGTTTGAGCACATCTCATTAGTAAATAACCACTTTGATGCGTTATTTTGGTTTTCCAGTATCCACGATTTGATTATGAGAACAAATGTGTTTATTGTTTCAGTTTTTAGTTTATTTAAAGAGGTTATTGCGTATCGATCAGTATTCAGATGGGCCCAATGTTAATGCTTTAGTATCATATTTAGCCCATTACATTTGCATCCAATAATAATTGAGTAAAATTTCCCTTAAGACATTCAATCTATATTTGTTATACAACATAAAATTTTGTTAGACATAACAAACTTGGAGGTATTGAGAGAACAAGCATGAATAATGTGTCTGTGCTAAAAGATGCAGAGCTGATGAGCATGTTTATCTCTCACGCTGAACTCTGACATGATTTGTCTGTTGTGGATCCTGTCAGTTGATTGAATTACGAGAGTTATTAATACCGTACTTTTGGCTCTTGTATGTTGAGTTCCACTGATTCCAAAAAAGCTTAGAGGTGAGATTCTGGTCACAGCAAGAGAAGCTCAGGTTGTGCTGTGTAGAGGCCCAACGTGGTTCAAATCTGATACTGTGTGCCGTCAGTCACCGTTGAAAATAGAGGTATCTGAATGTTTTTAAATGGGTATTGATTTCTTTATTTTTTTTAGCTTGAAATTTTCACATTGTGAATTCTTATGTGAAAATATTCAGCTGTCCAAGTTAACCTATAGTTGACCTGCTCCATCCATATCTCCATGTTGTAATGTTTTACTGCCTTCTAAGGGGCAGTATGAAAAATATGTGGCACAATCCGAGGTGTTGGCTGCTTGGTTGTGTTAGTGGTGTTGGTCCTTCAGCTTTGCACTGTTGTAGACCTAAGTTTCTGGCCAAGCACACTTGGATTAATCAGTTTGTCCAGTAATGACAGACAGGAAGCAAAGGTGCTGCTTGAAGTTCAGGAAGCAGTGCAGTTGTTGTGCATATAGCCCGTTGGTCGTTGTCAGCCCTCACAGTTCAAGCTAGCATTCAATTAAGGATGCATAGATGTATCTCTCCAGCGTCAGTGTTGGCTAATAGTTAGTCATGCTTAAATGTTTCAGATCATCAAACAAATTTAAATGTGAGACAAAGGTAACACAAGTAAACAGAAAATGCAGTTTTTAAATTAAGATTTTTATTAGTAAACTTAAATGGCCCTGCATGAAAAAGTGATTGCCCCCTAAACCTACTAACTGGTTGGGCCACCCTTAGCAGCAACAACTGCCATCAAACATTTGTGATAACTGGCAATGAGTCTTCTACAGCGCTGTGGAGGAATTTTGGCCCACTCATCTTTGCAGAATTGTTGTAGTTCAGCCTCATTGGAAGGTTTTTGAGCACGAACCACCTTTTTAAGGTCATGCCACAGCATCTCAGTGGGATTCAGGTCAGGACTCTGACTAGGCCACTCCAAAGTCTTTATTTTGTTTTTCTTAAAGGGACTTGAGGCAGGAATTTGAAAAAAACCAAACATGAATGTCCCTTTTTTTCACACTAATGGGTGATGAAGCGCTAAATACTAAAAATAACGTTTCCACCCATGTTTCTCTCTGTTGCCTTGAACAGGCTGTGTGCTGCAAAATGCGCTGCAATTCGGTGTCCGAATTTCCCGCGCTGCCCTGCGGACGTGACGTCAAATGACGCTACATCCGCAGTTTTGATGCATGAAAAGACGGTCACGTTAAATAAAAACACCTTAAGCGATAGTTATGGATTATTCTGCCGTCAGAATTCGATCTAGATCAACTGAAAGACACTAAAAATTGTAACTACGAAGAAAAAGCTTAGTAAACAACATTATAGTTTTCCAGCTCTGCCATGCGGACGTGACGTCACATGACGCTACATCCGCTGTTTTGATATAGGACGAAGCCGGTCGCGGTAAATTCAAACACTGTAAGCGATTGTTATGGATTATTCTGCTGTCAGCAAACGATCCGGATCAACTGAAAGACCACTACAAAGTATAACTACGGAGAGAAAGGTGAGTAAACAGCATCATAGCTTCAGTTTGTGCACGCTCCCGTGACGGCTTGGCTTGTGGCTGCAGATACCTGAAGCGCCAATCGCGGCAGTCGCGAGTTTCGTTTCTTAATCTTGCCTCAAGTCCCTTTAAGCCATTCAGAGGTGGACTTGCTGGTGTGTTTTGGATTATTGTCCTGCTGCAGAACCCAAGTGCGCTTCAGCTTGAGGTCACCAACAGATGGCCGGACATTCTCCTTCAGGATTTTTTGGTAGACAGCAGAATTCATGGTTCCATTTACCACAGCAAGTCTTCCAGGTCCTGAAGCAGCAAAACAACCCCAGACCATCACACTACCACCACCCTATTTTACTGTTGGTATGATGTTCCTTTTCTGAAATGCCGTGTTACTTTTACGCCAGATGTAATGGGACCTACACCTTCCAAAACATTCAACTTTTGTCTCATCAGTCCACAGAGTATTTTACCAAAAGTCTTGGGGATCATCAAGATGCTTTCTGGCTAAACTGAGACGGGCCTTTATGTTCTTTTTGCTCAGCAGTGGTTTTGGTCTTGGAACTCTGCCATGCAGGCCATTTTTGCCCAGTCTCTTTCTTATGTTGGAGTCATGAACACTAGAGCTGCAGCTAGTGATTATTTTAATAGTCGATTAATCTACCCCTGTAATCGATCGATTAATCGGATAAGCTCTATGTTTTTAAAGATCTGACTGAGATGCAGTGGAGTAATAATGACTCCAAATTGGCACCAAAGACGAGTAGGTGCATTACTGCCACCCACTGGAAGGGAGTGTCCGGGACTGGAAGTAGGGCTGGGCGATATTGAATTTGAGTAATATCCCAATATTTTTATGGCATGTCAAGATACACAATACCTTAGCCTTGAATTAATGCTTTGATGCATATAATCACATTCGTAAGATGATTCTGTGTAGGGCTGAAACAATTTATTGAATTGTTCAATTAGAAAAAATGATCCATTAATATTTTAGTAATCGATGCTTCGTTTAACTTTTTAAATTCCCGCTTCACGCATTGCTTCCGGTCTGTATGAACTGTTTCCGGTTAGGATAGACAAGCGCGCCTAGTTGCATACAACACGTGTGCTACGTGCTACGTCATGTGGCCAGCAGTAGCAGCTTCTCTGGCAGCAATAGCACAGGTTGCTGCAGATGAAGAATTTCAGCTAACTACTGTAATTAACACATGTACACAACACAATACTTACAAAGACCCCCCCCCCCCCCACACACACACACACACGAATAAAAATCTTCATTCAAAAAACTGCATTTTCTGTTAACTTGTTATCTTTTTCTCACATTAAAATTTGTTTGATCTGAAACATTTAAATGTGACTAACATGCAAAAAAGTAAGAAATCAGGAAGGGGGAAAAAACCTTTCACACAGCTGTAGGTATACTACAGGACTGCAAAGTCAAAGAAGAACATGTCTGATTGGATATATGCTCACTTCCCCCAACTCTGTTCAACTTGTGCTGAGTGAGCAGCTGTCACCCATCTTCAGTGTTTGCTCAGCTGAATCTGTAAAATGGAACCGTTTCAGCCCTGAGCCCACTCAGCCGAATAAAGACCAAGTGCTCTTTTCTAGCTGCAGCGCTTGTTGAGATGGACTCTGATCCAGTAATATTTTTCTGTTTACAGACCATGACGGATGTGGTAGGAAACCCAGAAGAGGAGCGAAGAGCAGAGTTTTACTACCAGCCCTGGGCTCAGGAGGCGGTCTGTCGCTACTTCTACTCCAAGGTACTAGTTGCTTTTATTCCTCCTCTTAGATTAGATGGGGATTTTTCTTTTTAAAAGCATGCTGTGTTGAAATTATTTCTACTCCTGCAACTAAATAGATGTGCATGCAGGTTTTTAAAAAAATTTTTTTATCATTTTGCAGATTATTTTGTCCCTAAAGTTTCAGAAAACACCTTTTTTGTCAACATTAGAAATCAGTCTTTTTTCTTCTTTTTTTTATAATAAAGTGAGAGCTGCGCATATATTTCTCATGATTCTTAGTTTTCATTTTTACCAAATATTAATTATATTAACAATGTTAATTTAAGGTTGCATTTACATCAGCCCTTCTGAAATGAGACCTTACTTGTTTACTCAGATAGTCTAGTTTGTTTGGGGAAAGTGTGGATGCTCGTTATAAAAGCTGACTCTGGTCCACCTAAAAACACAGGTCTCAGTTCTCTGCAATAGAACCAAATGCAGGAAGTGAACTACAACTTATGTGGCAGAAACAGAAGTTGACCTGCATTAATCAAAAGAAATATAACGATAAGTTTAGTTTGAATGAAAGCTATTTTGCACCGATTGAATGTTGTAACCTCCAACTGAACACAGCCTCAAATTATACAGTCATGACTGAACTTTGGACGCACATTTACCCGATCATGTTATTACTCCACCACTCAGTCTGGGGGCTCATCTTACTTCAGAAGTGTACTTTGCATCACTCATGAACAGTGTTGGGCATATTACTTTTTAAAAAGTCATTTTAGTTACTTTTTGGGAGAAGTATTAAGTAACTGTGTTAGACCTACAACATAATAAATACTTGGAAAGGTAAAAAAAAAATTTTGGCGGGGGGGGGGGGTGCCTTTGACAGAGCTTTAAATTGATCTCTATGTTCAGTTATGCATAATAGAAGTAAATATTAAATTTGACTAATGAATGAATTAGAAACTTTCCAGAATAAATTACAAACAGAAAAATGATCCACACTAATCTCAGACTGATGGATATGCTGGCTCCTTCTCGTCCGCAGTAGTGGAGCTTCATATGATTATAACGGCTTACATCCAACATGAAGAAACTTTGCTTCTGGTCACGATGGACCAGAAAAGAAATGTCTTCGATTTCAGTTAATAAACTCTCCCTTCATTTTATCTGGACACACAGTTGCTGCGTCCATGTCTTGTGGTGCGTTCAGACCGAACTCGTTGGCAGCAAAAACGCGCTTGATGCCCAAAGTTTGATGCTGGTTTACATAAAATCAGACACTGACATTCAGAGACCAAAACGATGCAGACGTGTGTCAAGAGTGTCTAAGAGTGTGGTGGTGGACCCGGTTGTTTTCCTTTGTGTGTTTGTACAATGGCGGATGAAACAGAGCAGCTGCTTGGCTTTATTTGCTCTGTGAGGCCAGAGAACGATGCTGTCGGGCGTCTCTTCGGCGTGTGATAGTCAACAGACTGTTCAGAGGTGTTCTGAGTTTGGTTAGTTTCACCATTTGCTCCAGGAACTGCACGCCGACGATGGGCGCTGTCAGCTTTCGTCCTATCCAGCCCAGTTTAACGACCTGCAGTCCCGCACTGAAACAGCATTGTAAGCTTATTAATTCTTTTGGGACAGCAGGTCATCAACCCACCGTTTGAAAACCCAAGACTGGACGCAGATCACAGTTTATCCTCCACTGTCTCTATAGAGTAAAGAGATTCCCCGCCGCAAGAAGGATTGACGCTCCTTGACGTGCGTTACGTAGACTGCATGTAAACCTGGCGCCCCTGCCGCATTCGGTCTGAACGCACCATTAGTCATATGTGTGTGGTTGTGTGCATGTGTGTTCTGCTCCACACACCGACTTATCGGGTCTACCAAGACAGTTCTCCTCATCAGTCAGTCATCATCACTTTGGCAATGTGGTTGTTTTTCCCCCTAAGCTCCCGGTCAGATGGAAGTGTGCAGAATTATAGTGTAGTGCGCCCTGCATTTTCAGCATAAACTATTAACTGAATTCAGGTTGTGGGCAAGAGAAATAAGTCAGGGACAACTTCTGGCTCGAACATGAGCCTGCTTAATTCTTAGCTTGCACCCGGTCACAACACAGCAACTCTTCTTCTATTCCAACATTGACAGCTCCAGTTTCAACGTATAACTCTTCCTCTTTACCCTATTACTGAAAAAGTATGTGATATGATATATGATTTTAATGCCTTTATTCTCATCACTGCTCATGACACATGATGACATCAAATCCAGACCAATGGAGTGTGTAGAAGAATGAAAACCAACGTGGATGATAACATGGAGTCTGTAGATGACAAACTGAATTGCCTGATGGTTCTTTTTTTTTCATTTAAGACAAAGTTGGAAGAAACCTTAAGTTTGATATCACATGATTCCTTACAAGTAACAGTTTGGGCAGCCTGACCCGAGTCTGGTTTGTTAAACAAATCTAAAATGTAGTCAGAACATTGTCTGGTTGCCTCTGTGATGTCTGCTGTTGACTGTTTTATCACACCGTTATCTTCTGATGATTAAATTGTCTCTGAAAACGCCTTCCAGGTCCAGCAGAGGCGCCAGGAGCTGGAGCAGGCACTTGGCATCAGAAACACCTGAAGAAGTTTGTCCTCATAAGCAAGAGATGCAACAAGTTGTTCTGTTGGAGACAACTTGTGTGTGTGTGTGTGTGTGTGTGTGTGTTTTGGTGAGAGAGTGAGTGTGTGAAAGTCAAACACAATTGCTCAGTTTTCTGACAAACTTAGAGAAATAGATCCTAGATGACTTCACTGTTAAGATGTCAGCTTTTCTTTCCACCTTGCAGCTTTGCAACTATTTGTTTGGTTTCCACTTTTAGTTTTTCTGGAAAATTCATCCTTTTTCTATTCATTGCAAAGCTTTGAGCACCTGTTTTTTTTTTTCCCCTGTAGCATGTCTTAGTCTGGAAGCATTCCTTTTATTTTGAAACACTGTCTACAAAAGATTGTACACGTATGAAAAGTAGAAGACAGATTGTATCTTGAAACTTTTTAAATGATTTTTTGGGACAGAAACTATGTGTTGAGCCCTCCGTGGTTCCTTTTTCTGGAAAATAAAACTACAATTGAGACTTGGAACCTGCCCCAGATGTTTGCCTGTTAGGTTGATATTGATTGTGATCGTGTTTGTGATCAGTTGGATTTCTTTGCTGCCTATTAACTGCTCACATGTCACTTTGTACTTAGTTGTTGTTGGTTTTTGACAGTGTCACAGTCTGTATGAAAAGCTCGGTCGTAGCTTAACGTACACTGGTGTGGCACAGCAATTATCTTTTGTTAATGTCATTTGGTATGAAGTTTTCCGTTTTCTTTCATTTTCTTACCATTGATTATCCTTGTTTTGAAAATATGTATTATACCAGTACTTGTCTTGTTACCTAGTACAAATTACCATGGAAGTAGCTTGTAAGAGTACCTCTAGTCTATATAGTTTTGTAAATACTAAGCAGATGAATGCAGATGGCTGTTCAGTTGACCTGTATCACTAAAACTGGCTGATATCTTTCTTAAGTTTTTCTATACACTGCAGATAGTCATCCTTCGTTCTCAGAGTGTGGTGATTTGGCTCCTAACAACGCAAAGTTGGCCGTTGCATCTAAGATACCACCTCTCTGTACGGCAGCCTTATGTCGCCTTCAAGCTCAGAGTTAAGACTTCTGCATTTTTAGTTTTGTGATTTTACTGATGTGCAGAAAAGCCATAAACGCACGTGGCAGAGCAGATCTGAAGACTTGTTTCCTTCATACACTGACTGAAGACCAGGCATCTGTGGATTTTGTAGTAGTTTCCCTCTTGGAAGTAAATGAAACTTTGCCATGTGTTGACAATATTCATGAATACACTAATGTGGATTTGGGCAGGAACTTGAGTTGTGATGAGCTTTGTGGTTTGAAGCAACACTGGGTAGAATTATGTGAAACTGCAGACTTTTTCATGGACCAAACCTATTTTTCTGTATGTTCTTATGTTATAATAAAGAGTATGTAAAACATTTGTGTCTCCAAGTCTTTGAAACTGTCTACATTGGTCAGAATCTGATGGAAGCTGAGAATTTTTTTATTATCAAAATATTTATTAATCTTTAATCATCGTTTTTTCGCTGCATCAAAAGAACTCCAGTTTCTAAAATGTTTCCCTGCAAGTTGTAATCAATTGCAGTATTGTTAAATTACATTTTCGGCACAATCAATATTTTATGAGTGGGGGTGAGGATGCTTTTAAACGAGGGATATAAACTTGGCACAAAAAAATAAGGAAATTTTGTTTGGTAAAAGATTTCTTTATTGCAACAATACTTCTTGCCAGTTAACCTTATACAGCTGGAAGCCTGTTTACTTCCCTTTTTAAATTTGACCAAATGTGTAAGAAAAATGCATTCGTTTGATGAGCAGCAGAGCTGAATGTCGGCAGTGCCCATTTAAAAAATTGCCAAGTCTCCCAATGCCAATCATTCAACCAAGTAAGTGAAAAGCAAGTCAACAGCAAAATTATCTGGCATTGGATGAGAAAATTTGGTAGGTTTTTGTGGCAAAAAACCTGCTCTGTTGCTCTTCCTGCAAATGCATCTTCTGTATAAATGTGACAGCATTTAAAGGAGAAATGAATAGGCTTTCGTATGATCAGATTTGTTGCCTAAAAGCATTGTTACAATAAGTAAAACCTGCCCTCAAACACAAATTCCCACATTTTTTCGTGCTAAATTCATCTAGGATTCAATGCAAGCATTGTGAATATAAAGGGGGGGGGGGTTGTCTGGTATGTTTAGAGAAAGAAAAATCACTTATTTTTCTTGAAAATCAGGTTAACCAAGCTGCTTGTGAGCAGAGGCATGTGATGTAAGAGCTCCCTATCTCATCCAAATGTAAAGGATCTCTTTTGAAAGAGGTCACAGGTCAAATAGTTTCAACCCACTGGTTTAAATTGTAACAGTGGATTTTGTGGGAGTTTTCAACGGTAACAATTAACTTTAAGTAGTGTGGTAAGGAAGCATATTTCCCTCAAAAATGCACTGATGGAAGTATAAAATGGAATCACTCATATTCAGCTGAGGCTTTCATCTCTACATGTTTGAGGGCCCTTCCATTTGTTTTCTGCGATAACGCTGATCAAAGTCACCCACTGTGATGTAATCAAGGGTGAGTGGTGATCGATACGTCCTTGTATTTCAAAAAGCTGAAAAAAACTTGGGAAGATCAGAGAAAGAGTTTGACCGCATCTGGATCTTGGACTGCGCTGGAGCTGACTTTGTGGCAGACCAACCATCATGAGAGGGTGTGTCTGAGCCCCAGCTCCCTGCCTGGTATAAATACCGTCCCACCAGCCTCTCAGCGCGTCTACGCACCAGCAGCAGCTCCGTCTGGAAAGCCAAACACGTGATGGCAGCGCCTAAGAAAGTCTGTGTGGTCGGCTCTGGTAACTGGTGAGTGAACACGTCCAGTGTTGCTTTCATGCGCTTTAGAAAATCGCTCAATAACAACCGAGTTTAGATGGAGGAGGCAGCTGGTGCGCGATTCGCTTCGGAGGAAAAGATTGAATCTGCAGTGGAGCTTTGAATGAATGCGCTCTGAAAGTTTGCAAAAGTAGATCAATAAAGTTAATAAACTTGCCAGCTGCTTCGCAAGACTGCAGAGTTGGTTTTTGTTTCGTTTTTCCCTACCTGACACTGCTGCTGACTCTTGGACGCCTCAACTAAAACTTTTGAAGATGGCCTTTTATTTGACCGGAGCATCTGTGCTGAATCAGCCTTCGTGTGGTGTTGATGACCCTCAGCAGGCATGACATTTACTCTGTGCTGGGAGCAGTGCATAATACTGCCCACTTACATTTGAAGCTCAAACTATGCTGATAATATAAAAGGTTTTTGAGTTTTAAAAAGGCTTCTGATATAGTTAATCTTCTCAGCATCATAACTAATAACTGCAAAACAAAACCTGAGTTTTGTTTTGCATGTAGAAGTTTCCTCTCATTATTTGTAGTTATTAAACTACATTTTCTTTTTAGATGTTGTGAAGTTGACATGAAAGTTTAGTAATTAGTTATATACTAACACAGAAATGACTTTATACACTTTAAATGCTATTGAAAGCTCTACTGATACCTAATCCCTGTATATGATCATAAAAAGGATTTTCTTTTGGTCTTATCTCATATAAAGTTGGCATCGAATAAGCAGTCTTGAAGAAACACCCTTGTTATGTTGAAATTATATTCTATTGGTTTTTATTTTTCATCACAATCATGTTATGCGATAATAGTATTTTCACTCTAGAGCCCATGTGATGGCAGATGTTTGTCACAGATTAAGGTTATGAAGTTAATGGAAGTATTTCTGTTTGTTGTGCAAATAGACCTTCAAGTGGTTAATGTTAGCTAGTTTGAAGCATCCACATAGTTGTAATTGGGATTACTTGATTGGATAACAAAAAAAAGAATACTGCCAGCCTAGATTGCATGTTTAAAAGGGAACTTAAAGCAGGCATTGTAGAGCCATGGTAGTGTGATTTGACAGAGTTTTTACTGCTTTTATTTGCACTGAAAGTGGACGATTAACATGTAAGTTCATGTTAGCTAAGCCCCCCTCCTCCTCTCTTGTTTTACAAGAGCAAAGTCCTCCTTGTACCCTTTGGTTAGAAACAAATAAACAAAACAGCTGCAAAAAAATACTTGCAAGAAAAATCATGCAATGGGTACAATTGCAAAATTCAAATAGTGCACATGCAGTTTGGATCAGTACTGTCTGTAAATATAATTTCATATAAATTTGTTTCTAGTATTCTACTCCATTACAAATTTCCTTTGGGATAGATGAAATATTTTTCATTTCCTTTTCATTTTTTATTTTCATTTAATATGATAGAGAATTAATGTCTGTTTAATCCAAAAGTAAACCCTTGAAGACATTTTTTGCATCCACTGTTGCACCACAGAAGAAGAGGACAGATAGGCCATTTGGCTATCTGTCCTCTTTGAATTGCAATAAAATTCAACCAGTCAGAATTCTTGACAGCTGAATGATCTTCATGTGTCCTCATGTCTGCAGGGGCTCTGCCATTGCCAAGATTGTGGGTGCCAATGCAGCCAAGTATGACAAGTTCGACACCACCGTGAACATGTGGGTGTTTGAGGAGACGGTGAACGGCCGCAAGCTCACAGAAATCATCAACACAGATCATGAAAATGTGAAATATCTACCCGGTCACAAGCTGCCCCCCAACGTGGTGAGCTTTGTCTGTCTGTTTGTCACCTGTTCATTCAGTCAAGAGGGCAAATGACAGGAGGGGGACACATGCGCTGTCTTGGTGCTGCCAAATGGTTAAAGTCTTCCCACTCCTCACCAGGTGGCTGTTCCAGACTTGGCTGAGTCCGTGAAAGGAGCCGATATATTGATCTTTGTGGTCCCTCACCAGTTCATCGTGAGAGTGTGTGATACCATCAAAGACCACATAAAGAAGGATGTAGTTGGCATGTCCCTCATCAAGGTAAAATCTTCTCTGTCAAACACAATGAAGCAAAAGTTCTCAAAGACTCAGACTACAAGCCTCCCCTTAGATGATGTTCACACTTGTTTTTGCTCAGTTTTCAAATGCCTTCAAGATTCTACTATTTGATCACTCAAAAATGATGTTAGGGTAGCCACATATATCTATGTTACACCAATTCAGATGTGCGGAAATATCCAAATTTATATATTAGATTCTGACTCTTGAGAAAGCTGGTAGAATAGTTCAGTGTATCAAATCCCACATATCCAAGCTACTCCACATGATCTCCTTTTTTTCCCCAAATAACTCACGTAATATTTCTTTGCTTCTATTCAGTGAGCCTCCTCTGAATCTGTACAGAGCCCCTGCGGAAGGCTCTTGCATGTAAAAAAAAAAAAAAACAACTCTGCATATGAATCTACTGGACTTTACATAAGTGTATTTGCTCTAGGGTGTGGATGCAGGTCCAGAAGGTCTAAAGCTTATCTCAGAAGTCATCCGAGGGAAACTGAACATCACTGTGACGGTTCTCATGGGCGCAAACATTGCCAACGAGGTTGCTGATGAGAAGTTCTGTGAAACTACTATTGGTATGGAGATTAAGGCTTTGTCCGTTATTTGCCTTTCATTGCCTTGGTTTATTATGCAGATTACTGTGCATGTAGTCATTTCTGCTAATAAAAAACTGCACACAGTTGGGTATTATTCTCTCCTACAGATAACAATGCTCTTAATACATGTAAATTCAAGTCTCTCTTTGATTATTTACAATGACACATAACTGCACACAAGCTTCTTTAAAAGCTTTAAAGTGACATAAGTAACAACAAAGTGTTCCAGAAAGAAGTAAAGCAAAAATAAATAAGCATCTAAGGATGAATACCTCTCCTAATATATCTCCAAAATTGAATTAAAAGCACTTCCTGAGTATACCATGGACTCTTATAAAAACGCAACTTTTGTTGTTCAGAAGGGCATTAAATTGAATGAGGGAAGCAAATGGAAGAACAATAATGTAATTGAGTACAAATATCACATGACAAAGTCAAGATGGTCATCAGCAGTGAGACTCCCTATTCAGTGAACTGAATAATTGGATGAAAGTGGATTTTAATCAAAGGCTATTAGTTTAGAATTTAATCGCATAGATGGCATGATCCACTATTGGACACCCTAGAAAATGTAGCACTTTTTTAGGCTATTTTGATTAATGAATGAACCAGTTTAGGTTAACTTACATCACCAAAGATGGGATAAAACTTTTCCTTTGCCCAAGTCTTGGTTTTACTGATACAGGATGTGTAACAAACCCAGTGAGATGCAAGACACCCTGAAATGTTAAATTTAATTTAAGCAAACTAAATTTAACCAATGAAGCAGCTGTTTGTAACATGTTTGTTATTTCAGGGTGTAAAGACAAAACATACGGGCCGCTGCTGAAGGAGCTGATGCAGACCACCAACTTCCGTGTGACTGTGGTGGAAGAGTCAGATGTGGTTGAGATCTGTGGGGCGCTTAAGGTTTCTCTTCTCTGCCACAATAATCACTTTAAAATGCATGCTTAAAACACTAAATTCAATATATATATATTTATATATTTATATTCCAAACAATCAGGTCCTTATGAGTGTTAAAAAAACATCTCAGTGGCTGCAGCTCTTCTCTCGTTATGACTGCAGAACATTGTGGCGGTGGGAGCAGGTTTCTGCGACGGTCTGGGATTCGGCGACAACACCAAGGCAGCGGTGATCCGTCTCGGATTAATGGAGATGATTTCTTTCGCCAAGGTCTTTTGCACAAACTGTGCCGTCTCCCCTGCAACCTTCTTAGAAAGCTGTGGCATCGCCGACCTCATCACAACCTGCTACGGAGGCCGCAACCGCAAGATCGGAGAGGCATTTGCCAAAACAGGGAAGGTATCAAACATCTTTTACCTGTGAAAACTTCTGTGTTTTTATGAGATGTACATGGATATAACGGTGCTAATTTCTCTTCAGAGCATTGAACAGTTGGAGAATGAGCTGCTGAACGGGCAGAAGCTTCAGGGTCCGGCCACAGCAACTGAAGTCCACCAAATCTTGAAACAGAAAAACATGGTGGAAAAGTGAGTCTGTCTTTTGTGTTAAGAAAATCTGTACAACTAAATGGATTTTGTACAACTACTGGTTGTAGGGTTTTGCTAAACGCATAAAAGGTCTTCTACTTGCAGATAAATGTTTGGTCGTACTTGCATCATAGTGCAAAAATATGCATTGTTGTAAAGAGTTGAATGAATGCCACCCAGTTCTTCATAGCAACAGCTGTGTGTTAATCCTCTCGTCTAACTCCTAACAGTGATTAAGTCTGTTTCCCTTAAAGCAGAGCTTTCCCTTCAGTAATTTTCATCATTCTTTCTCCCCTGCAGGTTTCCTCTTTTCACTGCTGTTTATGAGATATGCTTCAACGGCCACCCTGTCACAGAGTTCATCCAGTGTTTGCAAAACCACCCAGAACACATGTAAAAGACTGACATGGGAACTCATGAATGAATGAATGAATGGAAGTTTGGACTTTTACACTACAACTACTGTATAACCAGTGTGTTAATATGGAGGGGTTTGGGTGAAGTTGGGTCTGTTCCCGTGTTCTCTCTTCATTAATTTTGACTTAGTACCCAGCAGAGAAAAAGAAAAAATAGAGTGGACCTCCCCTCCTACCTGAGCTGCTGACAGAGGCTTTAATTCTGTTTCTGTTTTTACTGATGGTTGCATAAATCTTCCAAGTCTTAAAATGTTTCAGGAATTTGAATGACTCTGCCTGATATAGGCTGATACTCCAACAATGTCCACAGTGTTGGGAAATGTCCCAAAACTCCGTGAATAAATGTGCCTTTTCACTCGTGTGTGTTTTCCAAAGGAAAACAAAGCACAGAACAAAAACCACTCCCTCAAGAAGTTTTTCATACAGACACTATCAAATGTAACCACTAACTTTACAGGATGCATTTTGGAATAAATTATTACAGTCTTAGTTCTTTGTGCGTTTGAATGTTTTACCTTGCTGGCTTCTGCCTGCAGGATAGACTCATGCACGCTGGGAAAGCAGTCTCACTGTAACCTGACCTGGGCTCAGCCTGGCTGCCACTTTAAACTCTTCACCTTTACCATTTTCTGGACCGATGAGATCAACCTTTCTTTAAGTACACGTCCTGTCTCAGTCACAGTCTGTGATGTTCTGCACCACTCAACATGGATTATTGAAAAAGTCCTGCACTTGGGTTTTTACACCATGAAAATTCAATCAAATTAAACTCTCAGTATGCCGAAGTATTCCTCCAATGCTCGCTGCCTGCCAGTCTCCTTGAGCTGAAATTTTACACATCATCCTCTGCGACGTATTCTAACTCCTACAGCACATATGTAAAATCATCTCAGAGGATGGCGCTTTGAAAACACAAGTAAATTGATTTTTCTATACCTTCCAGCTCTGGTGCGCATTTATGTGAGCTTGTGAAGTTACATAATTTGCCACTTGTTTAAATTGGATTCCCTCCCTGAGATCCTTTGCATAGCTATTGAGTCAACTGCCCTGTGAGATATCTAATAATAACATGCTCCAGAGGGGCAAATGTTCATCTATAATTAGACAGCAAACAGAGCTGCAGCTGCCTCGTTCTCACTTAAAAACACAGATAGAAGGATGCTCCTCTTTGAAATACAACTCCTTTAAAAGAAAAGAGAGAAAAGGGGGAATCACCCCTCTTGGAAAATGTCCAGCTGTGACAAAAGAATAATAAATATGACAAAAAAGTGATTCTTTATTAGTTAAATGTTCTGGCTTTGGAAAACATTCTATAAAAAATGAATGAAAATGTTTCAAATTATTTTTTTCTGCAGGAGGAATTGTAAAAAGAAGTGTTGCACCTCCTCTGGCTTACTTCTCCAGTAAAGATCAATATTCTTCATAATATAAATATACTTTATTAATCCCAATTAGAGTGCCAATTAGGAAATTCATTCTCTGCATTTCAACCCATTTCAGGTTGAACATGAGAGCAGTGTGCTTTTAATTAAAGCGCCCGGCAAGCAGTTGGTGGGGGTAAAGACCTTGCTCAGGGGTCCACAGTGGTTCACCTGGGTGCCGTGTCGGGGGCTCAAGCCCAGGTCTGCCACGCCAAAGCCCGCGACATTACCACTACGCTACCCACCCTCAGGCCTGCACCAAAGAACAATTCCAGCATCACCGCATTGTCAAATGAAGATTTGTGATTCATCACTAAATATAATCCAGTCAGCCAGAGTTCATGACTGATTGTCTTGAAGTTTCAGACAAAACTGACAATAACATCTTTATTAGCTTCTTGAACCAGGGAAGCATCCAGGAGGCATCCTGACCAGATGCCCGAGCCACCTCATCTGGCTCCTCTCGATACAGAGGGGCAGCGGCTCTAATTTTAACTGATTAATCCAGGTGTGTCTGATCTCAGCAAATGGTCAGACACACCTGGATCAATCAGTTCATCCAATCATGAAAGACAGTAAACAAAGGTGCAGTACTAAGTTCAGGAAGTAGTGGAGCTGTGCATAAAGCCTATTCCACTACTTCCTAACTTAAGCCAGCTTCTTTGTCCTCTATCTTTTATTATTGGATGATTTGATTAATCCAGGTGTGCCTGACCTCAGAAACCATGATGAAAATGGCCAAACACACCTGGATTAATCGGTATATCCAATAATGAAAAACAGGATGCAAAGGAGCTGGCTTAAGTTCAGGAGGTAGTGGAGTGGTGCATAAAGCCCATCAGCAAGACAACCCCTAATTGCAGGTGGTAATTACAAATCATTACTTTGTCCTCATCGTTTCTGGCTGTTTTGGTCACTTTTGAATTTTGTTAGTTCTCAGCCCTAGAGGTAACATGAGGCGGTGTTTACAACCAACAGAAGTTGCTCAGGTTGTGCAGCTCATTCAAGATGGCACATCAATGTGAGCTGTGCCAAGGTTTGCTGTGTCTCTCAGCACTGTGTCCAGAACATGGAGGAGATGCCAGGAGATGTGGACGGGGCCGTGGGAGGGCAACGACGAGCCAGCAGCAGGACTGCTAACACCTCCTCTGTGCAAGAAGGAAAAGGAGGCTGCCAGAGCCCTGAAAAATGACCTCCAGCAGGCCAACAATGTGCATGTTTCTGCTCAGACTGTCAGAAACAGACGTCCCAGGGTGGTATGAGGGCCTGATTTCCACAAGAGGGGGCTGTTCTTACAGCCCAACACTGTGCAGGATGACTGGTATTTGCCAGAGAACACCAATATTGACAGATTCTCCACTGGTACCCTGTTCTCTTCACTGATGAGAGGAGGTTCACACTGAGCACATGTGACAGACGTGACAGAATCTGGAGAATGTTATGCTGCCTAAAACATCATCCAGCATGACCGGTTTAGCGCCTGGTCAGTAATGGGGAGGCATATCTTTGGATGGCTGCACAGCCTTCCATGTGCTAGCCAGAGGTACCTTGACTGCCAGGTACTGAAATGAGATCCTCAGACCCATTGTGAGACCAGTGGGCCCTGGGTTTCTTCTAATGCCTGACAATGCCATGAAGCTGAAGTGTGTCAACAGTTCCTCCATGATGAAGGTATTGATGCAATGGACTGGCCTGCCCGTTCCCCAGACCTGAATGTAATTGCCCACATCTGGGACATCATTTCTCCCTCTATCCACCAATGCCATGTTGCACCACAGACTGTCCAGGAGTTGACTGATGCTTTAATCCAAGTCTGGGAGGCGATCCCTCAGGAGAGCATCTGCTGCTGCCTCAGAAGCATGCCCAGGCGTCGCGGGGAGCTCATACAGGCACAAGGAGGCCACACACACAACTGATCATTTTGAATTGTCTGGAAGAATTGCTCCCTGATGTTGGGTCAGCCTGCAATTTGATTTTTCTCTTTTATTTTGAGCATGGTTTTGACCCCAGACCTCCATGGGATTATAATTCTGATTTATACTGATCATTTTTATTTTATTTTGTTGTAACGCACTCCACTATATGTGGAATAAAGATTTCCAACAGCAGCATTTCATTAATTCAGATTTAAGATTTGTTTATTTTATTTTTGAGTGTTTTGTCCCCCTCCCTTTTCAATTTCTGACTGTAATACATTTACTGAGCACTTGGGTGTGCCATCACATCAATCGCAAACGCAACGCCCCCGTCCGCTTTATCTGCCTTTAATGCAGTCCCTGTTCAGATAACATATCAGTCCGATTACTGAGAGGAAACTGCTAAATCTCACAGGGTAGCACGCTTTGCTGCAACTATACAGCATGTGACTAAAGTCTGGTTTCACTGGTAAAACTGATGGGAGCTGAGATGGATGCCATGCATGAATCGCACCCATCCCTCTAGCAGGGAGGAGGGACTTGCCTCACTTCCTCAATTCCAGACTTCATCTCAGGGCGGCAGCTACTAAAAAGTCAAGTAAAACAGCGAGAGCCATGCCTTGCCGGAAATGACGTTTTGCAGCCTTTGAAATAAAAGCAAAATGTATGTTATTAGAAATACACAATGCTTGTTGTCCCCAGTGTTGTGTCACTTTCTCGGCGAAAGTAAATGGGGGGTCATAGAATTACCTTAATCGTTAAAAACTAAGACTTCGTGATTTTAAAGTGAATATTCCTCACCGGGTTCCTCCATCGCTGATGTTAAACATCTTATTTCATAAGCCTCCACCGGAAATTTCCGCTGTCCTTTGGCGGACTTTAAAGCCGTGCGGTAAAGTTGAGTGTGGCAAGTCATCAAACAAGTGGCACAAGGGAGGAATACACGTCCTACATGTTTAACGCATCCTCTCTTCAAGATAAGAAACTACTCTCCTCTGACAATCCGGCCATAGCAACGTTGTAAAACATGGCTGCTCTCTCAGCCTGGTTTTGGAACGAAAGGTTTTGGCTTCCTCACAATGTAACCTGGGCGGATCTGGCGGACCCAGCTCCCGGGGTGGAGTATCCCAAAGCTGGACACTTGTTGACTGCTTTGCCGCTCGCTGTGGGGATTTTTTTCGTCCGGATAATCTTCGAAAGGTTTGTAGTTGCCGCTCTTTTTTATTTTTTTATTTATTTTTTGGTCAGAGATGGAGACTCCTCGAAATGACTTGCAACATACTTTCCCCCCCTTTCTTTCTTCCCACCGACCAGAAGATAATGGGTTAACTAACTATGGGTAGACCAGTTAGATAATGCTAAATAAATAATAAGAGGTTGCTAAATTGGTGTGAAAACAGTGTTTCTTTAATAGCATCCAATAACAAAAAAACAAACAAAAACCTGTTGTCTAATTATTATTCATTCATTTTCTTGGCCTTAAGGGCAAACATACTCGGAATGGCATTAAACTGTCAGGGAGGCAAGCAATGATAACGGTAAGGGTTACTTTTCAGGAACTTTAGCAAAAACCTAGTCGTTGGGTGACTCATGGCAGTCAAATGAGACTGTTGACACATTTATGAGTCTTTTTTTCAGTTAACTTTCATTCCTTACAGGAAGTTTTTCTAGTGTCCCGCTAGTTTGCTGCTCCCTTGAACTGCACATCATCTAGTTGCCACGAGTGTAAATCATCAGTATCCCAACATTAATCCAGTCCTGTGTACTGGTTAAGCTGTGCTTTTGTTCATCTCCCATACTCTGGTGTGTTGTGCGTTGGAAAACTTGCCAGATGCAGGCTTTGACAAATTCTAACCAGTGTTGACCTGGAGGCTTTTGATTTTTCAAACCACAGCTATGCATCCCCCCCACCACCACCACAACCTTTTGACTATGTTTGACTTTTGCTGCATATCTGAGATACTGCGAAGCTTTTTTTTTTATTGCTGGCTTGGCCTTCTTTCTCAAATAAAGATAAGGCAACTCAAGTTTAGTACTATAATAATGATAAGGAATAAAGCAGCACTTTTTCACATAAATGGATGTCTGTGTTTATAGATGGGTCAGTTGGGTGTCACAGACGGGTAATCCACCTGCAAAGTGCTTCAAAGGAGGTCAGCATGAAAATTGAAGAGTGATGGGACTGGTGAAGATTCAAGTTGGGCAAACCCATGAGCTCCACGTGTTGAAGAAAGAGAAAAAATAAAATACTACTTTCAGGTCTCTCATTGAGCTTGGCTCCTGTTGACAGGGTTTAAACCAGAGCTGACTGATTCTCAGAGTGGAAACAGGAAAGCTGCTAACTGAAATTTGAACCAATATTGAATGACCTGAAAATGTGGTTTCAGCAGTGCCAACAATGCTTTTGATTTGAAGTGAAAGGAACGTGTTAAACACACTGAAGTTTTACTTTCAGTAAGCCTACTCAGTTTCTAAGCCCTGACAAAACTGTCACGGAGGTCAACTGTACTTTCTATTACTGTTGCTTTTACTTTTGAATGCAATTAGAGTTCCTTGGATTAGTTTTTCTTTTATTAAATTTCCCTCTCTAGCTATTTTTTTAATTGTTTCATAAATTCATTCCTTATTTACTGTAGGTCTTTTTTTGCACTATGTCTCTAAAGTTGGATAAAGAAAAGGATGCAGTTTCTGCTCGCGCTGCAAAAAGAAGAGATTTTGTCTTCACACCATATATCAGTAAGAAGTAATTGGTTGAATATGCAATTAATGTTAACTATCTGGATATTTTGGCTTTGAAAAGTTTAATCCTTTATTGCTTTTAACACAGTACTGTGAAATGAGCGTGCAACGTGCTGCTGGGAAAGCTAGGAACCCAGCTTTGTGACTGGAGCACCTCCACCCAGACTCCCCATATCTTGCCATCAGGATTCCTTGAAAGCAGCAGCATCTCCCCCCCACAACACAAAGTCTGCTTACAAACCATTTGACGAACAGGAGAAAAAGCCCAAGGCGTTGATTTGGCCATCTGTGGGATTCAGATCCACAGAAGCCTAACTTGACACCCCACTGAGATCTGCTTACAGATGTTACAGGACTCTTCAGAGAGGTCCTGTATGCATGCCTCCATAGGTGAAAGTGGCTCTGGTAGGGCTGGACGATATAGAAAAAAAGATTATCGATAAAAAAAATTCTGTATTGATCGATATCGATATTTATCAAAAAAAAATTTTAGGTGCATCCCTGGCCATTTAAAGGTGAAGCTTGTTTTTTTTTTCAACCGGGACCCATTTTCTAGCATGAAATACGTTCATTTCCTCACCCAGACAGTTTTGGTGTATCTTGAATTCCTTCAGAAGATATTTAGATCCACTCCAGATCAGCCTATGTCCAATATAATGGAAGTGATGGGGCAACCTTGCGCAACCTTTAAATAAGGCATTATCTGCCACAAACTCCTTCATTTCACCAATGTATTGTTACGAAATATAGTCAGACCCCCTGTGAGCTCGAAGAGGCTTTTTTTTTTATGGTGATTCGTCCTTATATTGGACATACGCTGATCTGGATTGGATCTAAATATTTCCCAAAGGAATTCAAGTTGCACCAAAACTGTCTGGGAGAGTAAATGAATGTATTTCATGTTGGAAAATAGGTCCAGATTGAAAGAAACTGAACTTCCCCTTTAAGCTTTTGCTGAATGACCAACTCATAAAAAAGACCACACGAACACTGAATTCCAATTCAGCCTTTGCCTGGTCTGCGTTTGTGATTGGTTTGGTGGAAGTAGTGGTTGTAATATCATGCTACCCGATAGGCTACAGCGGAAAACTGTGTTTCTATATTGAACTTTTATTGACCCTCTTTTTTTTCTATTGAAAAAACCTCTATCGATCGATATATATCAATATTGAATTATCGTCCAGCCCTAGGCTCTGGTGTATTGAGTAAGGCATTCACTACTGCAGTATATGTTAGACTGGCCGTTTGATTTTTTTTTTTTTTTTCTTAGCTTTTCATTGTATGCAAGTCAGATATTTTATCTCTATTGTCCAAATTTAATTTAATTTAGCCTGTGTTGGGAAATTTACAAGTATATGGGCACCACACTGGGAAAGACTTGAGTAAATCAGTGAGTTTGATGTGACAAAATACAACGTACCTGACAGTGCTATTTGATATCCTCCAGCATCCACCCCAAAGCTCCCAAAACCTAGTGCTCCCACCAACTATTGCAAAGACTATCCTGGTTGAATTATGTCTCAAAATACTTCTACTATAGGGAATTCAGGTAATGAAATAGGTTCATAGTCGTCCCTGCATTTGTTCCTGTGTTTGAAACACACTTCATAAGGATGTGACAACAAACAGAAGCCTGCATCAGGAAGCACATCTCTGTTGTTACACATTATATATATATAGAAACAAACATGCATCAAGTGGTTGGACAGTGTATGATATTCCATCCATACACTGATGATGATGATGATACCTGGCTGCTAATCTCAATGCAGGGTTTTGGGGAGGGATGTTACATTCAGTATTCAAAATATTCCTTTCATTTTCTTGTCTATGCCTGAAGCATAGCTGTAGACAACCATCACATTGCTAGCTCCCAGCACAGCGTGTGGCTCTGTCTGTTTTCATGCAGACATGGTGAAGTGGCTCTAAAGAAGGAGCAGATATTGGAGGTGTCAAAAAAGGAGTTGCCGAGGTGTTCGGTAAGATGCTCTTGGCTCTGAAACACTTGTCTCAGGTGCCAAAGCTGCTGCAGGCTGTCTAATGTGAAGCTGTTCTCAAGGAGTGTGTGGCGTTACGCAGGTCAGTGTTATCAGAGAACATTTACTCTCTCTCACTGCCTGACACTCCAGACGGCTAGCTGTCTCATTCATTTATTCATCAGAGGAATACATCACCATAGCTTGAGCTCCTCATCTTTTCTCTGCAGAACTTAAAGCATAACTTGTCTTAGGTACCACACAGCTGTATCTTCAGAGGTTGGACTTTAGGGAAGTTGTCACAGACCTGTTCTCCCGCAAAACTAGTTTTGCGATGAGGTCTGAGAATTATTTTCTTTAGCATTTCACATAACGCTGCCGAAGTGGAAGGGCTGTCTGTAAAATCCCCCCCCCCCCCCCCCCCAATTTTTAAAAATTTAAACATAAAGACTGCCATCACTGATGTAATGATGCTGAAGTTTTTTTTTTTCTTGTTGGGAAAAACTCCTGCACCCTTGATGTTGCAGAAAAATATGTCCAGTCATGGATGCAAAGCACAGGACCGAGGAAAACATTGTGTTGGTACATTTACAAAACTTTAGAACTTAGTTCATTTAACCTCCAGATTGGGTTTGTAGTACACTGTTTTTAACATTTTGTCCTCTGCTTTACTTTGTAAAGTATCAAATTGCTTAACCTTAGATGACACGTTCACCTTTGGCTTTTTGTGGCGGCTTCAGTCCCCTTCTTCCACATGGTATTTCAGTCTCGCCTGCAACAATGTGATGCTTCTGCTGGTCTTACAATGACTGCATCAGAAAACAGTTTGTAATTGTAGCTTTGCTCCAATCCAGATCTCAGGTTTTTTACCTTTAAACAGCTGCAACATCCACCAGTCACACACATTTAACCACAATCAGCACTTCTATTTATTCTGACAGTTAAAGTGTAGCTTTAACTTTAACTGCTGTCCCTGCTTCATGGTCATGAACGTTTGTCTTTGAGCAGCAGAAGTATACCAGAAGCATGTAAATTCGTTGATGTAGTTTTCTTGCTGTAGTTGTCCTTTGCTAGAGTTAACACAACCAATATTGTCTTTGTCTTGGTTTTAATCTTCGATAACATGCCCACATCAGTCAGGAAGATTGGAGTCATGAGAACAATCTAACATTTCCAGTTGGTGCTGCAGGGATTGCAGCTTAGCTTTGCACATTCTCCATCTTCAAAAGCGTGGAAGTGTATTTCTAAGGTGTATCTGCAGGAGTCCTCTTCTACCTGCAGGTAGTTTTTCCACTCATGGTTGTGATCAGTCCACCCCCGGTCCCACCCCCCCCCTTTTTCTCAACCAGTTCATTCTTGTTTGATCATAATCATTGCTTTGCTACTGGGACTGAGTGTAGCTGTGAGCAGCCAGGCTGCTTTGTGTGTGCATGCTCCTGTAAGCCATGTCATGAGTTAAACAGACTAACTGAGATGTGCATGAGATTATAATTAGCCAGACTCGGCCTTATAATCTGTTTTGGCACATTTTGGATCTTTCCTCATGCACTAGCAGGTATTTTATCTTGCTAAGGAAGTGAGTGTAGAAAATGCAAACAAAAAGCTGTTGTCTATGCATTTTTTTTTTGTGCCAGCCCATGAAATCTGACATTATCACACCTCAAAATTGTATTTCTGTGTTGAAACAACATGCTGTAAAGTCGAGTTAAAGAAAGGCCACAATTAAATCCAGGTCTGTGCTATGAATAGAGCCCAGCCTTTGCCTCAGCCTCAGCTCTAGTACTGGAAAGTTTTCCAATGTCAAAGTTGTGTGTAGCTTGGTGCTTTTCTCCTCACAGCTGTCAGGGACACTAGCGTCCGTTTACACAGACCACACCAAGCCTGTCTCTGGGTAACAGTCTTTGTGTATGTTGTAGGGGTCAGCCTCTGAGAAGGAACAGGGATGTTTTGACATTTGACATAAACAGATTAGCTTACATTTCTCGCCTTTTTCCTTCTCCTGTTGCTTCTGTCTACTGATTGGCTCCCAGGTGCAGGTGTTTTGCAGGATGTATGCCAATGTCTCCTCCTTTTAAATAAAAAAAATCTGAAGCACTTTTTGAACACACCCAAAAAAAAACCTAAGCTGTTACCCAAATCTGTGACACATCAGTGCATATTTAGCTTATGCCTATGATGGGGTAACTATTTAACAGAGACTGTTGAAAAGCTATGCTTTTAAGTCAATCCAGGATGAATCAGATTTACAGTTTTACCACTGACAGCTTGGTGCCATGAGATAAGATGACTAAAAAAGCTAATGCTGATAGTCGCATGTTGCCATGGCTTGTTAAAATGTGGATTGCCCCTGAGTAATGTTTAACAACATTATGGCACATGAAACCGATCTGTCCAGTTTAACTTCTGGGTTTATTTTCCTCATTTGCATTTCTGTGAAGTTTTCAGCTCATTTCACAGCCCTGCACAGTCATTTTCGACTGAAATACTCGATGGAGCATTCAAAAAAGTAATTGAGCTTTTTTATTTGAAAAAAAAGTGCTTGTTCTGAACATTTATAAACTCACATAGTCATTTTAATCTTTATGATTTAGTTGAGTCCATTGTGGTTTGGATGGTAGGGAAGCTGTATAAACCTGCCTCTGCTTTGCATACTTATTTATCTGAACCTAACGTTACTTCAGGACAAGAGAACAAAGCACAAAGAAGTAAATCAGGTTTTTGCAGGAAGAGAGATAAAAAAACAAAAAGGACAAAAAAAACAGGGAGAACAAGAAAAGTTAGTAGTGTTACACAGACGGTAATGGTTTTTGCCTTGTTTGAGGGTCTTTTGTTTTTTTTGTTTTTGTCTTTTTTTTTCAGCCGCTTGTGCTGCTTTTAATTTTCACCTGCAGATTTTTCCCTCAACCACCAGAAACATTCTTACTTCATGTAACAAGACAATGGAGGTCTCAGCAACATGAAGATTTAGCTATGTTTCAGTAACCAGGAAGAAACATGAGATCCAGCCCATTAAACCTAAAGGAGCGGTACATCAGAGTTATCTGTGGAAAAAATACAGCTGTTTTATCTGTTTAACAAGAGAGTACCCACCCCTGGATTTTACTGGGCTAAACAGTTCTTTATTAAACACTTCAGTGAAACTCATTTAATCATTTTCTAAAGGTTACCTGGACACAGATTGAGGGGAAAGCTTCAGGAAACCATCCTGATTTGACTGCCCTTTTTCAGTTCTCAATATTTATTTTTGGAAACAAATGGAAAACTCTGAAGACATCCAGCCCTTTAGAAAATTACATTAAACACTGCCATCTCATGTGATCTACCACCAAGGAGCCTCCTGTAAATTTGATCAGCATTGGAGAGTTAAAGCTCCTAAAATGTGGGTTACAAACACTACAATTTCAAACAATTGGCACTTCCTTTATGCGGACAGTTTATCATTTAATGTAAATATTATCTGGAAGACAAAAAAAAAAACAAAAAACTTGAAAATGAAATGAAAACAAAAGATATGAGAGTCCTGGGATGAATGCTGAGAATTGGCAGCATTTGTAAAACTGCTATTAATATGATGAGGAAATTGGAAATTGTACGGTTTTCTCTCACTTCCATTTTTTTTAATTGCCATTTGTTACTCTAAAAGGTATATTTTATTTATCAGTGGATAAGTGACGAACTTTATACAGAGGAGTTGAATTTGACATTGACATTTTAACAGCTAAAATGTCAACAGTTCACCCTAAACTACAGTTTTGCAATGCAGCCACGGAGTAGGAGTACAAGATTATTTGCCAGTGGGCCATGATTTTCCTGAATTTCTGGAGTACTGTGGGAATTTGAGGGAGCTGCTGTGATTCACAGAATACAGTTGGGTTATATGTTTCAACTTGTTTTAGTGTGGTTTAAGTGCATGAAACAGTTGTTGGTTGTGCATGCACATGGGTCGAAATCATAATGTAAAGCAAATAACACAACAATATCTTGAGGTAATCTTTGAAACCTTATTACAGTGAATAAAAAAAAGGGTTTTCTTTCTCTATTCGTGTCCCCTGGCATATACAGTTGTATGAAAGTGTTTGCCCCCTGCCTGATTTATTTTTTTGCATATTTGTCACACTTGTATGTTCCAGATCATCAAACAAATTTAAATGTGAGACAGAGATAACACAATTAAACACAAAATGCAGTTTTTAAATGATTTTGATTTTTAAGGGGGGGGGGGGGGGGGGGGGGTTGGGGGATCCAAACCCACATGGCCCTGCATGAAAAAGTGATTCCCCCCCAAACCTAGTAACTGGTTGGGCCACCCTTAGCAGCAACAACTGCAATCAAGCGTTTGTGATAACTGGTAATGAGTCTTCTACAGCGCTGTGGAGGAATTTTGTTCCACTCATCTTTGCAGGATTGTTGTAATTCAGTCACATTGGATGGTTTTCCAGCATGAACCACCTTTTTTAAGGTCATGCCACAGCATCTCAATCAGATTCAGGTGGGGACTTTGACTAGGCCACTCCAAAGTCTTCATTTTGTTTTTCTTAAGCCATTCAGAGGTGGACTTTCTTGTGTTTTTTGGATCATTGTCCTGCTGCAGAACCCTAGTCCGCTTCAGCTTGAGGTCACCAACAGATGGCCGGACATTCTCCTTCAGGATTTTTTGGTAGACAGCAGAATTCATGGTTCTATTTACCACAGCAAGTCTTCCAGGTCCTGAAGCAGCAAAACAGCCCCAGACCTTAGAGATGCACCCGATCGATCGGCAACCGATTGCAATCGACCAATAGTGCCCCTATCGGTTTTGATTGGAGCTCTCAAAATAGATCAGAGCAAGCCGATCTGATGACGTTTACAGTAACTACAGCGTTTTGGCGTTTGACGCGCATTCGCCATCATACAGAGACACAGACAAGGAAAACAACCGGGTTCATACACCACCACATGACGTGCAAGGCTCTGCCATTCATGCTGCTTAATCAGAAGTAAGCTCATCAATAAAATCATGTTTTCTTATATTATTTTGGCTACAGCATGTTTATGCTACACTTAAAGTTATTGTTGTTTTGGGTTTTTCTTTTACAGAAAAGCTGCAGTATCAGCTCCAGGTTTATGTCCAGAGATAATGTTGCAGTTGCACATAAGTTGCTGTTCTTATTCTCATATTTTACTTGATTTTTCCACTAAGCTTGTAGGTAAACTCCAAATAGTGTCTCTGGGAAAGAGCCTCAAGAGAGTGAAATGTTTATTATAGTGCACATGTTGTGTGTTATGTACATATTTTTATTTTATTTTAAGATTTAATTCCCTTTTCCCCAGGAAAAAACGAGTTTACAGTTTACAACTTGTACCAACTCTAAGAGAGTGAAATGTTTACTGTTGTCTTTGTTGGTGCGCTGCACATTTAAGAGAGTGGGTAGCCTAGTGGTAGTGTCGTGGGCTTTGGTGTGAAGGACCGTTTCGAGTCCCCGACACGATCCCTAGGTGGACTGTGGACCCCTGATTAAGATCCTTAACCCCACCAACTGCTCCCCGGGCGCTTTAAGTAGCAGCCCACTGCTGTCTGATACTCACAGTATAGAGATGGGTAAAATGCAGAGCCCTAATTTCCCTTCGGGGATCTTACCAGTATAACAAAAAAAATATATATAATTATAATTATTGCCACAAGAAAGCTTAAAGATCTCCTTCCACTGAAAACCAGTTTAACTTGCTCCTTTTGAAATATGGAGTGTCACCCCTGGTTACTTACACATGCTGCGCTTGCAAGTGGTGCGCTACCTCCACTGGCTGTGTTTCCTCTTTATAGAAACAATGCGGAGGAAAGGAGCGAATCAGGAAAAGCCTTTCCCTTCCACGTCACATCGAAAATGGCGTATCCCACGTGGGTTTATATCCGCCCATGGGATGGCAGGTAACCCTCCCCTTCTCACTAGCAGTGAAGACAGCACGACTGTAGCTGCGGAGTTGAGAAGCTAATTAGCTAACTGTTTGCTAGCATGGTGGAACAAACTCGTTCGTGTGCTCTGTTACACCCGGGGGGGGGGGGGCTTCCTTCATACGCTCATGGGAGGGAGCCAATCAGACTGAAATTCATGAGAAGGACCTGAAAAAGCCTGCCGTTACACCACAAGCCTCTCTTCTAGCATATAAATACAGCTGGGAACAAAGCAACCAGAAGGTTTTTTTAAACAGAAACGATGCAGAATGCATTTAGTAATAATGGAGAACACAGCAATATTAATGAAATGACGATGGAAGTAAATCTTTAAGCTAGTAAGCTACACTTCCTCTATGTAAACTGAGTCCAAGTTGTCTCCAAGAAAGTCTCTACTAGAGAGTGAAATATTGCAGATTGCCTGCAATAAAACTGTGGTCAATTCATAATAATCTCCCATCTCCTAATTGTTATACTTAATAACATAATGTCAATGTTTTGTACATGAGACAACAATATTGGAGAATTTATGGATTTGGCGCTGTGATCGGTGATTGGCAATATCTGGATCGGCAGATACTGCTTTTGGTGATCGATGATCGGCCCCCAAAATCCTGATCGGTGCATCACTACAGACCGTATCACACTAAAACCACCATATTTTACTGTTGGTATGATGTTTCTTTTCTGAAATGCCGTGTTACTTTTACACCAGATGTAATGGGACCTACACCTTCCAAAAAGTTCAATTTTTGTCTCTTCAGTCCACAGACTATTTATCCAAAAGTCTTGGGGATCATCAAAATGCTTTCTGGCTAAACTGAGAGGAGCCTTTATGTTCTTTTTGCTCAGCAGTGGTTTTGGTCTTGGAACTCTGCCATGCAGGCCATTTTTGCCCCCAGTCTCTTTCTTATGGTGGAGTCATGAACACTGACTTTAATTGAGGCAAGTGAGGCCTGCAGTTCTTGGATGTTGTTCTGGGGTCTTTTGTGACCTCTTGGATGAGTCGTCGCTGTGCTCTTGGGGTAATTTTGGTCGGCCGGCCACTCCTGGGAAGGTTCACCACTGTTCCATGTTTTCACCATTTGTGGATAATGGCTCTCACTGTGGTTTGCTGGAGTCCCAAAGCTTTAGAAATGGCTTTAGAACCTTTTCCAGATTGATAGATCTCAATTACTTTCTCATTTTTTCCTGAATTTCTTTGGATCACAGCATTATGTCTAGCTTTTGAGGATCTTTTGGTCTACTTAACTTTGTCAGGCAGGTCCTATTTAAGTGATTTCTTGATTGAGAACAGGTGTGGCAGTAATCAGGCCTGGGTGTGGATAAAGAAAACTGAACTCAGCTTTCCAAAGATGTGATAAACTACAGTTTGTTTGAGTTAATTGGGGGGGGGGGCACTTTTTCACACAGGGTCATGAAGGTTTGGCCACGGAGGCAAACCCCCCCCCCCCCCCCTTTTACTAATAAAAATCTTCATTGAAAAACTGCATTTTCTGTTTACTTGTGTTGCCTTTGTTTCACATTTAAATTTAATGATCTGACACATTAGTGTGACAAACTTGCAAAAAAATAAGAAATCAGACAGGGGGCAAACATATTTTTCACACAACTGTATATAGAATTAAACCTGGAATTGGAGCAAATGCTGGGCTGAGCATGTGGATTTAGACTAATATTTGTATCCAGATTAACAGATATTTAGTGTGATAGTATGGCCCATTCAGGATTCTATGAAAACACATTGTCAACTAACTTTCCACTACATAATTAAATTAGATTTGGTGGTGCTTCACAAAGATGTTCTCCTTTTTCTCAGTGTTGGAAATTAGACCATAAGAGCTCAGGAATGTTTTTCTTCTGGAGTTTTGTTGTAATTTTTAGCAGCTATAATACACTAATTTGTAAATGTTTCATCAAAATTTTTAATCCTGTTTAGCAAATTGTGGTTTACAGGGATATTGCACTTTAATAATACCCATTAATTCCCCAGGCATGCTTTTTGATGAATCAAATAACATTTTTTGAGATGAATGTGCAGCCGTGCACTGACAATCTTAGTCGCAGCTGCACAACAGCTATACAATGTGACAAAAGTAAAACTCAAGGTCTTTTAAGTTGTACAACAACCCAACAGCTAAAAAGCCATTGCTTTACAAGTTTACTGCTGCTTAACACACATAAGCTGCCTAACAGCTTATGAGACTATAAACCTTGCAGGTAACTTGCCTTATTTGTTGACTCACAGCAGAGCTTTTCTGATCTGAAGTCAGATAAACTTTCATGTTCATTTCAACATTCCTTTCTCTGCTGAATGTGTCAGTCAAGTCATAACGCAGAACAGATCTGCAGGCAAGGATCTTTTCAGGCCATAATGTTCTAGTAATGAAGAAAACATCCTAAAATCACAGGGGATTTTAATAAACCTCCCCTGTAGCAAGTTCAGACTATATTTTTATCCACAGCTTGCCGACAGCAAGTCATTCTAGTAAAACATATTAATCACGTTTCCCGCCTCTGTTTATTTGCTGGAAACGTGGCACAAAATGAACGTAGACTGCAGACACTGCCATAGACTGTACACAGAGACTCTTAAGGCAACATTCATCCCTTATTCTTATCTTAGCAACACTGTAAGAGATATGCTCCATGTTCACACTCACATATTTGACATAGCATATCTCAGTTGTGAATGCATGAAAGAGCCTTAAGGTTACTTTCTGGTCATGGACTAAATTTGTTTGAATTACTTGCCAATGTGGCCTTGCTCATTTAATTTGTTTGCCTTTAGGATAGCAAATAACATCCGATCCCTCACCTCCGTTGCAGATTTATTGCCAGTGCCTGTGCCCGAAGTCTCCACATCCAGGCAGGTGTTGGAAGGAGAGCTCAACCCAATGCAGTACTGGAGAAAGTGTTTACATCCATCACAAAGGTTTGGACATTTCCTTCTTTAAAGAAGCTTTTATGTGTTGGATACGGTTTATTTTAGTGATGCACAATATTGGAATTTTGGCTGATATCCGATATTTTAAAACCGATGTGGCCGATAACCGATATCGATGCCGATATTAAAGCTGAGAAAATGCGTCATTGCAGATAGTAGTTTTGTTATTTCCAACAGTTCGAAAAATAGGGGTGGAAAAAAATCTAGATACACTGAAATATCGCGATATTTTCAAATGTCGATATCGAATAGATATTTTAAAAAGCGGTATCGATCTTTTTTACTTAGAAAATCTTGCGAGATTTCATCATCCTGTTACAAAATCTCACGATATTTCGTGAATTCTCGCGAGATTTTGTTAGTAAAATAGGTCAACACTGTTTTTAAATGTCAATATGACATAGGCATATGAAAATATTGCGAAATTTTCATAAATTCTCGCGAGATTGCTTAACAGAATGATGAAATATTGCAAGATTTTGTTAGTAAAATAGACCAATGCCCCGTTTTTAAATTTCAATATATCAGCATATGAAAATATTGTGATATTTTAGTGTATTGATATTTTTCCCACCCCTAGTCTTTAGAAGTTTTAAAGTCTGTAAAAAAGAAGTTTTTGAAGAAGAAGTGTTTTATTTTATTTTTTTATACTTTCGAAACATCAGCCTGATTAGTTAAATATAGATTGAATATCGGTGGTGTGGACGATGTCCGATATTCAGTTTCAATAGGCCGATATAGGCCGGTACCAATAGGGGGCCAATTATATCATGCATCCTTAGTTTATTTGATCCTATTGTGGCAATGATTATAATAGTATCAAGTTCATCAGCTATTTAACCAATTCAAGAACACACTTTGTGTTGTGTTACAGAGAACACAACTCTTTAACACAAATACTCATTTATTCATTCATAACTTTGTACTGCCAGGATGGTATTGAGTTGAAAGAAAAGGAAAAAATAAATAAATAAATAATTACTTTAATCGTAAAACAAAAAATGCACATCCAAAACAATAAATAAGAGTTTTACTGGGTTTTTTTTATATATTTTTTTACAGAATTTGGAAATCAATGATTAGCATTCAACACATGGATATGGAGTGACATTCCTTAACAAGCTTCCTATTATGCTTGTACATTAGCTGTACAGCCTGCTTGTTTTATTGGCAGAAGTGAAATTGGGGGACTGAGCGTTGATGAAACAAGTTGAACAATGAAACTGACTTCAACGTTATCAGATAATATCTCAACTGTCATGTAAATGTGTAAAGGGAAGCTTTTTGCAATGTCATTTTCTCAGTGTGAGTTATCTGTAGAGTCTCGATGAAGATTAGAGTTAAGCTTGTGAACTGTTAGCGAAATTGCCGTGATTGGTGGCCTGTGTAAAGTAACTAAGCATCTTTCATCTCTGCCAAGCTTCTTATTTCAAACAAAGTTCTTTGCGGTTTCCCTTCTCTTGTGACAGAATCCAGACTCTCGCCATCTGGATGGCCTGTCCAAGCAGCTGGACTGGGAGGTGCGAAAAGTTCAGCGCTGGTTTAGACACCGCAGGAACCAAGATAAACCCAGCACACACACAAAGTTCTGTGAGAGCATGTAGGTTTATTCCTATTGTGTTCAGATCTAACCTTTTAAGCATGTGTCAGAACTCTGTTGCTCTTTGTTTTTACAGTGGTCCGTAAACCCCCAACACCCACTGACATCTCCCTTTTGAGTTTGATGTGAAAATGTTTGATTGGCATACAGTCCGGCTTACAATGACTGTCGTGAGTGGGGGTTTTATTGGCTAATTTTCACGGAGAATGCTGCAGTCAGGGCTACAAGGATAGGCACAGTTCACCTTTTATTTACAGAAATGCACATTTACTGAAAAGCTGTAGCTCAGTAAAGTGAGGTTATCAGAAACTTTGGTTCAGCACAGCCTGCTGGACACTGTAATGACAGCCCTACATGATGTAGAAGATCAAGGCTTAAAAAGATACATTTTTAAAAAGAGTTTCAAACTAAGCATTTTTTTGTAAGCTGATTAAATAAAGGTATAGTATCAAATTGGATCCTGCAAGTTGTGTTGGACCACAGTTTTATTATTATATATATATATATATATATATATATATATATATATATATATATATATATATATAAAAACTATGGTCCAACACAACCTGCAGAGCTGCCAGCCCTTTTACAGTCACATAAAATTGATGTGTTGTCGCTTTTTGTTTGCAAGTGGATGCTGTTCGGTTCACAGTTACACGTCTAAAGAAAAAGTGAGTTGTGTGTACTTTTGTGGCTGTGACTGCAACATCCTGAATGAAAATTATACCCATGTACTCTGTTTCCATCTATTCCACGACAAACCACAACTAATAATGCACAAAACTGCTTCAGAGTCATTTGATGTCAGACTGATGGCGGTTAAATACTTTCCAGTTGTACTGAAAAGCCAAACCTTTGCAGATTTTAACACAATTGAAGGACTTTAAGTTGGTACTTTAAATGATTAATCATTTGTAATTTCTGCTTTCTGTTTAGGTGGCGATTTACGTTTTATTTGGGTGTATTTATTTATGGGTTCCAATTTCTCTGGCAGGTGAGTTATGATCATTTTATTGACATGATATAATTGTAGATATCAGAGTTACTAGTTACATGCTCTTTTTGTAAACTTGTTTTTAGTCTCCTTGGATGTGGGATACACGGCAATGTTGGTACGGTTACCCCTATCAGGTATGATGCTACTTATATTTCTGTATTAATCTTTTTTTAGTTGATAACAGCTGCAAAAAATGAATTGGATAGTTGTGGCTGAGAAGATAGATGTTTCTGTCCCTATCTTCTGCTATCATAAAGCAAGATAAACTTGCTTATGATTTTAGTTGTATTGGAAATTGCTTTGACATGTCAACAGGAATAGAGAAACAGAATATTAACGTAGTTTCCTTACAGTTTACAGTTGGACTGCATTCAATAACACTGTACAGGTGTACTAAATAAAATGCACTCATGCAGAAAGGTCGCTAGTGTTGACTTTTCTTGTGAATGACAGAAAAAAACATTACCAGAATCTGTTTACTTTTACTCCACTGACTGTTCATGGTAATGTGGCATAAAAGGCTATCAGTAGGATGCAGACATATTCCTGTGGACTCTGTATATGCACTTGTTGAAATTAAAACTACTAGTGTAGGTTTTAAGGTTAATATCCAGATTTTAAGTTCTGATTGGATGGCGGAATGATAAAAACTTGCAAGATTTATTTTTATCCATATGGTAGCGGAGTATCACTAAAACAGTGTTGTTGTTATTCACTTAAAATGACCATTTATGACTAGATAGGTTACATTGATAGAAAACTGCCGTGTGATGCTGTTATCCCATGAAGGCCTTTTCTATGATTGTTGTAACCGAAATTGCAGGGCTGTTAGTTTTTAATTTAAGGAAATATACTGCAGTGCAACACTGGTTATTTCTGACTCAGAACTGTGGATCTTCATACGGTACTATGTGCATAATTTGTGTGCGTTACTTGTTCAGATGAAAACCAGACACATGTATTAAACCTGCATGTCACAGTGATTCCCTGGTTCACAGTGTCTTACTGTTGAGCAGACGTTGTCACATGTCTGAGTCTAAAGCCAACTCTGAACCTGTCTGTTCTCTCTGTCTCATCAGATCATGACTCCAGGTCTTTATCACTACTACGTTACAGAACTGGCCTTCTACTGGTCGCTTATGTTCTCTCAGTTTACCGACATAAAGAGGAAGGTAAGGGAAATACTGGCTCTGTGTCTGCCAGATTCGACCACTCTAGATACTTGACAATGGCCACTCCCTGTTAAACATTGGTCAATGTGTCTATTGTTCCTCATTTGGCAGAGATTGTGTGAATGAGCGTGCATATGATGCCAAGTTTTTCAGATCTATGTGCAGAAGTCAGAGGTTACATGAAGAGTAAACTGACTTGTAAGTTTGCAGATATAGAAACAGATCTTTCGGTTGATTTAGGGAAAAGGTCACATGTTTTTGTTTAGTTTCTTTTTTCTTTTTTGAGGGGGGCGGGGTGCAGCTGATGCTGCTCTGTGAATGCTCTGTATTTTCAGCACGGAGGCACTCGGTATCATGTGATTGCAGGATGGAGCGGGCCTAAGTCTGTTAGAATTACAGAAATTCCTTAGAATGCCAGAGTTGGAGTGAGAAACACACACTTTACTTTGGATATTTTATACTGCAGCAGATGTCTGGAACGCGACGCCTGTCTTTGCCGGGCTGCGTGCTCTGGTTTCATATATAGTTAATTGAATTTATTATAAAATGACCAGATGATGCCGACAAAGCATTCATTCAACTAACTCCTACAGTACTTCTCTGTTTACCAAGTTCTTCATTCATGTAGGAAATTTCAAATTGCTTTCCTTGTTACTTTTTTCTTTTTTTTATTTTCTGTTTGGACCTTATCATAAACAAGTGCATAGATGTGTGCTGTAAAATTCAAGCAAGAATAGAACCAGTCAGTATCAGTGATGTTTACTCAGAGAAAATCTGTCAAGTCTTGAGAAAGATTCAAAATGAGGATCAATACTCAATGGATGCTTTTCTTTTTGATGTAGCTGAACTTTTACATTTATTCAGCATTTGAAACCACATGATAATGGCATTTGACATGGATTCCCCTTATAGGTGTTGTTGGGTCAAATGACTGTCAGAATACAGCATATTAGGGATATATGTCAAAGATAAACAATTTAATTTTCCCCACTAAGTTGAAGACCTGTTTATGTGCACCTTCAGTCCACATGTATCAGCCCCTCTAACCTGACTCTCACATGCACGTCTTTTGTTTTGGCTGTGCTCTCAAAGTCATGCCTGAGTGTTTTTCTAGAGATCTGCAGGGTTAATCTTTCACCTGTTTCTTCTCTGGTATGTTTTCATGCATGGATCTCACACTACCATCGAGTTAGATTACACTTGTACTAGTCTGTTTTCTCTATAAAAAGAAATGACCATTGCTGTCAAATTATAATGAAATACAGGGTTTTTAACCAGTTTCGTCCTGCTGCTAAAATGTTGAATTAAATGCTGTTATTTTAGCACCTACACTGTCTGTTTATTTATTTAACTGCTTGTATGTATAAGTGTAAGTTTCCCAGCCTCTTAGGCAGTAAAGCAAGCTCAAATCACCATGCATCACAGCTGGTCAGAGGGTGTTTTTTTTTCTGAAAAGGTCTCTGTTTTCTCCAAACATGTCTGCTGTTAGCATGAACCCATAACTGTCTTTTATTAATCTGTCCAGAGCACATTACCTATGGCCTGGTCTTTGCAGGGTTTAAAATGCCTGATTTTGCAACTATTTTTTCCCAAATAAGTCTTTTTCCAGTTACCCCTCATGCATTTAGCTGCAGACACCTGTAAGAGTTGCCTACAGATCCTGTCATTTTTTAGCTCCTAAGTGCTTCTGTCTTTGTCCCACTCTGGTAAGGGATATCAAACAAAACTAAGGCAAACCAGACAGGAACCCTGAAGGCCTTGGGGAGCTCATTAGACATTAATATGATGACACCACACACTTATGTGATAACAAAGGGATCAGCAGGTCCTAGATGACATGAGTTTTAGTATTTCACCATGAAAGGAGGTTTGGAGATTCAGTAGTTGTCATAAATGTAGAAGCGCTGCTCTGATCTCAAAGAAAAGCCAAAACTGATGTCTGGTAGGTGCTCTCAAAATATTCCCAAATGAACCTTTACAACTTTTATACATCAGTTTTAGTAAACACAACACAATTCCCTCTGATGTTTGTTTTAACTAAAAAAACAACACAAAAGCATCACCAGGCACTATCCCAACTCCAAAATTAATACAACTCCTGCAAATCACGCTGCTGGCTATGTATCTGAAAGGGAGAGGTGATGCAACGTTGCATCACCATCTATTCTTGATCTTGTCTGACGCAAACTGTCAGAAACAAAGATGTATGCTTGGGCATGCAGGGATAGTCATTGCGCCATTTAACTGAATAACAGTGTACTTTTCACATTTGTTTCATCTACTAGTGTTGAGTGAATTTTAATACATCATATATACAAGCTGTCACTGTTTAAAATATTTGCTTTTTTAAATATGTTTAAAAGAGAATGATATAAATAATAAAAAAAAAAGATATGGATCATGGAACACACACATGGGGTGTGTGTGTTACGGTTGATGTGGGGAACACACACACATTCATTCCTCGGGAATGAATGTGTGTGTGTTCCCTGCGACAGACTGGCGACCTGTCCGGGGTGTGTACCCCGCCTCTCGCCTGATAATAGCTGGGATCGGCTCCAGCAACCGGTGCAACTCTGTACCGCGGTATAGAAAATGACCGAATGACTATTATTATTATTATTATTATTATTATTATTATTATTATTATTATTATTATTATTATTATTATTGTTGTTGTTACAGTGTAACTGAGCTGTATTTTGGATTCAGTAACAAACATCTGCAGACTGCCCTTTTGTTAACTTGGTATCTGTGACTTTCTTACCCTGCTGAGGTGCAGGCTGGACACAGCAGAAATCCCACTTTAATATTATTTGTGCTTTTGTTGTACAGTTGTGTGTAAATTTTATCCAACTCTGTTTGGTTAAGTCACTAATTCTCCAGATTGCTCTTTACCTCCAGTCTGTTCTGTTCTGCTCCCACATGGTGTACACTGTTTGTTTTAAAAAATGCATTTCCTTTTTATTTTATTTTCCCTTATGAGGCTAGTTAAAAATCATTTTTTGTATTGGAAAATGTCAAATTAATGTAACAGTTCATTGTACAACATGTTTTTATAAAGTAATTTGTAGCTGCATTTTTATCTGAGCTATATCACACGGCCTTATTTTAAGAAATGCATCTTCTGTGGTAAAACTAAAATGTGCATCACTTAAACCATCCTCTCCCTCTTTATCTGTTTCCAGGACTTCCTGATCATGTTCATCCATCACCTAGCAACAGTGGGTCTGGTCAGCTTCTCTTACGTCAACAACATGGCGCGAGTGGGGAGCCTCGTGCTGTGCGTCCATGATGCCTCTGATTTCCTACTAGAGGTCAGAAATGACAGCAAACATGCATCTGCCTCGGAGGAATCACACAATGCTAGATTTCATTTCCTGTAAACTGTGTTAAGATTATGAATAATGACTTTTGCATGATTGCAGGGGATATTTCATTTCTCCATAAACGGAGGCAAAACATACCTTAAATTCTTAGATCAGCTATTTTCTGGACATTTTTGTCTCTGTAACATAAATGTAACTATCACTGACTCTTTGTACTTTCCTTATGCATTTAAATTTGACAGATTTAATGATGAACAAGGAAGGGAATTTAATAATGTGGCCACTCAAAGTTTTGATTTGAAATCTAAACCTTTTTGGTGTGGCTCAGGCACATGCAGCACTGAACAAGAGTCATTGCTGCTATGCTGATTAAATGGAACAAAAAGAAAAAGGCAGATTAAATATTTTAAAAGATGGCTGCTTTTGATAACAGAGCAGCCTCACCTGTCACATTCAAGCTTTTTTTTTTTTTTTTTTTAAGCTCAACTTCAGTCGACTTTTTAAACAATAGAGATGATTTCTGATTGTTATTCAGAGTTGCTTCCTCTTGGCTGAAATCCAAACTGATCTGACTTTGTTACGGTTGATGTGTGGAGCAAAAATTCCTCACCTCTCCAAAATAAAATGTTTTATTCTTGTTTTGTTTTTCAACAGGCTGCCAAGCTGGCCAACTATGCCAAGTACCAGCATTTGTGTGACTTCCTTTTCATTGTGTTTAGTGTGATTTTCTTCATCACACGACTTGTTATATTTCAATATGGTGAGTACTGTTGGGCACCTGCAATGCCTAAATGAATAATATTACTCCTACTGTGGGTTAAAACTAACTTTTTGTGCATTTTAAATGAGATCATTTGTTAAAACTTCAATCCTGTCTGTTCTTGCAGGCGTTAAACCAAAAGTAAGAGTATAGTTTTAGCTTTTGTGTGGTGATACAGCAAGTGAAGGTTTTAGACTTGCTCTGAGCTGTGCGTTGTCAACAAATGCATTTGTAGAAATGAATATAATCATACTGTGCTCTGATTTCTTAAACTTTCATTTCAGCACATATCCTGACACTATTATTAATAAATCTGTTTAAAATCACTCAATTCTGCTTCCCTTAAACAGATTTTAGGTGACTCCAAAAGAAAAACCACCGTGCACTGCCTCATATAACTTCATGCAAACCGCTTGTAAATCAGATAAGGCAATTCTTACGATGCTTAACTTTGTCTGACTTGCAGATTAGACCTAATTTAACTTCTGGTCCAGGGCTCTTTGCTGACTTTTAGGTGTGGAAAGCCTTTCAGATGAAGGCTGTTCCTCGACAGAGACCTGGATGTTGCAACTCAGCCTCCAGAGAGACGGACAATAGGGAACCTATCATTGGTGAAAGTAACCTGAGCAGCTATATTCAGTGTCTTGGTGTGGATGAATGATAAAGCTAGTGTTGCTGGTGAAGCAACGTGGACTGAAATGTATACCTGTCCAGGGGGAGATGGGTCTGTTGACAACCTTATGTCACTCAGATGGATTTAAAGGAAGACTTGACCTCACCGACAAGTCACCTGTCATAGTAAATCTATGTCACACGGCTGCGTAGTTTCCATTGGCCTTTGTTAGAAAATTGCAGTTTGTATCATTACAATGGCTCTCACCCAGAGTCCCACTTAACATGACTGAGGTTGTTTGGCTCTTTTTTTTTTCCTCTGACAGATACAGTAACTGTTCTTCTGTTTTTCCAGGATCCTGAACTCCACTATGTTTGAGAGTTGGGCCATAGTTGGGCCGTTCCCATCCTGGTGGCTCTTCAACATCTTACTGATGGTCCTCCAAGTGCTGCACATCTTCTGGTCTTACCTCATTGCCCGTATAGCTATTAAAGCCATGCTGCGAGGCAGGGTGAGTCACTGGGTGGTTAGTCAGAAGTTTTGTAATGTGCAGAAGTTTTCAGAGCTTTTGGAGTTTTTGTTTTTTGTTTTTTTTATGGAGATGTTTGGAAAAGCCAGCATATTACCTCAATGTAGCTCTGAGTAAATGAGACAAAGGCCTCAGTCTGACAATTGACCAACAAGCCTACAATCAGGATTGAGATCCTGAGTGCAGAAGTAGAAATGACAGAACTTGGAGGGATGGCTATCTGTGCAAAGCACCACTAATAAATCCTGTGGAGCTGGGGTGTGTGTGTGTGTGTGTGCCACAGAAGCCATTCATTATTTGCACATGACATCCTGCTGAGAGGCTGCTAAACAGCAACCGACTTACTCTCCAAGTGTGAACAGCAAAACCCTCATCTGAACAGATGCAGCAAAGGTTGACATTTCCTCAGCAACACAGTAAGCACATTTATCTGAGCCGAAATTTTGAGATGTATTCGCGTGTTGCTTTATCCTTTCTTTAAAAAAAAAAAGAAAAAAGAAATTAATTAGAAAATAAATTAAACATTCTCACTTTTGAAGATGTCACTTCAATGTAGTTGACTAGAAAAAAATAAAAACAAGAAGTCTGTCGTTTTTTTAGCTCCGCATCGGTGACCTAGTAAGGGTTTTACATCCTGCACGTCTTTTTCTGTCTACCAATAGTCTTCTGACGTTTAAAAACATTTGTTAGATTCACTTGACTATATTTGACTCCTACTAATTTGTACATTTATTTCTAAGCCGTTTCCTTCTGAAGTACGTTATGTTGTATCCTGAGTCATGATTTCATGAGAAATCAATGAACTAGATGCTGAAGTCTGCCCTCTTTTGCATTTACTATTGTCTTATCTTTTTACAGGGGGTGCAGAATTATTAGGCAAATGAGTATTTTGACCACATCATCCTCTTTATGCATGTTGTCTTACTCCAAGCTGTATAGGTGAAAGCCTACTACCAATTAAGCATATCAGGTGATGTGCATCTCTCTAATGAGAAGGGGTGTGGTCTAATGACATCAACACCCTATATCAGGTGTATTAGGCAAACAGAATTATTAGGCAACTTAACAATAAACAAATGTATATCCATTTCAATTTTTTATTTTCACCAGGGAAACCAATATAACAGCTCAACATTCACAAATATATATTTCTGACATTCAAAAACAAAACAAAACCAAATCAGTGACCAACATAGCCACCTTTCTTTGCAAGAACACTCAAAAGCTGCCATCCATGGATCCTGTCAGTGTTTTGATCTGTTCACCATCAACATTGTGTGCAGCAGCAACCACAGCCTCCCAGACACTGTTCAGAGAGGTGTACTGTTTTCACTCCTTGTAAATCTCACATTTGATGAGGGACCACAGGTTCTCTATGGGGTTCAGATCAGGTGAACAAGGAGGTCATGTCATTAGTTTTTCTTCTTTTAGACCCTTTCTTGCCAGCCACTCTGTGGAGTACTTGGATGTGTGTGATGGAGCATTGTCCTCCATGAAAATGATTTTTTTCTTGAAGGATGCAGACTTCTTCCTGTACCACTGCTTGAAGAAGGTGTCTTCCAGAAACTGGCAGTAGGACTGGGAGTTGAGCTTGACTCTATCCTCAACCCGAAAAGGCCCCACAAGCTCATCTTTGATGATACCAGTCCATACCAGTACCCCACCTCCACCTTGCGTCTGAGTCGGACTGGAGCTCTCTGACCTTTATCGATCCAGCCACAGGCCCATCCATGTGGCCCATCAAGACTCACTCTCATTTCATCAGTCCATAAAACCTTAGAAAAATCAGTCTTGAGATATTTCTTGGCATTTCAGCTTGTGTGTCTTGTTCAGTGGGGGTCGTTTTTCAGCCTTTCTTACCTTGGCCATGTCAGAGTATTGCACACCTTGTGCTTTTGGGCCCTCCAGTGAAGTTGCAGCTCTGAAATATGGCAAAACTGCTGGCAAGTGGCATCTTGGCAGCTGCACGCTTGACTTTTCTTAGTTCATGGGCAGTTATTTTGCGCCTTGGTTTTTCCACGTTTCTTGCCACCCTGTTGACTATTTTGAATGAAACGCTTGATTGTTCGATGATCACGCTTCAGAAGCTTGGCAGTTTTAAGAGTGCTGCATCCCCCTGCAAGATATCTCACTATTTTTGACTCTTCTCTTTTCTCTTTTTCCCCTCTTCTGACCCATTTTACCAAAGGAAAGGAAGTTGCCTAATAATTATGTTTGCCTAATAAACCTGATATAGGGTGTTGATGTCATTAGACCACACCCCTTCTCATTAGAGAGATGCACATCACCTGATTTGCTTAATTGGTTGTAGGCTTTCAGCTTATACAGCTTGGAGTAAGACAATATGCATAAAGAGGATGATGTAGTCAAAATACTCATTTGCCTAATAATTCTGCACTCCCTGTATTATAACTCAAGAGGCTTGTTGGTAATGTAAGGACTAAAGCCCCGTTTCCACCAGCGGGTCTGGGTCGGGTCGGGCCGGATCGGTACTCGTTTTTTTGCGTCTCCACAGATAAAAACTGGGACGGGTACCCTAATAGTTCAACAGGCCCTTCAACACAAGATGCTCCAGCTACCCCCCAAAACAAACTCTAAGCATTTAATGGGTGTATGTACTCTGAGATCAACTCAAACATTTCAAAGCTACTGTATTTAATGCAGCCTTCAGGACCGATGGTTAATAAGAACTTGCTTATAATGCAGATCACCAGATAGGCTAGACTTTTTTAAACAATACCAGAGAACAGTCCAAAGAACAGTTATTTTTGCTGATATATGCGCAGCTTCTCCACATTTTTCCTGTCTTCCTCTGACTTGATGTCATTCTTTCTGCAGACGCAGTACATTTCCTCTCCCCCCACAATGAGAGGGAGATCCTGTCTTTCTGTCTATCCTTATCCAATGAGCCCTCCCTACTGCTCTCTTGCCTCTCTGCATCTACTCTGTGCTTGACAACGTTGTCTTCTCTGTCTAGCTGTAAGTTTCTATTCATTCCTTCTGCTGTTACTCATTTTTTTTCAAATCTTAATTTGAACCGCCCTGTCAGCTTTCACCAGGACTTTAAGTAGTTATGGTGGCTTTGTTCAGTCACTTAGATCCACCCCCACTCGCAGTAAGCAGTAGGTGGAGAGTTGTAAATGATAAGTAATGTCGTAATGATGTCTTGAATGTCAGGTATGTCCAACTGTTTCTCATTATGGAGGGGTAAGTTGAAATTGTCCCACAACCCCACCCTGTGGTCAATTAGGAGTGTTAAAAAAAAAAAAAAAAGTCTGACTAAATCTATGATTCCCAACCTGTCAGTGCATCTGTGGTGGAAGTCAAACGATCTCAACCTCTTTTGTGGTTGATAACTTTAACTTTTTGTCCTCATTAACTACACTTATTCTGTCTTCCAGGTGTGCAATGATGTTCGCAGCGACATTGAGAGCAGCTCAGAAGAAGACACAGATGCAGCTTCAGATGGCCTCAAGACCTCCCTGCATACCCCCAAAGGAGAAAATGGCACTAATGGTCACTGTGCTGCTGCCAAAGCCCGGACGCAGAACCACAGCAGCTGGTGACGAGGAGCGGGAAACCAGCAGTTGTCGCATTTACAGCATGTTCAAGAGATTTGTTCTTCTGAGGACATTCCTCTGGCATCTCAAACACACACACTTTTTCCACCGACAGCGAGTGCGCACATTCATGTGTGAAGTGATGATGGGTGTGCAGACACTGACGCTGTTACTTGTGGAGAGCCATGAAAACATGTGCAACTCCAAACATTGGGATTTATTTTGTGCTGAGTCTGGCTGCATACCATTGGTTCTATGTTCTCTCCCAGTTTTATTGGTCAGATGAACTTGATTATTTTTGTCTTGAAGGGTTAATTCATACTGGATTGTACAGAGCAGACATCTCACAGTAGGTTTTACACAAATAAGGTTATAACGTATTGTTATTGCTGTGGTTTTATCAGCTTTTATAAGCAGGACACTTGTTTTGTGAATGGCAAGAGGTGGAGAGCCCTTTGCAGTTAATTGTGGATTTACCCTTCACCGCATTGTTTGGCTACTTTGACTTGTTTTACTGTTTTTATTACTACTTCTGAGACCAAATGTGTATGGAAATGTTTCACTGCCTATATCAGAATCCAGGTATGAGGGCCATACAAAAGGTCTGTTGTGTTCTCACTTGAGTGCCTTGTACAAATGTATTTTCAAATATATTCTGTGGTTGAAAATCTGTTTTTAAAGCCCTTTAAAGTAAAAAAAAAAAAAAGTCCCACTTTCTGGTCGAAGGCATTTTAATATATCATCATATAAACAAGTACAGGCATGTTCACTCCTGAAAATGTCATTCAAAATGAACGACACAAGCCACCGATGCAAATATTTTCATTTGCTAAGTGAAGTTTTACAAACAAAAACACTTCTGTGAGGTAACCTCAGTGAAACCGAACAAACATCCCAGAAGGACTTGATCTTTTCACAATTTACTGATGGACAAATGCAGAGGAATGAGAAATGTCCACATCTGTGCAAAAAAAAAAAAAAAAAAAGTCCACTTGAAATCAGTCTTTGATGACTTCAGGATCCTGGTTCTCTGCTGCCAGTTTCAGCTGTTTTTGCTTCTGCATGTAGCGGTATCCTCGTGCTGCACACAGGTAGCCTCCGTACACCGTCAACAGCATCATTGAAGCAGAAAAAGCCCGATAGCCAATGTCAGCCAGACGCTTTCCTGACACCATGATGAGGAGTCTAAAGAAACCAGGAGCATTAGGGTCAACGCAGAGCCGCAGAAGAAAGACAAGGTTTTGTTGAAGGGCTGCATGCGGCGTATGAATAATCTTAAGATGATTGTGGAAAATTTAGATTCAAGTTACTAACTTGCTATATTTTCCTTTATAAAATTTATTACATTTGTTAGATTTCTTAAATTTTACACTGTTAAAAAAAAAGCTCAACATTTGCTTGGTCATTGAAGGGCTGCAGCTTCAACTATCTGTTCAACAGATCAATAACAATGACGGCACCTTTTCTCCACCTCAAGAAAACAAATGTTTGACAGTTAGTTATTGAAAAATAATCAAGCCGTAAATAATTAAGAATAACTTGAGTACATTTTTACTGGAGGCAATTTTGTACTTGAATACCAAAATGGTGAAGAAAAAGTTAGCAGCAGTGTCCTACATTTTAATAACATAATTCCTGTAAGTTGAAAACCCTTTAGTAGCCGTGAAGAATGTCCTCTGTTCCATTTTAGTGAAATTAAAACTATAGCAATATATACATAACTTAGGTATAAGTATACACTTTGCAGTGTACTTAAAGTAACCCCGAAGGAAGTGATGCCCCAGTGAGAGGCAAGACATATCAACTTATTTTTTTAAATCATAAATACAAATATAGTGTTGCCAGCGTTTCTCAACCTGGAGGTAAGGACCTGAACATGAACATGAGAGGAAATGTAGGTATTTTCTGCTACTACTACTACTACCACTTAACATTACTTAGCTACAGCATGGAAACTAAAAAGAAGCATGCAGTTTTCAGATTTGATCATGCACACACACACCATATCACAGAAAGCTGCTCTGTTACACAAACTATCAGCAAATTTATGTGCACACGATCGGATTTAATGTAAACTCAAGACAAGCAGCTTGTTGCCTCCTCAAATTGACCACTTATTTCTCACCAACAGCACAGGCTAAAGAACAGTCGCTCTCTTGTCTGCAATAACAAGCTGCTAACACTAACTTTTAACTACAACGAAGGCAATTTCAACATGTGTCTATTACGTACCTTTAATAATTTAACCCAGAAACAAACGCAGACTTGTCGACGTTTGCCTCAATGTCACAACACCAACACACGAAGTTAGCAGTCAGTTGAGCTAACTAACCTTAGCTTTCGTAATGTACGGAAACCCAGAGGGACTGCTTTCCTGATTAGGAAAAAAAGAGCAGGTAAAATACCAGAGCGCCACCTGCTGACGCGGAGTTTACTTACCAGACTGTAACGTCTCCAAGCAAAGCAAAACAGAGGGATGAGGACCAATTTCACTCAATACAAATTATTTTGATTCAGTCTTTGACTTAGTGCCAAAAATGATAACTCTTTAGATGACCTCAAGTTAGAGTGATCCAACTGGACCCGAGGAGGATACGTGTAAATACCAGGACAAGTTGAAAGTAGCAGTAGCAGCCCACTGCTCTCTGATACTCACAGTACAGAGATGGGTGAAATGCAGAGCCCTAATTTCCCCTCGGGGATCATACAAGTATAACAAAAAAAACCAACAAAAAAGAGCCCTAAGCAGCCCAGGCCTACGTATTTTCAAAAGGGTTATACAGGGTTTTTCTACACCGAGCTCAGCGTGTATTTTAGGTATGGATATCTGAACATAAGTATTAGTCCATTACTATTATATATCATGTTATTAGGCCCTGCAAAAGACTAGTGATGAGCCCAATTTGTATTCCAAGTCTCACTCCTCTGGTAGCTGCTGTGATAGGTTGCTGGTGGTAGTACTGGTTACTTGTGTGTTTTTTCTCTTTTAATCTAAAGTGTCTTTTTATTTATTTCTTTTAAAAGAACTTTGCAATGTTTCCTTTATGCATAATTTATGCTGCATACAGCTGAACTAGTTTCCTATCAGCCTAGTATCACATGATGTCTCAGCAAAATCGGGAAGAACTGGTCCACGCGTTCATCTTCAGTCGGCTTGATATATGAAACCACTTCTTTGAAGGTCTACCAAAAAAAAAAAAAAAAACATCAGACAGCTGCAGCTGGTTCAGAGCTCTGCTCTATAAAGCTCTGAATGGTTTAGGACCAAAATAAATCAGTGACCTCTTGAATCAGTATGAACCTACCAGACCCCTCAGGTCATCTGGATCTCGTCTTTTATCAGTTCCCAGAGTCAGAGCTAAATATCAAAAGTTGCGTTCAGCTTAAAGGTTCAGCCTCTATGCTCCCCATGTACTCCCAGAAAGCCTCAGATCAGCTAAATCTGCACAGCCCCTCAATGTTAATGACTTGATGTTCTATCTTTTGTTTTTCATCTTAAATTGTGCTTTTTTTTCTTTTGTTATATTATTTTTCAATGTTTTCTTTTCTTCTGCATCCCGCTGTAATAGTTTTAATGTTTTATGTAAAGCACTTTGAATTAATTTGTACATAAATTGTGCTATAAAAATAAACTTGCCTTGCCCTCCACATGTTACAATGTCTGCACTAAGGATAATCCAGAGGTGATGATCCAATGTTTTTATTGTAAATGTTAGCAATTCTTGAAACAAAGTCCTCAGACAGACCCTTCAGCGGGAACTGTATATATTTAAGAATTCATTAGGATATATGACTGACAATGTCATACCACCGTTAATCGCCTGCTTTTTGAGCTGCAGTAAAAGTTATTTAACAAATAAATGATTTGATATAATTTGGGACTTGACGCGATGTGGTCACGTTACTCTGGCGTTTTGTAAGTTAATTTTCAACTTCTCTGTCGGTCACATGTTGTTTATTTAAGCACTTCCTGGAAGCAACAACTTAATTTAACCTCAACCGAATTCAAAGTAATGAACAGCGACATTTTCATCACGCTCGTGTTTCCCCCGGAATCATTTACTAGACGCACAAATTACGATGGCAACGTCCAGCGACGCTGGTGAAGAAATAAACGACCCCGGCGCTGCTCCGTATGGAAACTTTATAAACTACTACACGTTTAATCCTCCAGAGAATCGTTTGAGTCTGATTCCAGCCACACTCCTGCAGGATTTAGGTTACAGTGACAGTCGTGATGAAGCCACGCTGATCCTCGATGTGGGGTGTAACTCCGGGGTGAGTCTGGAGTACGTATGACTCTTAACTTTGCTCTCAGAAACAGTTGTCCAGGAGATTAATTGACAGAGTACGACTTGAAATAAAAGTTCCTCCCAGTAACACAGAGACCTCGGTCAAAGTTACCATGAAATGAGAGAATCATACATTTCCCATAATGCAACAGAACCCTAATCCTAACAACAACTTGTGAATCTCTGATGTTTCCCTTTAATTTACCATGAAAGGAAAATGTCTTTTCACTGTGTTCATCAGGAACTGAGTGTGGCTTTTTACAAGCATCTGGTGCAGAAGCCTGGAGAGGATTCACACCGGAGAAAAGTTCACCTTCTGGGTTTTGATTTGGATGAAAACCTCATTCAGCGGGCTCAGCAGACCAACCCTCTCCATGGCAGCATCACCTTCATCTCCCTGGACATCACCAAGGACACAGACTCGCTGCAGGACTACCTCAGCCAGCACAGCTGCTCCCACTTCCACCTGTGTCTGTGCCTGGCAGTCACCATGTGGGTCCACCTGAACCATGGAGACTCAGGCCTGCTGCAGCTGCTCTCACACCTGGCCTCTATCAGCCAGCACCTCCTGCTGGAGGCCCAGCCTTGGAAGTGTTATCGCTCTGCGGCGCGACGGCTGAGGAAGCTGGGTAGCTCAGACTTTGATCACTTCAAGACCCTGAAGATCCGGGGAGACATAGCAGGTCGTGCCAGGGAGCACCTGGAGAAACAGTGTGGCATGGAGCTCATCCAGGACTTTGGCAGCACTGCTTGGGACCGCCAGCTGCTGCTTTTCAGAAGGAGATGAGACTTCAGGGACAACAGCTTTTCATCTGCAGCACAGCATGACAAAAGCACTTCAACTTTAATCTTTTAATTTGTCATCCTGGAGAATGGGGTTGGGTCCCTGATTCTAGAGATATTTGAGCAGCATTGGCTCCAGAATCTCATTCCAAAATGTCTAGTAGGCGTCATTCGTGCATCTATGTGGAAGATGGCGTGAAGTTAAAAATAAATGAATACCCAACAGGATGTCTCAGGGGATTTTGGCACATTTTGGGGGGGGCACTACCCTCATGTATAGCTGCTTTGCTTATTCTACTAATTCAGTCCTTACAAGTTACACTTTCTTGTAAAAGTCAGAAATCAGGCTTTCCAACTATGTATAGTACAACACCCACTGGTATTAATAAGGAAAAGAAATAATCATACACCAATGTCTAACCCTTTCACAAGAGCTTTATAAGTTCATTAATTCCATTAAATGTAAATTTTTATTCACCAGTTTCGTCTTAAACACACCACAAAGAAAAACATTTAATTTTCATCATTTTAATTACAGAATACTAAAAATAACATTACATAAAATGTCTTTTTAAAAGAAACCATTGAATATTACAAAGGTTGAAAATTTTTGTAAAGTTAGGATATAAAATCTTTGAACTGTGGTGCATAATTGAAAAAAGAAAAATAATTTTCATAAAATGTATATATTAACTGTTCTACTACATTAAAAAAATGAGATGGACACAAATTGCAGACAGACGAGATGAGTCGACACCGCCATTACTGCAGTGAGCTCTCCTTTTGAAGGAAGAAAGACTTGAGATGCACAGCACACACCACAATCAGCTCAAGTTCTCAAATTATGCTCATTAAAGAAAAGGGGGGGGGGGGAAAGGAGGGAAGGGGCCATTTACAACAAAGGAAAAGAAATGAGCTCAAGAGACTGCAACAAAAGTGACTTGGTGACTGCTCCCAATATTCACACACTTCTCGACTACACTGGCCTTGGTTCCATTAACACACTTTTTCCACAGGTTCAAGCTGTACAAAAAAAAAAAAAAAAAAGAAACTGAGAAATCTCATACTTTAAGTAATTTCACCAAGACAGGGAAATATGATCAGGTGTCTTTCAGTCTCCTAACACAGCCATTACTATATTCTACTGTACAACTGGTCAGTCAGATCCACTGAAAGCAACCATGGTCGAAGTTTTATATCAGGAAGTCAACCTCAGGAAGTGGCACAGAATATACACATGGGGGAGGATGAAGGAGGGGAAACATGCATTATCCAAACAGTGTGCTTGCTCTCTTCGACTTCTCTGAGTTTTGTGTCACCCTGTGTCACTTTATCGTGAGCCCTTGTTGCTGATGTTTTGTCAACACCACAGAATTACTTCGGGGTAAAAAACCAAAACCAAAACAAAACCACCATCTGAGGACATTCAGAGCCTGTTTGAACTGCGGATGTCTCTCCATGTGGGTGACACACTGGCCGGTCATGTCCAAACAGAGGTATTTGATTTGTCTCCCGTTATCAGGGAGATGCATTGTGTCACATTTTTGGTTAACAGACACAGAAAGGGGAGCTTTTTCTTCTTCTTCTTCTTTTTTTTTTTTCAATGATCAAAGATATGGTCTTAATCATGCTGAGCGGGAGAATCTCCATTCTTTCTGCGCAGTAGTAGTGGTTTCTGTGGCCCATGCAGACCAGGTGAGAGTAAGAGTGATATGAAAAGGAAAGAGACAATAACCTAGAGGACATCTCAGAAGACAGAGTGCCTGAGATGACAGGCTTGAAGGAGGAAATGAGGCGAGAGACCAGCAGAGCTACGTGGTTTGGCTGGTCTGTTGCTCAGACAGCTGGAGGTTTTTCACCAGGGATCCAGGAGCTGCTGCTGCTTACAACGTAAGCTTAGTAATGCTGTTTAGGTTCAGATGAGTCCCCCTGAGTTAGTGCACACATCAGTCAGGCAGGCCTCGCCCGCTTGTTCGTTAAGAAATCCACAAAAAAGAGAAGAGTTAAGAAAAAAAATCATCTGAAATTTATATCAAGCTTGGAATTAGCTTTGGAGAGTGTCAGCCTGTCATAGTTTTACTAGTCTGTGGTGAGGTTGATGTTAGTGTGGAGGAGGGTAAGGAGACAAGTTGAGGCGTAGCTACGGCAGCCACCTGAGTCCTGCTCATTTTCTGAAAACTTGAGAACTTTGCATTACTTTTTTATTGTAATGTGCACTCTGTACTGCCCAACCAGAGAGCTGTGTTGTTTGAGCATGCTCATACTTCCGTATTGCAATCTGAACATCTGGCACAATTCTCAATGTGGTTGGTTCTGCCTAGGAGGCGAATAGTTTGGGATCTGGTCAGGTGCTGGTGTTACATGTTACACTGACTCTGTCTGTGCGTCAGCCAGGCAGACAGGTAGGTAAGACAGGCAGGTGGGCCATGGTGGGGTGGGGAGCTGAGGCTAGATCAAAGGAGCCGTGTCCATCAGGGCTTTGTTTGGGTCCAAGCTGGCAAAGAATCGGACATCTCGGTCCTTGTCGGATTGCAGCGCCATCACGGTCTCCTCCAGCTCGTCAGAGTAGGCACAGCCTGGTTCCTTGAAGTATGCTGGACACAAAATTTTAGTTAGTGGAAAGAAAAATACACCCAATTCAAGATGATACTTCAGGGCAAAACGCCTAATGAAAAAGGTAAAATATGTTTGAGGGAAAATAATCAGCATTGGTGCTAGACTAGTTTAGTTTACTTAACGATCAGGGGGCGGGCTCGCAAAGTACCAATTCTTTAAATTTAAATTTGGTTGCACTAAACCTTAAGTTTTGTGCTTAAAATTAATTAATTAATTTGTTTTATGCAGAAAAAGATTAAAGGCAATCAGGCCTGACTCAGCAAAAGCTGATTTTCAGCAGGTTCCTGACACACACACACACACACCTTCAGAGACTGTAAAGTCAGACATTCTTACAGAGGGAGAAGAAGTTGTGGGGTTCACATCAGTAACTGTCATGAGTTGTTTTAAACAGTCCTACAGATGAACATTTATTCTTAAAATTTTCTGAGGAATTCCCCTTAAACAAGTTAAAGTTAAGAACAAAAGACTTGCTCAAAGAAAAAACTACAAAGGATTTCCAACTGCATCTTATCTGCACCGTGGCAGTCTACAGTGATGGAGACTTGAGTGCAGATCTGTGTAACAACTCACTCAACAATGAGCGACTGACTTTGTGTTTTAGATCTGACAGATAAGTTTAGAATTTTTTTTACAGCTGGTTCAATCTACATTCTGCAGCTATGCTCCTTCAGCCACTTCACACTTAATGATTGCTTTATGGTTTTATGCAACAAGATCTTTCCACTTAGTGGTGGGTTGCATCATTCATTGAGTCTGTACTGTTGTGACAAGCTTGAGCACAATGACAAAACAGTCTCCATGGCAACTGTATTATTTTTTATGGCTGTAAAGCTCCTACTATTTAGTATAACCATCAACAGTTTTTTTTTTCTGCTCAAGGCATCTTTTAAGAGATTCAACATCTTAAAACGAGTCCCGCAGCTTTAAAAGGGATTAAGCCTAAACTGGCATTAAATGCAAAACGTATTTTTTGCTGCGTCCTGATGTCTTACAGGGAATTATTTTTAGCACATTGTAGCCTTATGCTAAGAAACATGAGTCAATGAATTCATTTGCAGATTACCTTTCTCCATCACGCTCTGGCGGAGAGCCTTGGCCACCAGTACGCGGACATTAGCCACTGGGTCTGAGGAGAGGCTGAGCAGGCTGGGTAAGAGATGCTGGCTGAATTGATCCATGGGCATGCAGTCCTCCTCTACAATGGCCTACAGGAAACACAAGGACACATTATCACTTGCAGCTGCAGGAGGAAGTCAGAGAAAAGAGTCATGAGAGTGAAGATACAACAGGCAAAGCATTTCATCAGACTAGAAACTGAACAAACAGGCTCAAGACAACGCGGATTTAACCACAGCACTGATGTCATAATGCACACGGAAGACATTCGGTGCGCTGTTTTTATGCAACACTGCACAACCTGACAATGATTATGTGTTATTTATTTAGCAAAATTGTAAAAGCGTATTTTAGAACTGAACAGATAACCACAACCTGTTCATATAGGAAATATCAACCAGTAAAAATTTAGTTTTTAATGAGGAATTTATTATTAAGAAAGCAGCACAAGCAATCAATGACATTTTCAAATCAGATAATCAAGCAAAGTAAGAGTATGAAGATGATGCAAGCACTCAGTGTTCAGCAGAGAGGTCACTTGAGATAAGAGTTACAAACCTGGCAGATGAAAGCAAAGGCCTGCCTCCCCACCCACTTGGGACAGTGGCAGAACCTGACAGTGAGCTCATTGATAAAATTCAGGCCCAGGTCATCAGCCCCACATGCGTAAAGTTTTTGGAGGATCTCCACCACCTGAAAGCGCGCACATATATGTAAAAAAAAGAAAGAAACAATAATCCCTTCAAAAGTTGTTACACAAATTTTGCCTTGCTGATCAAATACAACCATCTGGAGCCGAGTGCACCAGCTGGGCGTAAAAAAAGGAGGTCGTAACTCTTAGGCCAGACCTAATTACGTCCGACATTGAGCCTGGAAGTTACACCGAGTGCACCAAGCCTGACTGACAACGGTCGGAGCTGCGCCTGGTCTTACGTTGCGCATTCACGTGAACGCACGCAAACTGATGATTGTTGCCAAGCAACACAATTCTACCCAAGGCATCTCAAGAGTTTTCCTTACAGATAAACGGGAAGAAGAAATATGGATATGCCTAATACGACTCAAAAGAAAAGGAAGGAGAATTTTACAGACAAAGAAATTAGAAAGCTAATCGAATTATTTACTGAACATAAGGAAAGCCTCACAGCAAGGCTCAATCACATCAACACAAACAGGAAAAAACTATCGGCGTGGAAAACAATTACAGCATCAATCAATAATGATTGTGATGTGACAGGACTTAGGAGCCGTTGAAGGGCCAGGGACACTCTTCTAATTGCCGGTGTACCCTGGCCATGTCTCCCTCTGAATTTTGAGAAGCTCCTCTGGCGTAAAAACTGAGCGCAATCAGCACCTGCAGGGCGGGGGACAGCGCCGCGTTTCTGTCCGACAGGTGCTGCAGTTGAGGGGAGAGCTCTTTAATTAAATCAAACAGCGCCTGTCTGCCAAAACTAAATCTCTATCAGCTCACTTTCGGTATATAAGTCCAGTGGGTTTGTTCGGTTCACGTACGAGTCTTTCCCGTCTAAGTGCCCTCTCCAGAAGCATCCTGTAAACGAAACGCCCTGCAATCATTTCTCTTTACTGTTAAATTCAGTTAAAATTACCATAGCTACAAGTCCGAGTTTCCAACTTACGCCTGCTCCACATTAGGCGTAAAACTTACACCCAGGCGGAACACAGACGGCACTTAAGTCTAACCGGTGCACCCGTCTTAACCTTAAACTGGTTATAACTTTGCATTCTAAGTCAGACATAATGTTACGCCCAGCTGGTGCACTCGGCTCCTGGGCATTATTTTATAAAGTCCACATACAACACTGAAAATCATTAATCTGCTAGATTTTCCCACGTTTCTGCTGACCCAACTGTCACAAGCTGAAAATGTTTTCCACAACAGATGTTCCAGTCCATCAGGAAATCTCAAGTCATACAACCAGCTGTAAACTTACCAGTTTGTAGGAGATCCACCTGACTTCCGAGACTTTGTCAGAGCAGAGGGTGAGAGCTATCTGTCTGAGGTAGTCATACACGTCATAGTGGCTGTACAACTCGATGATCAAGATCAGCTGCCTGGAGGAGGATACGGAGGGATTTCCAATCAAATGTACAGTACATGTGGTTTGAAGAAGAACACAGACAAGGCTGTCAGTCAAAAGAAGAATGATAACAGCTTACAGTTACAACAGTAACCTAACTAAGGATTTCAAATGCCACAAGAGTGAAATTAATATGTCAAACAGTGATTTTAATTTGTCCTCTAATGTGAAAGTGTGTTTCCAGTTATAATCCTGACTGGAGGAAGAGGAGACGTACTCTGCCAGCTCATATCTGAATCTCCAGTTGCGACTGTTGTCTGTCACCATGAACTCCTGCAGCTGGTACAGATATTCTCTCCTCTTGTCTGCATGAAGCAGCTGCAAGATGCACACAAATCAACTCAGTTATCAAGTGTGATAATGATCAATTAAACTCAACAAGCTCCATCTGAAAAGGGTATCATTATACTCGGCACACTAGAAAGTCAGTCTGTAATCTCACCTTGAGAAAGTCATACAAGTGTTTGAGCACACCAATGCGGACCTCATCCAAGTCTTTGAGGAAACCATTGAAGATGGGCACCAGATCAGCTGCCGTCAGCTGGTCCCCCAGAATAACCGCTAGCTCATGGATGGAGAAAGCCAACGTACGCCGCACCTTCCACTGAGAACAAGAACGCAGGGAAACAAAAGGATTACAGCAGCAGCTGTGGATAAGATAGCTTGTATATATATATATTTTTTTTTTTTTTACTTATTCTTTATTACGGGTTATCTTTAACAATTACAATGGAAAGGTGTATTCAAGTATTCAATAATGAGATGAATCAACGTCCATCAATGTCCATATTGTCTGGTAGTAAAAAAGGTGGTGGTAGCATCCTCTTCCTGTCTCCTATAATTCGTCCATTTCTCCCATTTGCTATTAAATTGTGGCTCTTGCAATCTCAGTTTGTGTGTAACTCCCTCTATAAGATGAATTTCCTCCACAGTGCACGTCCACTGATCCACGGTCGGGGGTGTTGGTTTGTACCACAATCTAGTCATTGACTTCTTACTTGCAGATAACAGTATTTTGATTAAATAATGATCCTTTAATATTACATCACTTGTCAAATATCCCAAATACAGTGCCTTACAAGACTTCAGTATCTCATATCCTATTATTTTCTTTAAGATGATCCATATTTTGTCCCAGTATAGTTTTATTTTTTGGGAAGTCCAAAATATATGTGAATGATCTACATCTATGAGTCCACATAATCTCCAGCACAGTTGCTGGATTGACACCACTCCCCTCCTGATTTTAGGTGTAATAAAATATCGGACAAAATTTTTCTAGTTGAACTCTCTCCAGGACCTGGAGCTAGTGGAAGTGCACTGCGTTTCACACATAACATACCACTCTTCTACTGTCATTTGTTTCCCCAGCTCCCCTTCCCATTTCTCTTTGATATAAAGAAGAGCCATTTCTGCATGTCATCAAACCTTTGTACAGAGCAGAAATTGTTCTGCATTTCTTCCCCTCGTATGCTTTTTGAAAAATACCAATTATTTCATTTTCTGTATCAGTTTTTATCTTCTTTTCAAAGTAGTCTCTTAATTTTATAAATCGCCAATGATCTTGCTTCCCTAGCCCAAATTTCTCCTTTAATTTTTCAACAATCTGCAGCTTGCCCCGTTCAGTTATCATGCACATTGCTGTTATACCTTTATTTGTCCAATGCTTGAACCCTTTGTCATGTGTTTCAGGAATAAACCTTGAATCCCATGCAAACCAACTCAAAGCCTGTCTCTCTTTCTAATTTACAAGTCCCCATCACTGATTTCCATATTTCTATTGACGTTGTATAATGTTTTAGTGAACACTTAAAAACAATTCCAGAATACCTAAAACTCAAAAATAAATGAATAAAAGAGAACAACTGGTTTTAGAAGACTGTTTTAATTAAAGCTTCAGGTAAAATTGGGTTAAAAGCAACAACCACCATGTTGATTTTAGTTGTCTACTCTGTACATGTAAAATAATGCAAAAGAAATTACTAAATGTAAATCTTATGTTCTTTCTCACAGCATTTTCTTCAGGGAAACACAAGTGCAACACTGGGTGTGCCAACAATGCATGCAACCATCTGTTTTAAAAGTCTCTGAACTGATTGCTTTAGAGAAGTCACTTCTGCACTTGCAGCAAGTTGAACCACGATGACATTCAGTGCTGCGAGGATGTGATCAGCAGCAGTGTGATGTCCTCAGTCATGACAAGCAACATCCCTCTCTTTGTTCACATCCTCGTGTAATACACTTGCACAAGAAGTGTCATGTTTAGGCATCTCTGCAAAGTGACTCAGGGCTGTCAAGAACAGCTTAAAAATCGTGAGAGGAAACTGGTGCAATCTCCAACCTTAAATCAGGAACCGCTTGTGTCAGATCTTTGCATGTCAGACAAACTGCATGAATTCGGAGACGCACTGGAAAGAGATTTTAGCCGACGTTTACAAACCAAGCTGTCAGAACACAATATGAAATGACACTTGAGTCTAGGAAGTTGGCAATGCTACTGCTTTCCCAGTTTTTATGGTCTCTCCTTGTTTGAAGAGAATATTCTTGTGTTTTTTTTTTTTTTTTGCGTGTGTATGTTTTTCTGTCTGTGTGTTTCTATTTCTATTGTGCACCACCTGGTATGCCTGGAAATAAAAGCTGTTCAATCTGATAAAGTCTGAAACCAAGACTTTTATTAGATCCTTGTCACACAGTGTGACATTCATTGAGCTTTAACAATGTAGTCCCACACTGTACAGGTAATTTGGCCAAATCAAAAAATTCAATTTGAAGATATGACAAATTCCAGACACTGATCGGTCTGATGTATATGATGACTTAAAGAATAACTCAGGAATCGTGTCACAAATAACTGTTGCATTGCTTATTTTCTTTAATCAAAGAACCTGACTGCATGTTTGTTGAAAAATCTTAAATAGACGCAATTTTTTTTTTTTTTTTACAGTAATTCAAATATGCCTGTGTATATATTCAACCTGAAGACTTCCATTAAAGCACAAAGTTCTCTCCAATTATTCAGATAGTTAAATGGCACCCATCATAATAAAGACTGTTCATTGCGACTGTTCCTAAATTTTCTTTCAGGAGTCAACAGCCACTAGTTGCTCAAACACGACACAAGCTCAGCTTGGAGCTAAAACCCTCCCTTGACAGAAATCCCTGAGCTACTAACAGTCTTTACTTGAGGTGTCATTCCATCAGAGCGTGAATCTCATTTCTCATCTGGCATTTTTCCCACCTCAGAAGCAAACTGCAAATCTAATCCAATGTTAAACTTGAGGGTTTTTCCCTCTCCTCCTCCTACCTGCACATCAGTAGCGAGGGTTTCATACGTATCCTTGAGGCAGTGCCAGTTCTGTCGACCAAGAGTGAGCGCTACCCCCGGCAGGCTGAAGGCACAGTGTTTGGCTATCTCTGTATCCACTGTCTGGGCCCGGGCAGGGTCAGTCATAGAAAGATACTGATCCAGTAGCTGTTGGGGGATGACATTCTGCAGACACAAAGTCAAGATTTTAATGATTAAATGCTACCAGACATACACAGTGACAGACAGTGTGTGTGTCAATCAATATGGACTCTAAGGAGCTGATCAATGTTGGCAGAATGCACAACAGCAGTGCTGACTGACCTGGATTTTAGGCTTATCCTCAGATGCCGGGCTGAGAGAACAGTCCTCCTTTCCCTCCTCCTCCACACTCTCGATTAGTTCAGACTCCTGTAGAAGATGCAAATTCACATCAATAGTATTATGGACCATGCAAGCACACAGCAAAGTGAAAGCAAAAAAAGATGTTTGACTGTACTCAAGTTTTCATGCACACCCAAGACCTGAGGCTGAATTTTATTCATAGCTCTGTATTGTGGTGTAGCTGCAGAACATTCTCGCAGGTCACAATACAACTGGTTTGAACTCGACTTTAAGGAAACAAAATAAACACAAGAGCTAAGGAGATGCCCTGTTGGGAACTAGGGCTGTGCAATTGCCTCTAAATTTCAAATTGTAGATTGTCATTGCTCAAGATTGCCAATACACGATTAAATTGGCAAGGGGGCGGGGTCTTATGTTGATCCCTACCAGTCAGCATGGCTGTGTGAATAATTCAAATTTGATTGCATGTGTGAGCTGAAACTCCTGTGAGTGGCTTTGTAATAAGTACTATTATACTTATTACATGTAATGTATGTGTATATATTACTTATAATATGTATAATACTATGTAATTGTATAATACTTAAATATTTTAACTTCCATCCAGGCTAGACTGCACTAACAATCTTAAAATCAGTTTTGGTGGATGATGTGTTTATGTAATCTCTTTATGAAAGCTCTTGTGTGAACATTTCAGTAGTTACACACTAAAACAATATTTATTTGCAATTAGTCTACTCTGTTGAATGATGGGCTGTGCCAGTTCAAGTCGAAGAGATGCACCCGGTCACTTTCACAGGGCTGCTGACAGTGCACCTGCACTGAGGAGATAGAATGTGGATTGTAGGTCTGTTTGTAAACTGGGCTTCTCTAACAGTCATGTATTTCCTCCAGAAACATCTCTAAATGCACAGTAGAGCACTGTTTTTTTTTTTTTTCCTTCAAAATTGCCTTGATAAACAGCAACTTGCCTAGCAACCTTCCAATTGCCGATATATGATTTAATTGCGGATTGTACCAGCCCTACTGGGAACCAAGTTTCTGTAATCTCCTACAATTTTCTGTTTTAAAGTTGTTAAAGAAGTTGAAGACCTGAGACACATCTACCAAAGCCAACTCCAACTCAAACATCTTCTCCAAGAGGTGGCTGCTAATCAACACAGTAAATAAAAGACAAGTAATTTTACATAGTAGTGTCTTGTTCAGACACAATTTATAAACTCATAAAATTGGGTTGGGTTAGCTGACTGAAACTATGATAGTTAAACTGTGGACATGTATACATAGTTTGAGCAGGAAGTAGGATACAAGTCAAAATGTGGTCACATTTGTGGGTTTACCAGCACACTGTCAATCATATCTCATCAAACACCCACACAGTCCTAAACAGAGAGCAGCAGAGCTCTTAAATCATTCTTAAATCATAAGCTATAAAACTATTTTACACCATTTGAAACAGATGACCACAACTGCTTTTTTTTCTACATTAAATATCAGTTTCAGGCCATTTAAAGTTTGATCATGTAAGGCGAACCCCTCTACAGCCACAGTGGTGAAAGTTGATGCTCAGCTGTTAACAAAAACCAGGCATCACTTGCAGAGCACCCGTGGAACCCCTACGTCATGCATTAATCCAGCTGTATTATTAACATTAGATGATCAAATATACTTTAACAATGTGGAGAGACTCCTACCAGAACAGGAGAGTTAGACAGAGACTCTTCCTGGTCCTCCAGGGGCTCTGTCTGTGTCTCCTCATGTCCTTGTTCTTGGACTGGACACGTCTCTGAGGCAGGAGGAGTTCCTGCTTCCTGCTCTTCTTCTGTGAAAGCCTCCCCACTCTCTGATGGAGCCTCCAGAGATTTACTCTCCTCCGATGGGCTGTCGGCATTGCTCTCCGGCAGCCCCTCTGGCTGCGACTCAGTTGGGCTGTCGAGCTGGGCTGCCTTCAGAGCTGCTGACAACACCTGGACTTGAGCTGGAGGTAAATTACATACAAAGCTAAATGTACATATCAGCACCATGCCAGTCTCATCATATAAAATCTACTCTGTATACTCACCTTGTACATCAGGATCAGCTATGTGCGGCTGCAAACAGTCCAAAACCTTCTGGATTTGGTCGCTGGTAGCTTTGCCATGGCTAGACTTGGAATCTGGACAATTCTCTTCCTCTCCCTCTTCTTCTGCCTCTTTCTTTTCCTCTTTCTCCATCACTTCCTCTGATTTCTGACAGTTCAGCATCTCCAGTTCCCCACTGATGTCTGGTAAAGGAGATCTCCAATAGTGGAAGGAATTAAAGTTCTCATCTGTCTGCTCTGTCTCTTTTGTGTTTTTTGCGTTATTTGTAACCGTGGGGGCGCCCCTGCTGTTTGTGAGACCGACGCCGTCAGGTGCGTCTCCAGGAACAGAAGTGTGGTTATCATCAAAGTTGTGCAAGTCCTCGCAGTCAGCTGTGGACACATGCTCTGGCGATGGTGTGGCGCGGCCGTCCTGGTTGGGAGGTGTGTGTGTGATGGTTCTCTCTGTGTGGCAGCTGCTAATGTCTGCACAGTTTAGCGAGTTTAGGGAGCAGTTGCTAAAAAAGAGGGGGGAAAGAAAAGATGCGCTTGAGCAAATTCTTGAGTCACTAGCCCATTTGTAAATTTCAATCACACGTTAAATGTTTCCATTAAATCTGAGCAGAAAAAAGGCCATGTTCAAACTCTTTAGACCTCATCAAAGATTTAAGTGGATGCTTTTAAGCTTCTCTTTTAGGGCAACAAGATTTTCGGAGTGAAGAAGACTGTGTAAAACAGCTTTTTCTTTCGTCCATTTATGTAGATAAACCTTTAGGCAAAAAGGAAAAGTAGAAAAACTGGTCTATCCTGGTCATGCCCCATGAGTTAAAACCATTATTCGTTTAACTGATTATGTAACTCTTAAAGCTGTATGATCAAAAACAAAACTCAAAACTCCTGCATATCCATGAACAGCCAAGACAAAAACGGGCTTACTTAACATCTTGACAAATTTAGACTCACAAACACACTCATTTTTGTTTAGGAAGACATTCAATCATCACATGAGCAGAACTTAGTGAAGCATAATATTAAAGGTGTCTTTATATCATTAAGACCTTTGGGGAAAAAAACAGCCTCCTAAATACAGAAAAAGCCAGTAAAATGTTTACCAACTTCAGTTGAAATTAGGCACAAGAACTGAGAGCTTTAACTGCTTTCTAAATTAATTTATCCATGTTCATCAGTAATTATTTTGTTAAAAAAAATTATATAGTATAACAAAAATAAAAAACAACAACAACAACAGCAATCAGGCAGCAGAGGGAATTGACATGTTTTGTTCCCTCTTAACAGCTTCATTGCATACAAATGCAGTGGTAATTAAGTTCACTGTTGACCAGGTGAGCTCACCTGTCCAATGTACACCTGGGGACATCTGGTAGGGTGCCATCCTCTCTGAAGTGAAGGCCTGTGCTGGAGGGGTTGGCAAAGGTAGAAATGAATCGCCCCAGAGACTGAAAGGCAGCTTGTCGCACCTGAAAAAGAAGAAGAGAGGGATCCATTCTGTAGAGTCTTGCTGTAATACCTCAGGGAATCATTCCTAGGGAGTGCCAGATTGGTACAAATATTTTCCTAAAGTACTTCACACTCAAAGGAGCTCTGATACAACATCTGGTGTTAGCAAGAAGATAAAACTCAGACATATTCATCAATTGTACATAATCCTAAACGCTGGGCTGCACATTAACTTTGTGGATTTGAGTTGGTGACATATCAGGCAGATCTCTATAGCCAACCAGATGGTAACCGTACAGACTCGATCTGATCTAAAGGTTTGTTAGATTTGATCTTTTGAGAATAAAAATCTCCATATTTCAAACATGTCTGAATTTCTTTCTTTCTGAAGCCAAATCAAGTTTTTAATGTTGCAAACAAAGAAGAATAAAAAAAAAACTGGAAGAAAGAAAAAGTGGTAGAAATAAGAATTCTGGAAAATTATAAATGTAAGCAATTTCTTTACGAAGAAAGGTACAAATAAAAATCACATGATTTTAGACAGTTCAATAAATAATTATTCCTGTATTGTCTTACCCAACGAGACTGGTCACTGATGAGATTGATGAACAGGGGGGAGAGTTTTGAGCGTCGCACCTCTGGAGAGGTGGAATTGGAAACCATCATGAAGCACTCAGCACAAGCTTTCCTGATGCCCCAAAGGCTGTCTGAGCACAAATCAAAGAACTTGGGCATCTAGATTAAAAACAACAACAACATTGTGAGTGTCTGAACTGTAGAAAGATCTGGGAACAGCAGAGGAACAAACAAACCATTGAAGTTAAATGGAAAGCGTACATGACATCACTTTGACCTCACAGTTAAACACAGCTAGCTCAGTACACTGGCAGATGTTATGCATCATATGCATCTGGAAAAGCCTGAGAGAAAACCCACTGCCCTCTGAAACTACACAATGATACAAAAATATGGAATGAAATGATTTAAGCCTCTTACCAGTAGTTTTTCTGTGGCTTCTTGTCCCACAATAGAGCAAAACTCACCAAAGTTGGCTGCACATACCTGTATCATCAAAAAAAGATTAAATAATTTCAGATATCGTAGATAGGAAGGCCATTCAAACTAGGAGTCAACACATTGTATATTTAGTACAAGTATGTTTTATGTGTGTTTTCTGACAGCAGTTACTTTGAGTCCTAAAGCAAAGCAATTAATTCAGTGTAGGTTTAGAGAAAATGGCAATTTGCTCAAAGCTGGGGGAAAATTTTTCCTTCAGATTATCAAGTGCTTGCTATTAGGGTTATCAAATGTAAGCTTTTCTGCTCCATTATGATAAATATAAACATGGAAATATACAAAAGCAATAAATATACTCCAGAAAATAACCATTATTATTGAAAAGAAGAGAAAAAGAAAAAAAAAGGGGGGGGGGTGGGGGTGTCACAATGTTCAACATTTGCAGTTCTTATACGCTCTTTTCCCCGGTTGGCACCAGCTACTCCGGGGAATTAACATTCCTCAGAGAAAAACAACAGTGTAGTGTAGGCTAAGTTGATGCACAAAACAGAACTGAGGCTGACTAACAGAGTGATTGAATTTAGACTGATAGAGCAGCAGAAACACAATTAGATAAGACCTCAAATGACTGCTGTCTCAGCTGTGCCTGCACTCTAAAACAGTACCTGAGCTTAAACGATCTGAAATCTTGAGGTGAAAATGGTTTCAGTGGGGTTGTTACCTTGCGCACTTGGAAGAGTCTGGCATCACTGCACAGGTCACAGAAACGTGGCAGCAACAGATGCTCCACTGTGTCTTTGCTCAACATGGTGACAACTTTACACATAATCTGTAAGAAAGGATTCATGCATAAGATTAAATGCCATAAAAAAACTCAAAATTGTAACGAACAAATTGCACATATATTTTAAACAAGATTAAACAAGATCAAGAACTGAACTGAAAGCTTCACAGAAAAACTAAAAGTGAGTGAGAAACAATCAGGGTATTATGAGCTGAGTCCATCTGTGCAATAGGGAGGGTACTGTATGTTGCAGGAGGCTGCACTTGACCTAAGAAACTCAACTCAGACTAGGTAAAGTGAATTAGTGACAGGCTAAAAAAAGGTTTCTTACAGCTACTGCTTCAATTTTGTAGTCATCATCACTGCTGGGCTCTGTTAGGTCGAGCAGAACTGGACAAACTTTGGTCTCCATGTCAGCTTTAGAGATGAGGCCTTGCTCCAATAGAACGAGGAGCGCAGCCTGACTCGTCTTCCGCACCTGGAAAAGATGACGGTGGAAATAAAAGACAAATCAAATAATCTTGGCGTAAATACTGCATTGCCTTCAATTATTTGTAACGGCAGCAAGAAAGCAGGTGAATCTGATACCTACCTGGTTATTTGGATCAGTGAGATACCTGACCACAATTGGTACTAAGTATCTTGAGAAAGCAACAGGGAAGTTAGGCCGACTCTCGTGCAAAAACATGGCAATGTTAGGAACCTGCTCCATCAATTCAGCTCGTACTGTGGGCTCTGGGTACACACATGAAAGTTTAGTATTAGTAAAAAAAAAAAAAAAAAAAGAACATCTGCAGTTAAATAAAATAAATAAAAAGGAGAATACATCTACCTCCATCTTCTGACATTCTGGCAACTGTCTCCATGACACTGATAAAGTCATTTTCATTGTCACTGAACTCTCGAAGCACATCAAGCAGGCCACGAGCCACGATCTGCCTAGAAAGCAATAGCTTTAAGTTAGTGGAATGCCTGCCAATACCTACTAGTGTCAAGTGCACCCAGCGCAACACACATGCATGCACACATGCATCTCTTCATAAAAAAAGACGGGAGGTCTTGAACCCTGCAAAGCTGAGCATGAAAGGCATCCAGACAGGGACTGAATATGTTTCTGCGGAATCAACAGTTGAGTAAATATCTGCAATGGCACTATGTTTAAACTAGGGCTGCACAATTAATCGTTAAAAGATCGTGATCTCAATTCACACATACATGTGATCTCATTTCTACCCACAACAATTCTGAAGCATTTTTAATCCTGAGCTCATCACCAATATGTTTCCATTCTTCCCAGATTTTTTCAAGCGCCCTCAAATGCAGCACTGCTGTTGCCTCCCCACTCCCTAACCAATGGTAAAGAACTTCACCTATGCATCTGCCAAAGAAATGCTCCAACAAACTCTTGTGCAAACCTTTTGAATAGTTAGTTTTGTGAAAGTTTATTTGTTCAATAAAAAAATTTTTGGGAAAAAAAATCGTGTCAGAGAATCGTGATCTTAATTTTAAGCAAAAAAAATCGAGATTCACATTTTTCCCCAGAATTGTGCAGCCCTAGTTTAAACCATACATGAAACACAGGTCTTTACAAACGCACACTTAAGTTATTTGTAAAGTTTAACCAGTAAAGCAGGCAGAAAGTAACAAATAAGAAAATTCAAATTAATACACACCAAAAACCTACTTTATTAATATTAATTTAATATAACTCAAAGAGAAATTCTATTATCAAGGAAAAATCCAGAAAGTATTCTGGCACTACTGTATTGTTAAATTATTAAAGCTATAGATAAATATGCAAAGGAAGGCAGACAGTCTTTATGATGGGATAGCAGGGAAAAAAAAAAATCAAGTGAGATCACGCTATTTGACAATGCTGTTTATGATTCAAATTGGCTCTACTTTCATACAAATGATGCCATACAAAACCAAAGTCATAAAAGCATTACATTATGTTAAATATGTTTTTTTGAGCCATTACGTTTATCAACAATGATTTCCACTGCATAGTAGGGCTGCCATGATCAGTCGACTAATCATCGACTATCAAAATAGTCAACTAATTTTATAATCCACTAATCGTTGTTGTTTATAAGCTTTGTTTTTCCTCTCAAAATTGCCACTGTACCTTCTGCTGCCTTGTCTGCCTTTCCGTCTGGTCAGCTTTTTGGATTTTATATTGACATAAATAAACACACACCACCAGTCAAAGCTTTGAACACATTTTTCCATTAGATTCAGTGAGAAGGTTTCCAAATTTTTGACTGGTTCTGTAAATATGTTACAATTTTTGTACGATCAGTTAGCCAAAACAATCTAACTATTCGATTATCAAAATAATTGTTTGTGGCACCCCCTACTGCAAAGTTTCCTTGTAGAGATCAACTTCACCAACATAATTTATATAAATCTGGATGGTTTTATAATTTTCCTTAACAACCTATCTAGAACATATACAGCTGTGTGAATTTTTTATTGCCCCCATCCTGATCTCTTACTTTTTGCATGTTTGTCACACTTAAATGTTTCAGATCATCAAACAAATTTAAATGTGAGACAAAGATAACACAAGTAAACAGAAAATGCAGTTTTTAAATGAAGATTTTTATTAGTAAGGGGGAATAAAATCCTAACTTAAATGGCCCTGTGTGAAAAAGTGATTACCCCCTAAACCTAATAACTGGTTGGGCCACCCTTAGCAGCAACAACTGCAATCAAGCGTTTGCGATAACTGGCAATCAGTCTTCTACAGCGCTGTGGAGGAATTTTGTTCCACTCATCTTTGCAGAATTGTTGTAATTCAGCCACATTGAAGGGTTTTCCAGCATGAACCGCCTTTTTAAGGCCATGCCACAGCATCTCAATTGGATTCAGGTGGGGACTTTGACTAGGCCACTCCAATGTCTTCATTTTGTTTGTCTTATGTCATTCAGAGGTGGACTTTCCGGCGTGTTCTAGATCATTGTCCTGCTGCAGAACCCAAGTGCGCTTCAGCTTGAGGTCACCAACAGATGGCCGGACATTCTCCTTCATTTTTTGGATTTTTTGGTAGACAGCAAAATTCATGGTTCTATTTACCACAGCAAGTCTTCCAGGTCCTGAAGCAGCATAACAGCTCCAGACCATCACACTAAAACCACCACATTTTACTTTTGATATGATGTTTCTTTTCTGAAATGCCGTGTTACTTTATGCCAGATGTAATGGAACCTACACCTTCCAAAAAGTTCAACTTTTGTCTCGTCAGTCCACAGAGTATTTTACCAAAAGTCTTGGGGATCATCAAGATGCTTTCTGGCTAAACCGAGACGAGCCTTTATGTTCTTTTTGCTCAGCAGTGGTTTTGGTCTTGGAACTCTGCCATGCAGGCCATTTTTGTCTAGTCTCTTTCTTATGGTGGAGTCATGAACACTGACCTTTATCGAGACAAGTGACGCCTGAAGTTCTTGGATGTTGTTCTGGGGTCTTTTGTGACCTCTTCGATGAGTTGTTGCTGTACTCTTGGGGTAATATTGGTCGGCCGGCCACTCCTGAGAAGGTTCACCACTGTTCCATGTTTTCACCATTTGTGGATAATGGCTCTCATTGTGGTTCGCTGGAGTCCCAAAGCTTTAGAATGGCTTTGGAACTTTTTCGAGACTGATAGATCTCAATTACTTAGTTTCTCATTTTTTACTGAATTTTTTTTTGGATCGCAACATGATGTCTAGCTTTTGAGGATCTTTTTGGTCTACTAAACTTCATCAGGCAGGTCCTATTTAAGTAATTTCTTGATTGAGATCAGGTGTGGCAGTAATCCGGCCTTGGTGTAGCTAGAGAAATCAAGTTAAGCTTTCCAAAGATGTGATAAACCACAGTTAGATTGTTTGTTTTTGTTTTTTTTGGGGGGGGGGATCACTATTTCACACAAGGCCATGGAGGTTTGGATCCCCCCCACTAATAAAAATCTTCATTCAAAAACTGCATTTTCTGTTTACTTGTGTTATCTTTGACTCACATTTAAATTTGTTTGATGATCTGAAACATTTAGGTGTGACAAACATGCAAAAAAAGTAAGAAATCAGGAAGGGGGCAAAAACTTTTTCACACAGCTGTATTTTATGGATTCTTTCCTGCTGCTATGACCTACACAGCATAGAATAATACTGTCAGCACAAAACATCAACATTATTGTATATCTACAGAAATGCAGACATATTTCAAACAACATTGTATGTAAACATTGTATGCATGCCTAGGTTTACGTTAAAGGGACTAGAGGCAGGAATTAAAAAAAAAAACAAACATGCATGTCCATTTTTTTAATACTAATGGGTGATGAAGCGCTAAATACTAAAAATAACGTTTCCACCCACGTTTCTCTCCGTTGCCTTGAACAGGCTGTGTGTTGCAAAATGCGCTGCAATTTGGTGCCCGAATTTCCCACGCTGCCCTGCGGACGTGACGTCAAATGACGCTACCTCCGCAGTTTTGATACAGGAAGAAGACGGTCGCGGTAAATTCAAACACTGTAGTTATGGATTCTTCTGCAGTCAGCAAACGATCCAGATCAACTGAAAGACCACTAAAAAGTGTAACTACGAAGAAAAAGCGTAGTAAACAACATTATAGCTTCAGTTTGTGCACGCTCCCATGACGACTTGGCTCGTGGCTGCAGTTACCTTAAGCACCAGTTGCGGCAGTTGCGAGTTTCGTTTCTTAATCTTGCCTCAAGTCCCTTTAACAATTATTTCCAAGACATAAAACTAATCCTTCCCTGCTCCAGTTACCAGCAACACAAAAATATCATTTCACAGCATATAAAAGACCATTTAAATCTCAATGAAAACTGCAAATAATAAATGAATGGAAGGAAATGGAAGACTATGTGGATGTAAGACCAGAACACTGGGGAAACACTCAACTGTGAGGCTGCAGAGGGGAAAAAAAGCTGATGGATTAGGAAATTTTAAAGAGTAAAAGAGATAGAGGAAAAAAAAAAAAGAGTTCTAACTTTCTATAACGTGATAATATTACTTTTATATCTACAGTATGCTAATAATATAATCTGTGAAAGTCAACTAAAAAATTTAACAGAAACAGAGAACCAAATTGTGTTACCAACACAACATGGACAGTTTGAATGGAACTGTCCGTGTTGAATGTTAGCATCTTGTTTATTTTTCTGGAGTATTGGGTAAACAGCCTAACCACAGGGCTCCCCTTACCTGTTAAAGACATTCTCACTGAAGGCATACTTTTCTAGCCTCCCAAGAGGGGTTAGGTTGTCCTGTCCAGCATCGAGGAACGCTGTGATTCGGATGCCGTCACACTCTGCACCATAATCATCAAATCCAACTGCGAGATAGACAAAAGGACACTTTCATGATCCCAAACTGGGTCAATGCATGAAGCAAAGATCTAACAGGATGTCTCACTGAGATGTGCAGAATGGAGAACTTGTAATGAATGAATTAAGCAAGAAAATCACAAACTGAATCTTGGTACCATTTAGATACCTGTACCATTGCAAATACAAATTAAAAGTACCATTATGTTGTATCTAGCAATGGCTGAATCCTGAAAGGTTCTTCAAGAAAATGACTTCAAAAAATGAAAAATTCTCCTAGTACAATGCCAGCCCCCCCCCCCCCCCCCCCCCAAAAAAGGTCACTATCTGGATTCAGCAAAGTAAATATGTACCAGTCTCCAACTAGATAATTACCATGTTGGCCATTATCTGTCAGTTGTAAACAAGTTATTTAACCCCAACTGATGCAATGAGTAGCTTCTCATTTTTTTAAACAACCATGTTGAAAGACATCCTGTGGTGGTGGAAAAGATGTTTAAGAAGGGTCAAATCACTGGCATGCAGCAAGCAGAGAATTTATCTAGGGAGATTACAGAAACTAATAAAATTGGGTTAAGAACTGTCCAACATATTATTAAAACCTGGAAGGAACTTGATGTTGATTGGAAATTGCTTTATTGTTTGGTGAAATCAAAAATCAATCAGTTTTTTTTGTTTTGTTTTTTTGTTTGGGTGGCTACTTTTTGTTTTTGGCCAGGCCGGATATTTATTAAAAAAAAATATATATACAAACATACAACCTCTAGCACCTAACATCCTATTATATGTTTAATGTGGTTTTCTTGGAGTACTCACAATCATCCAGATCATCATGGCTATCTTCAAAATATAAAGATAGACCTGCAAAGACAAGACAGTTAATAGGAGGCTTCCATGGTGGCAAACAGGCTATCAAGATATTAATCTATGCATCACCCTGATAAAAATTAAAAAGAGCTGCTGGATGGCAGGTTTACTGCCTCACAATTACTACAAAGGACAAAGTCTCCTTCCAGTAACACTGACAGTAAATCATTGTGGTCCTGCTGATCAATCATTCTGCAAATGCAAAACCTTATGTATTCAAATCACATCATCAATATAGGGACTTGTAAGAGAAGTACATCAAGACAGGCTGTAAACACTGAGATGCATTACCTAAGTGTTGAATGAATAATTTACACTTATTTGTTTTCAAATACAAAACATCCCTCTAGTTAATAAACTCACTTCTTTAACAGCATATAGATAGCCTCAGATGGGATGTCGTGATGATCACTGACCAGTGCACTCCACTGACAGTTTATCCATCTGTTGTCCTATTAAAATGTCCTGCATAAACCAAGAGGTGCTTCTGTCATTTAGCCTGCCCCAATTTGCAAATGTGTGAATAAAAATCTGTCACCATCTATATGGCAAGCGCCCGCCTGCAACCTTCAAAGTGAAAGTGAAAAGCCTGTTTGATAAATGACAGAAGGTATTTGGTTTATATCAGGCTGAATTAGCTTTTACAATGTAAGCACCATCTACTGACAACTGTTTTCGATCATCTGATTTCTCCCAACACTTTACAGGACCGCCTTGATTACACTGCAGGTACTTTAACATCCTGAATTTATCCATTTCAGCTTCACCCACATTATTCAATTCTCTCAAGTTCTGTTTCTATATTTAATTTGTCGGGGGAAGGGGGATCCCATTGGTTAATTGAAATCATTTTCCCTTTAAAGATGCCTTGCAGCTGCAATTAATTAAGGTTTTTTTTTCATATTTCATTAAGAAAGGTAAAGTGCCCTCTCAAAATATAAAAATAGTTGGATCAAACCATCAGAAATGTCATATTCATAACTTTAAACACTGCTAACCACTGATATTTAACAGACTGCAGTATTGCTATTGTAACTCAAAACATGGTCACAGATAAATCACAATAATCTTAGCACCCCCCCCCCCCCCAAAAAAAAAAAAAAAAATTAGGCCAATTGGTATTTGAATTTCTTATTTGGCTTTCCAAAGCGACAAGCATGCAAAGGAAAAACATGATTTATTCTCTTACAGATTATATTTTCTTTCCCTGAATTTCTTCCATTTATCCCCAAGGCTCGAACTTAATTGGGGAAATCAGCTGCAAAACAACCTGAATGTTTCTGATTTTTATAACTGGAAATCAAGGACATTTTGATTAGCAAGCCATCACTGACCACTCATGCCCCCATCAACAAAAGATGTAATTTTCCAAAATCTTATGTTTATTTACAACGCTGATATACAACTTAGATTTGTTTGTTGTTTTTTGTTTGTTTGTTTTTTTCCTTTAACAACGTCTAGTCGCCATTGTGTGGATGTCAGGTTGCATCTCCTCGGGATTTGTTTAGATGCATATGTAATAATGCTGTACATGTACTAAATACAACTGAGCTGCTCTCTGTCTGGCTAATACACTCAACGAAAGAAATTTTCTCAAAAGAGTCCTATTCAACGAATCAATCAAAACGAAAACACAAAAGACAGAAGAGGGAATTTCACAGGACACTTTAGCTTTCGACATAAGACAAGTGCAGTGAAGAGCGATTAAAAGACAAGAAAGACGTCCCGGGAGGAGAGGCATGTGTTTACAGCTGTGGAAGCAAAGGAATGTGCTCCAAATATAAAAACAATCCCTACTTCGAAACGATAAATGTAATCTACTGTTAGCACTAAAGTAAATAACGTGTAAAAACACTTAACACATAATAAGCATGATGAAAAAGAACAACGTATTCGCTTTGTTATTGTATAAAGGAGGATTTGGTCAGCTTATGGCTGAAACTGACTGTAGCTACCCGGCTAACGTTTGCTAAGTCAATTCGCTAGCCTTTACCATGACACAAACCGAAAAAAAGAAGCCCGATCTCATTTTACCGTCTTGCTTAACTAAAAAGGTTGGAGTAGTTTAAAAGTATTCTACACTGTCAAGTTATTTGTCATAATGCGCTCGTGAAGTGACCCATTTCGACACCCCTGAGTAGCTTTTGTTAGCTAGCTGGCTACTATAGCTAAGTCTGCTAACATGGCTTATTCAGCCCTTTCGCTTGACTTAGCTCTTCTTAGCTACCACTTCGCCAGCGAATACCACACAATTAGTTAAGAAATTTCCACATTTAAATGTTGCAACCTCAGAAACCAAACTTGTGCTTTAATATAACCGACAACGCGTTAAAATATGGAAGAGAATAGGTTTTAAGAAAGTGCCATTACCTGCCATCTTGAGTATCAGCTCGGCTCTGCGGGCTGCCGTCCCGTGTGGGCTGTCACTACCGCACAGCTGTCACTCAAACACGGCAGCAAACTACTTCCTGAAAGCACTTCCTGAAGTTGCTGTGTACGGACAAATTTTCTTTTATACAACTACTACCACCACCACCTCGCAGCTCTGGCACAAACTCGACATAACCGAGCATAAACACAGCCGGTGGGCTTCTTTGTGTATCTAAAAAAAAAAAAAAAAAAAGTAAAAAAAAGAGCCGATGCAGTCACGTGACGACATGCCGTAGTTCAAAATGGAGACCGTGCGATTTAGTGGCTTCGCTGTTAGCTAGCTAGCTGTTTACAGTGATTACAATATGGCAAATATGACGAACAACGGGATGTTTTAACGATTGAAGTCAGAGTTATTACCTAATCCGAGGAGCACAATTGTTGCCTTTTGATCACAATGAAGCAAAGCTGTTTGTAAACACAGAGCAGAATATTTAAGATAAGAGTCAAGCAGGGGGGGGGATTGTCAATGATCTTGATCTTAAATTTTAGTTGAGAGATCGATATGTCTTTGCGAGAGTTAAAAGTTTGTCTCCTGGGGGTAAGTCAGTTTTGATTTTTCTAATATATATACCTGAGATGTAATATTTTACTGTACATGTATCATCAAAACAACTATCCAGCTCATCTAACAGCTTGTTTTCCCAACTCAAGTGTACGTAATTAGTGTGTAAATTATCATTTTAAGTTAATGCAAATAGTCTTTGTTGAGGGCTAAATCAAAAGTACAACCTTAGTTATGTCAAGAATGAATTACACACAACAGCAGAAGGCACCATTCACTTTATCAGTATCACAAGAACACATTCCTGAAGTGATATCCTGACATCTCCTCCTCTCCATCATCTGGTCATGAGACTGAAGAGGAGCTGTCACACTTGGCCAATTTATCTGTTTCTACGCCTGGTTCTGTTCAAGAGAACCTTGGGTCATTATCCATTATGAATTTAAACATTTCCAAGCATTTACGTGAGCAGATTGTCTGCTTTTCAGTGATATATCACTTTACTGTTAGTGTAAAGTAAGACCTTTGAGTTTCATGCTCTGTTGGACCATACAAGATATTCAGACTGGCCTCTAACAGTCTTCATGCACAAATCCTACTAATCTGATGAACCAAAAGAACACTGAAAGCCTGAAATTTTTTAGTAACTAATTTTTTGCTGCTGTCTCTTTTAAGACATGGCACACACTAATGGCATATGGGCATGTTGAAGCACATGCCCATATGTTCTGTAACAGTATCACAAAATAGATTACTGAAATATCCTGCTCCATCCACTAATAGCACATTTGTTGTGGAAAAAAGTAATTGTAACATCACTGAATTGATTAGACACAATTATTTATCCAAAATCACAATCTCACAAACACGAAAGCTGACTATTTTTTCAGTTTTGTGTAATTGTGAGTTGTGCATCTTTAGGTTTGCAACTGTTAATTGCAGTAAATATATTTAAAGTTGTTGCAGTTGGCTCAGACAGAGAGTACTGAAAATGATCACAAACATAGTAACTAGTATTTACTACTTATAACACTGACTATCCTCTCCGTCCAAGTTAAATTTGTCATCTCCTTTACCTACTAAGAGGTCATAAACCATGTAGATTCATTGTTCCTGTTTAATGTCCAGTAAATGCAGCTTTCTAGAGAAGCAGGAAGGGAGAAAGTACCACAAAAATACATGTAGTAATGGGTCTTGCTATGTTTTCATTTAATTTAATTTCATTTATTTTCATTCCGTACATGACCAAATGAGAAACATTACCAAAGTAACCAAAACAGAATAATAACATAAATGCACCAAAAGTGATAATAAATACAGTAGATAAGATAATAATAAAAAATACACAAAAAATAGGAAATAGATAAGTAAATAAATAAAAAATAATGCACATTTATCAATTTCATGTACGAAAAGGAGTGGGAAGAAGTACAAAAACTTATTCAATCCCACCCTTTTTAAAAAAAAAAGAAAAATAAATAACCATTAGGGCTGCACGATTCTGGTAAAAATGTGAATCGTGATTTTTTTGCTTAAAATTAAGATCACGATTCTCTAAAACAATTTTTTTACCCTAAAAGTATTTATTGCACAAATAAACTTTAACAAAACAAACAAAACAACCTATTCAAAAGGTAATTCAAAATAAAGCATGTGTTTGCACAAGAGCTTTGTTGGAGCATTTCTTTGGCAGATGCATAGTTGTAGTTCTTTAACATTGGTTAGGGGGTGGGGAGGCAACGGCAGTGTTGCATTTGAGGGCGCTTGAAAAAATCTGTGAAGAATGGAAACTTATTTGTGATAAGCTCATGATTAATAATGTTTCAGAATTGTTGTGGGTAGAATTGAGATTGCATGTATGTGTGAATTGAGATCACTATCTTTTAACGATTAATTGTGCAGGCCTAATAACCATATACATAGATCACAGTCTTCCACTTTGTGATTGTTATTTGCCAATTAGAATGACCAAAATCCAAATAAAACTACAAAATATATGCATGTGTTATACATATGCATCTTTGTGCAGTCAGTTTGTAAACACACAAACAGCTCTCCACGAATACACACTTAAACATTTCGCATACATACACCTACAAACCACTTCTTACATGCTTATCCACCTTGTTCTCTCCTATACTTCATAAAAATCAATTGTTTATATAGTTTTGTAAAGTGATAAATATTCTTAATTTCTTTTAACTCTGTATTCAGACTATTCCACAATTTTGTTCAACATACAGAAATACAAAAACCCTTTCTTTTTGTTAGCATCCTTATCATTTTAAATTCCAAAATATTTCTTGTACTGTATTTTTTTTTTCTTTAAAAGTAAATAGTCTTTGTACATTTAGAGGTAATAAATTGTTTTTCGCCTTAAATAAAATTTGTGCTGTCTGCAAATCCACCAGATCTATAAATTTAATCAACTAAGCATTTACTGCTAAGCATTGTATATATTTTGTCCCTGCAGGATACTGGAGTTGGAAAGTCAAGTATTGTTTGGAGGTTTGTGGAGGACAGTTTTGACCCAAACATCAACCCAACAATTGGGTAAGTTTCCTGCTGAGCCTAGAGCCAAAAGTTTGTTTATTTTCCGCCCCATTCCTTGCTGTATACTTTCAAAGTCAGGACAATAAAGTTGACTTGCTGTTGCCATTAATCAACAGACAGATAGTGAATCTCAATTGATTTAGCTAACAGTTTGCTGGTGGTTGTATGTCCCTTCTAAAAAGAAATACTTCCCAGATGGTAAGATATGCATGTTTGGTTTTGGATTTCAGAGTAGTCTCCAGGAGATTTTTTGAGATAATTATTTCTAAATTTTCTATATATTCAAGACATTTTTTTTAAACTCAGACACAGAAGTAAATAACTGACAGGTTGCCAAGAATGAAAATAAGATAGCTCCAGTTATTCTCTAGCTTTTGATAATTATTAATTATCTGGAACCTGGAATAATAATGTCCACAACGTTTGAACATTTTCTTATGATAACAATTTTATTATCGGTATGTATTTTATTTGCTTTGCCTGTAAAAGCTTTTCAGAATAAGAAATTTAAGCTGATATAAGCATCATACGAAGAAGATGAGCTTAAATATAATTTGATTCCAAATCAACACAATAATAATCATTATTGACCTAAACACTATCAGATTCAGTAAGTCATTAAGTATAATGTTTCTGTAAAATCTCTTTATAATCATGGACATCTTTTAATTAAACATTTTCAGATAAACCTTTCTTCTTTCTTTTATCATAATCAGACAAATGATGGTTTCATTGTTAGAATTATGAATACAGTATTAGTTAAACAAAATGTTACAATGTAAATGAACAATGTTTATTGTTTAAAGCTATTCATGTTTTTTTTTTTCCAAGTATCATTCAAAGCAGAATTATCTGCTGTGTAAATCTGTTGTATGTCATTGATCTTGATCATAATTCTCCCCATCAGGGCATCCTTCATGACCAAGACGGTGCAGTATCAAAATGAGCTACACAAGTTTCTGATCTGGGACACGGCGGGACAGGAGCGGGTGCGTAATGTCTACTGAGATATTGAAAATAGCAGTTGGCTCATTAGATGGTCCGCATTGCTTTTATTTAGTAACACAACAGTACAAAGATTTGGTTTGGTTATCAGTTTGACTTATTCCCATGTGATTTTTAACAGAAGTGAAAGAGTTATAAACATGCATGTGTGTGTGTGTGTGTGTGTGCGCGTGCGTGCGTGCGCTACTCCTTAAACCAGCATGTAGGCATGTAAATACTGCAGTTAGTCATTACATCTGACAGGGGGCAACATTTTCCTTTCTATAGGTAAATTCTGCCCCTTCAACAATAACCTAATTTCATTAGTGTTCTTGTTTTAGTCTCTCTTTTTAAAAGATGTTTCAGCTATATTTGTTTTTCTGTTTTGATTCAGCTAGTGATGTTTTTTAAATTTTCACCATTATCCTTCATCTTCAGTGCAGTGTTAATTTGTATGTGTGAACTAAAGAGTACCAGTGGTCTCCTTTCACCTTATTCTATGTTGTCATGCCTGTGAAAAGTGTTGTTAAACTTTAATCACACCACTTACATAATCTTCACAACTGGGTGTCTTTACAGGCAATTTTTAAAAATATCCTTCCACCCAAATACTCGCCTATGATACGCGATAGGCACGACATGTGATATGCAAAAAGAAACAGGATACATTTTGGCATTTGAGCACCATGTCAGCACTTAATCCTGTGAAACTGACACCAGTCCCCAGACAGTTGTAGCGTAAGGAACGGCTTTCTCCTTTGACTCACATTCTACATCCCACTTGCACATCCACATCACTTCCCTTTTTCTATCCATGGCCTTCCCTTTTTTCATGCACAGTCCTCAGTTATTGTAATGTGGTTTCCCTGCTGCAGCATTCCCCAGAGAGGTGAGATAAGATGCCACTTGTCTTTTATCCTCCTTACCCGTGGAGGATTCTGCTTCCTCGCGGCCTGTAGGGGGACGTCTGCACAGTCCTATTTAAGATAAGACCGAGGGATCAACTCAAACTGTCTCAGCCTTCTGACGTCTGCCTCTGCTGTGTCTTATCTGAGAGTCACTGCCACTCCATGTCAGAACGTCTCCCTTTTTATCATCTGTTTTCTTCTGTGAATCTTTCTTTTTTCTCTGATTATTTTGTGCTCTTTATTTTTTTTGCCCCATAATTTCACCTTTTCACACACGTATGACTTTTTGATCTCCCAAGTAGTTCACATCTGTGAGTGGTAGGTTTTGTATGCGGCTCCATGTGCATTTTTGCTGCAAAGCTATTGTGATATCTGGAAGCTTCTCATGGCTTTTCTTCTAAGCTGTATGCAGCTTTGGTCCATCAAACCTGACAAGTTGAGACGGAGAAACATAAAGCCCTCCAAAGCACAAGTATGCAGAGCAGACAGGAAAGCTGTGATTTTATTTTATTTTTTTTAACAATCCATATCTCAGGACGAAACGAGGTTGTGTGGGTACATGTGAGCCCAGCTGTCAGTGGTGTATCCAGCACTCCTCTGCTTTTTCTCACAGAAAACAAGCGAAGAGAACCTGGCATCCTTTTGGAACAGCACCATCCCATGAATTAGACACCCATCTTTTGGTTTCAGCAATTAATCAGCTCTCCCAGGGCATCGCTGGAGTTGTTTTCTGTGTTTCTGTGTGGCCAGACGTCTGGCCTCGCTGTGATTGCTCTTTGGGTTAAAGCACAGATAGACCACACAAGACTGGCGGTGGTGCAGCTCCAACACTTGCCAACAAAACACACAGCGCTCTCGGCAGCGCCTCCGCCAAATATCCCAAGCTGGAATCCCGTTGGACTTGGGGCCAGTAACAACTATAATTATGTGGAATGTGTTCTTTCCTGAGGTAACACTGTCACTCCAAGATGAATAGTTTATTCCATCCTATTGTAAAGGAAAATAGAACTGGCGGAAAGGTAGAGTCAGTCCAAGTGAAATTGGGCTTTTTTTTTTCTCAGATCTGTTTTTCTTTTCTTTTTAAATAAATATCATTACTTAATGTATGACACATGGTTTTATTAGCCTGTTGAAAGCTCCAGTCCAGAGCATGTTGCAAGAAGACGTAAAAGACCATTTCAGGGTTTTTTTGCTGGGAAAAAAAAAAATTAAGAAAGGTACTTATTTGTTGCTGTTTTTAATTCTATAGTTAATCGATAGCTGACTATTTTTAATTGTTCAAACAGTCAAAACACATCAACACTGAAAGGAGAAAAAATGTGAACAAATTATCATTAATTCGAGACAACTTAGTAATACTACAGTTTAATGAGCAGATTTTCTCTTTGTTGCACAACTAAAGAATTTCAATATTTATGTACTACGGGCTGCATTAATCCCAAATATACTTCAATATTCATAATATTAATAGTATAAAAATGATCTTGCGGGTGTTTATGTAAGGTGCAATTACCTCAACATGTGAGTAAATGTATTAACTGAATTCCACAGCAGGACCAGAATGATGGCAAAGGAATTAACATTTTATCTTTTGCCTTGTGCAAGTCTTTCGATGCCGTTCTGGATGTAAGATGAACTTTAATACTTTTAACTGATATGATTGGTGTTAAACTTATTCCTTTCAAATTCACTGTAAAAACCAGTATATTTGAAAATATCACAGCAAGATAACTGATGAAGCCAATGTCTCACCGTGCACTGGAAAGAGTTTCCCCAGCAAATGCCAAATCCTGGCAAACCCTGAGCTTCACAAGCAGCTGTGAATTCAGAGATGTTACACATCTTGTTTAGATTAAGCAGGTCTCTCAGTGACGCGTTGGACTGAAATCAAATATACAATCCTCCATAAATATCCAGGCCCTGACAGGTTTTGACACTTTCTGCTCATCTTTCTCCTGATAGCTTTCACATGTGCGAGGAGGAAAGACGCGCCATGCTTCCATTTTCGACGTAGCCTTTTGGCTTACAGCTGTAGGATAACCAGGCCTCTGGTTTTGAAAATGGTTTTTGATGTCTTAGCTTTGTGTTCTGCTTTGAGTTTGCGTCAGTCTATATGATTGAGTTTAATGAAAGCCCCAGTGATGTAAATTCCATAAGTTTGTGCCTGCGTAATGGATAAACCACAGTCTATGAAAAGCCACAACACTGTTAAATGGTCTGTGGGAGGTTAAAAAAAATCTAATGGTGCAATCTTACTGAAATTATACATTAAGCTGTCTTTTCATGTTCAGTAATAAGGAACTGGCGAGAAATCAAGCTCCTCAAAGATGAGTCATCATTGATTGTTTTGGGGCAAGATTATTTGCATTCATGTTTTTCAGTCTGATCCTGCTCCATTTAATGAAGATTCACATCCACAGTCTCTCCAGATGATGTCAGATCACACAAACAATCTAGTTAAAGCAGAAGTTTGGTGAACAGCTGTAAACCTATCATCTTTGTCTTCAACAGTAGATGAGGATGTTCTCAGTAGAGTTGTTCGTAAATGCACGTCTTTTTACATTTGTTTTTGTTCAATCCCTCCACAGTTTCGTGCCCTGGCTCCAATGTACTACAGAGGTTCGGCAGCTGCCATCATTGTATACGACATCACAAAAGAGGTCATTTTAACTTTTTCTTCCCACCCACAGATGTGCACTTTAGTTGATCTTTTTGCATTTTTTCTCGGATGTTGATCTACATGTGTATTAAAGGAAAAGGTAATCAGTTTCTGAGAAACAAGCGTATAAGAGGATGAATACCCCTCTAATATCCACCCTGGTAAATATAAAGCTACAGCAAGTACACTATATTGCCAAAAGTATTTACTCACCTGCCTTGACTCACATATGAGCTTAAAGGAGCTGTATCATGCTTTTCAAATGTTCCAAAAGTCAAATATAGGCATTTATAAGCTAGATATGTTCCCATCGTTACTATAGAAACTAATTTGATGTTAAATATTAGTTTTTCGATGCATCTAATTTCCAACACGGAAGTAAGATGGCTGACTGTACTGAACCGCGGAGCTCTGGACCAATTGCAGCATCTTTTACGCCCATTTCATGACGTCGCCCCGGAAAAGACACTTATTCTGAAGGGTCACAGAATTGTCTGTAGCACCGGCACCGGCAGCTCTCATGTGGATGTTAGTAGTAAACATTGATGGATAATTCCTCCGATCGACGGGATAAAACAGACCAGCCTGTTATGGAGCTGTATGCGCTCGACCCAGAGTCTGATATGGAGTTTGAAGTACACGCAGTACCACAGAAGTACCACAGAGACCCCTGACAAGTAAGTGAATTAGCGAACAAATCATAGCCTAACAGTTAGCATTGAGCTGAGAGATGTGTTGACTCACCAGTGTTGTTGTTTGTCCATGCGCGTTTTTATAGTAGGAACTGCGTCAGGTTTCAGAAGTAATCCCAGAGAAAAAAACACTTTACTGCCCGAGATTCATGAAGTTGTCAGGAGTGAAGTTCACACACGAAGTTGAGTTTTTTTTCCCTGCTCCTGAAGTTAAAATCCAACCACTTCTGGCAAGTCGATTCATCCAGTACAACAAATATACACTCCCACGCTGAACATAACCACGCTAAACGTAACTGCATTTTTCCCAACTTGCTGTCCCCTAGAGCTTAAAAAAAAAAGAAAAAAAAAAAGAAGAAAATTCTCCTGAATCTGGAGAAAACGTCTGTTAGCTGATGGCTGCTTGTCTCTGAGGAAATCTTCCTGCAGGTGTTAGTTTCTTCCTCAGAGAGTGTGGATATGATTCTCTGAGTTTCTGTTCAACAGAGGGCGTCTTGCTACGGTACTGAGCGTGCGCATTTGGACTTTCGTGATTGGTGCCACGTTCATACGTAACGCGGTGGGTAGTCAGCCGTTTGCAGGGAGGTAGCGCTTGGTTTAAATATTCATGTAGATTACTCAAATATGCATGAATGAAGAAAAATAACGATTTAAATCATTTCTTGATAAGGAAATAACACACTGACATGCTGAAAAGCTCTTAAAAGTCCATTTTTCATGATAGGGCTCCTTTAAGTGACATCCCATTCCTAATCCATAGATTTCAATATGATGTTTGTCCACCCTTTGCAGCTAGAACAGCTTCAACTCTTCTGGGAAGGTTGTTCACAATGTTTAGGAGTGTGTTTATGAGAATTTTTGACCATTCTTCCAATAGCGTATTTGTGAGGTTACACACTGATGTTGGACGAGAAGGCCTGGCTCTCAGTCTGCGCTCTAATTCATCCCAAAGATGTTCTATCGGGTAGAGGTCAGGACTCTGTGCAGGCCAGTCCAGTTCCTCCACACCAGACTCTACCTTCCAGGTCTTTATGGACCTTGCTTTGTGCACTGGTGCACAGTCATGTTGGAAGAGGAAGGGGCCAGCTCCAAACTGTTCCCACAAAGTTGGGAATTGTCCAAAATGTCTTGGTATGCTGAAGCATTCAGAGTTCCTTGCACTGGAACTAAGGGGCCAAGCCCAGCTCCTGAAAAACAACCCCACACCATAATCCCCCCTCCACCAAACTTCACACATGGCACAATGCAGTCAGACAAGTACCGTTCTCCCAGAAACTGCCAAACCCAGACTTGTCCATCAAATTGTCTGATGGAGAAATGCAATTCATCACTCCAGAGAACGCCTCCACTGCTCTAGAGTCCAGTGGTGGCGTGTTTTACGGCACTGCATCCCACGCTTTACATTGCACTTGGTGATGTATGGCTTGGATGCAGCTGCTCGACCATGGAAACCCATTCCATGAAGTTTTCTGTGCACTGTTCTTGAGCTGATCTGAAGGCCACATGAAGTTTGGAGGTCTGTAGTGATTGACTCTGCAGAAAATTGGCGACCTCTTCGCACTGTGTGCTTCAGCATCCACTGACCCTGTTCCATCAGTTTACGTGGCTTACCACTGGGTGGCTGAGTTGCTGTCGTTCCCAAATACGTCCATCTTCTTATAATACAGCTGACACTTGACTGGAATATTTAGGAGTGACAAAATATCATGACTGGATTTGTTGCACAGGTGGCATGCTATCAGTTCCACGCTGGAATTCACTGAGCTCCTGAGAGCGACCCATTCTTTCACAAATGTTTGTAAAAACAGTGCATGGCCAAGTTTATACACGTGTGGCCATGGAAGTGATTGGAACAACTGATTCCCATAATTCAGATGGGAGCAAATACTTTTGGCAATATAGTGTGTAGGCAGTTAGCTTCAGATGGGAAGGCATAAACTGGAGAAAACAGAGGAAGGGACAAAGTGGTGTAAAGGCAACATGATGTTTAGACATTTATGAAACCAAGACACAACATGTTCGGTAATGAATGGGCTCTGTGCATGACTCCACTACTTCCTGAACTTAAGGTAGCTCCTTTTTTTTTACCGTCTTTCATCACTGGACGAACTGATTAATCCAGGTGTGCCTTACCTCAGTAACTGGTCAGACACACCTGGATTAATCAGTTTGTCCAGTAATGAAAGACGGTAAAAAAAAGGAGCTACCTTAAGTTCAGGAAGTAGTGAGTCGTGCATAGGGATGTAACGATTACCTGTAAAATGGTTAACCATGATAAAATTACCAATGATTAGTAATACCGTTCCAAATTTTGATTATCATTAAAACTGTGACTGATTACTGCACTCCCAGTGATGCTGCTCATTGGCTGGAAAAACAGTAGCAGTCCGAGTTTGCAATGTTTAATGCATTGGACAGCTCTCTTGACATTTTTCCCTCTTTAAAAAGGAGAAAGAAAACATTTAGATCCATTTTGGATATTTTTTAGGATGCTGGGGGGTATTTCTATAATACCGCGATAAAAATGCTAACCATGATCATTTTGGTCACAATACCCATGATATTGAATTTTCATATCGTTACATCTCTAGTCGTGCACAGAGCCTATTGTAGGGATTGGCGTAAGCTAGCATAGCCAGTTGATGTGTACACTTTTATTTCTTATGTTGAAGTCGTTCCCCCTCATATAGCGTCTTTGAGTTCTTTTGAAAAGCGCTATATGAATCTGATTTTTATTATTATTTATGCATGTAGGGGGGAAATTGTAGTTCAAAACAATATAACGCTATCAGAACAAAAATTATTTTCTAAATCTACAATGACTAATTTAGGTACAGTCCCTGTCACCTAATGCTTGCTTTATTAGAAAAAAACAAATCAAAACAAACTTGTTTCCCCACAGTGTTGTACTATTCCTGAAACTCTCATAGGAGAGATAAGCTGTCTGCCTGTGTGCTGTTACGCCTGTATAACATCTTGCTTACCTGTGCCATCAGGAATCCTTCCAGACACTGAAAAACTGGGTGAAAGAGCTTCGTCAACATGGCCCTCCAAATATCGTGGTCGCCATTGCTGGAAACAAATGTGACCTTTTGGACGCCAGGTGAATTTTAGCAAGACTTATTATAGTATGCGGTGTGGATTATGCTGGTATGAAGCATGATAATCATTCCTTATTTACAGCCAATGAGCGATGGTTTTTCACAAAAAAATATTACAGATGCAACCTTTTTTTTCCCCATCAGAATCACATTTAAGGCCTGGCTTAGAAATGTCATAAATCATGTAATCCTCTACAGAAATGAAAAGTAGGCAACCAGATATATTCATTGGATTGTGAAATCATTCACATAGTGGATGTAGAGAAATATTTGATGGCTATCAGGAGTCTGTACTCGCATTGCAACATAATGCTTTTGTGATATCTCCAATATTTACAGGGAAGTGCCAGAAAAGGATGCCAAGGACTATGCTGACTCCATCCATGCCATCTTTGTGGAAACTAGCGCCAAGAATGCCATTAACATCAACGAAGTGTTTATAGAGATAAGTGAGTCTGTTTTTTGTATATTTGGTGGAGCTGACCTTAACAACCTCAGGTTCAAGCGTTAAACAACTAAGATAAGAGTTTTATTCCTTCATTTTATAGCATTTTTTTTAAAGTCATTCAGCAATCAGGAAAATATTTGTTGGAAATGTAGTAGAGTCCATTTAACCGTGACATGTTGACAAAAAAACCTAAAGCTGCTGTTGTGGGAACACAGTTTAAATGTGTCAGTTTGTTATTTTGATATGTGTTCAATCTGAATTTGATGCAGATAACAAAGTTATAAAAAGTTAGGCCAAAAGCCTGTTTATCTGGCATCACCTCATCTTTTAGTGACCCTTCATAAGAGTTGACAAACTATGGTACAGCTTGCTGTAGTGTTAAAGTAAAACCATTTCCCTTCTTTTAAGATGTCAGCTGCTCATCAGCTCAGGACTTATTTAACGCTATTTTAACATGCCACATGATTTTGAACCTATTTAGGATTCATGCTGTTATAAAAACATGCAGAATGTGTTTCAGCCTCATCCTGCTGAAATGAGTAATTATATTCATGGTTGCATGTTTTGCTACAAAACTTGTATAGACTGTTCAGCTGCATCAAATTGTCGGTCTGTAACAATTTCTGGAGTCAATTATGTTGGAGGAAGAAAGCATCCCGAAAGGCCACCCATCCATATCAGTAAAGTCATGCAAAGGAAACTCATTCTTCTCCTGAAAACCTCATTCTTCATCATTGACTTTCGTCTGGTAACATCTTCACTGATATTTATTGCCCTCTGGCTTCACCTCTCCCAGATTTGCTCTCCAGATTTACTTCTTTTGTTTATTTGATGGTTTCATGCACCATTGCCTCTTCTTACATTTTTGTAATAAGGATGATTCTTCATTTCTCAAATGTGTACTTTTAAGAATCTTTATAAAACAGCATCCACAATTACAAAATCCTTAACTGTCACCTAATTTTTCTCTGAACACTGGTGTTCTACTTTATTCCTTTGATGGCATTAATACAGCTTTTGTAGGGACCCTTTGTGCAAATATATTGAAATGGTTCATTCTAACGCAATAAAACAACAGTAACATTTTTTTTCTTGAACATCTTTATTTTTAGACCCTTTACCTCAGTCCATCTCAAACAAGAGTAAATCCAAAGAGGGTGCTGTACTCTTGTTTTTTGATTGTTTAATTGTTTGTTTTTAGCATGACGTAACTCCTCAGTCTTTTGTTGTGTCGGCCCAGCCTTGGCATCAAATTCAAACTTAAGACATATTTTAGAAAAAGGAAAAAAAAGGTTGTGAACAGTTTGAAACATAAAACGGATGCTTGGATGCTTACAGCTGGTATTAAAACGTGTGTACCGGTGTTTGTGCGCCCATGCAGGTAAACGCATCCCCGTTGTAGACGCAGCCGGAGCGACCTCAGGGAAAGGATTCAAATTGGGACGACAAGCCTCAGAGTCTCGCAGAACGTGCTGCTGATGATGCTGGTGACTGTCCCCAACGCAACCTGTGACCTGACCTTTACCCTCCCGCTGTGCTCCCTTCAGCTTAAAGCCCGAACACAACTCTCACACACCCCACATTCACCAACACCCAGGCGCAGCAGCACTATTCTTGATGGCAGCAACAACACGCTTTTATGACACTCAACAACAGTAAATGATCTTGAAAGTGCTGGCAGGACAAACACTTAAGGTTTACTGAGCATTGACAAACCGCTTACAATGATACATTCATGCATCAGCAAAAAAAAAAAAAAAAAACCCTCATATGTGTAACTCTCTCAGCTACCATCTGGTGTATCATAGCCAGAGCTTCAAAATGTCCTACTGATGCTGTAGGTACACAAGGCATTCATACTTTACATTTGTACAAATTTACTCTTTTTCAACCCAAAAAATGCATGAAGTGATTTCATCTCACCTTTTCAGAGGTTGTAAGTTATTCTTTTCTCTTTCTTTTTTGCTAGAGAAGGGTGTATCTCTATATATTAACTTCATGAAGAAACCATCTTCAGTGATATTTATGGAAGGTTTTGAAGAGGGATGCTGATTTTATCAGTCACATAATTAGGGCTGTGAATGTTTAATTTAAATCCTGTTTGTGTATTTTCTGTTTCCATCGAGACAAAATACAAGAGTTGTTATTTAAACCACAATCACATGGCAAAAGATGCAGAAATGAGATTCATGCGGGAGTGTACTTCCTCTATACTGAGGAAATGCTCCAACATTATTGAAAATTGATACACCTACAGTCTCCACGCAATAAATTTGTAGCTGAAGCCAAGGGATGGTCACTTAGATAAATGTGGAGACAGTTATGCTAATCTGTTTTAACCAGCCTTTTGTTTGATGGACCTAAACAAGCGTGGTTTTGTTCTTCTCATGTGACTCAGAAAGTGAAAGCACTTTTAAATTTCCTTTTATTCTGACCTTTGCGAGTTTTCTGTCTTTGGCTTGAGGGATATTTTGATTTTCACTTATTCCTGAGACTCACAAGTAATCACCAACAATTAGTCTCTGTGATCAGAAGGATCTTACAATCAACATTAGCCAGTGTTTAATCTGAGATTTCAACTTAATTATTTTGTGATAACACTCCCAGCTCCTTGCATCTGTTCCACATTTCCCCTTTCCAATCACCGAAGATGAATTATAAGACTCCTGTGTGTAATGTGCCCTCTGCCGCAGCGAATCCTGCCAATGTTCGCCGGTGAGCCGCCCCCCGTCTTTAGTCTTTTGCCGCTACTTTGCAGCAGTAAAACAAGGGAGGCTGATTTTTGTGAGGGCTTGCCAAATTCTTAATTGTCCCATAAACATTTTTCATCCTTCCTTTTTTCACTTAATCAGCACCAGCTCTCACATCTAGTGTTGTTTTACTACTTGGCCCGCGATGAAAACGTGAGATCTGGAAACTAGGCCTCATTCAGAGGAAACGCGTATTTTAGAGCACACATCTCACGTTAGCAGAAGTTTTATAGGTGGAGAATCAGACGTGGCGCTTTGTCGACATGCTGACCCTTTACTGAACCTCAGTCTCCACTCTGCTCTGAATTACTGTAGCTGCTTTGTTCCAGAGTTAGCTTTCTGATTTAACTTTTTTTTCTTCACTTTTTTGTGCCTCATTCAACAGAACTGCAGGTCCTTACTGCTTTTAATTGCTGTGTAGCATATAAGTACTTTCACAAAGCCCTTAGATTTCCTGTATCTGATTTTGAATCTGATACTCATTTAGCTTTCATGCTGACTTAATCTGACACAAGTCACAGTTTTATGTCTGTCTGTGTCTCTTTTAGCTCACAGATCCCTACCGAATTTATTAAAAGTGGAAAATATCAATTCCTCCAAAACTTTGCTTCATAAGGCTGCAGTTCCACATTTATAAACATGAGTTTTGTGCTTTGTTACCAGCATAAACAACTAATTCCCTCCAAGCATCTTCAGTGCAGATGTTACAGATGAGTTGTGCTCAAATCAGTCCTTTTTTTTTCCAGGATTTTCTGTCAAGTGCAATAGATTTCATTGGAAATATGACTTATTCCACATGATCTCGTCCCCTCAGCCTCCATCAGATGGTACTTACAAGTCACATCGATCTAGTTTTATGCCTATTTGATGATGGTTTTGGTTCGATGCAGTTGATCAAATAAACAGTGTGAAGGAGCCGGCCTTGTCTCCCGAAAACCTGAGAAAATAAACTTTTTTTTTTTTTTCTCTTTGCTGTCTTTGATAAATTATCCAGCACTACATCATTATACAGTAGCAGCTTAGTTAGTCTTTACCACAGCTTCAGCAAATGTTTTGAAAAGGGACAACACTTTGGTATCTTGAAAGCTGCACTTTGTATTAATTGGCCCATAGTGCTAACTCTGTCTGCAGGCTGTTATTATCTCTGTGGAATAACTCAAAAAATTAATCCTGAAAAGCATCTTGACTTCTCTACATGCCTTGATCTTGTTTCAGGGTTTTTCTCAATTCTTATTGCTATGAAGATCGTGGTGCCAAAGCCGTTTTACCACACCACACATAATTAACCCCCTTTTTTATTGCTGAAAATGCTGATATCATTTACAGTGCTGATCACATGAAAAGTTTAATAATTGTAATACAAATGCTTCCCTTTTTTGAGAAGAGAAAGCATGACATTAACAATGTGCCAGTAGTTTTGCATTAGAAAAATTATATCAAAAGTCTTGGGCTGGCCCTGGGAATGTGATTAATCTATATTATGTATCTTTTACAGTGTAGATATATGCCATGAGATTGCACACAAGTTATAGACTATACTGCTATTCCTTTTTCATTTGTGTGAATGCAATATATCTGTACACCATTTGCAGTAAAACTATCAGCATTGTAGTTGCGACATTTAGCTTTTTACTATGTTTCATACTGGTTGTATCTAAATGCCTGAAAACACTTGTTGCAGTGTAATTCCAAATGTGTTAATAAAAAGGGAAATTGTCATTTGTTTACTAATAAAATTGACAAAAAAAATTCTATTTTTCTTTTGAGTGCAAGATGAAGGACGGCTGAATGTTTGAGCATGCAATGTCATGAAGTACAGTGACAGTGTTGTTTAGTGATTGGCTGTGTTTTCCAGTTGGCAGCCAGCTGCCTGGCTATATATACAAACATGACACTTGAGATATGTGTTTGACAGGCAGAGGGCTTTACACCTCACTGTAAGTTGTGCTGAAGGAGCAGAAAATCTACTTGATGACCTTGTTTCCCTTCAAAACCCTTATACAGTGCTGACATAGGGTTGCACATCTTAAAAATGGCAAATCATTCTCTTTGCCATCTTCAAAACCTGCATTTTTCATTATTTTTTGCAGGATAATAAGCATGTAATAATGAAATTACATCAGTCTTGGCATCAGTTGTTAGAATAAATGTAGCAGTGTGCAAAAATATGGTAAACCAGGCAAAAACAATAAAAGACTATCTGACAGGTAATAATTTATTTGACTTAGTTCATTAGAAGTAAACCAAATGAAGAGTTCCAATTACACAGATTAACCGATATACTGCACAAAGAATGAGCATGTTGTACGTTCCACTTTATGTTGCTGAAATGTTATTTTTGCCTTGATTCTGGCTTGTTGAATTAATAAAAGTAATGAGGCTAAATAATCCAGACGTATGTTCAGGTGAGCAGGAAACCTGTCTGTTTTATTAATTGTATTTCTTTTTATCATTAGAATAATAATGTTCTTCAAAGTGGCTGTTGATGAAGTCTCTCCTAATAGATACAGAAACGTTATAACAAAAAAACTGAACCAAAGGTCTGGGACAGGAAAAAACACTTATGGTGCTATTTTGCCAAAATTCTTTTATCAGGAATCACAAACTACATGAAAGACATGCAAGTTTGCAATGAACTTCCTTAAATTTGTTCTTTTTAAGGTAACATTGTGTAAAGTTAAGCTAAAAGCTTCTCCTCTCCCTACATCACATTATTTCATTTTTAAAAAAGGGAACAAAAAACTTCAGTCTGTCTATAGTGACATGTATTACACAAATGAAAACCTTTACATAATCCCCAAATATGACATAGATGTCCCTTATTTTCCTAGAAAAAAAAATCCATCCTTGTTAAGACTTTCTTTTTCCATTTTGATGTGGAGAAATGGCGTATTTCTGACTCCCTGCCAAATGGCTGAGGTCCTTGTCCTGTTTGTAAGGGTGAGCTTAGCCACCATTCAAAAAGCATTTTCAACTGTTTTAAGGAATTCACCGAATCTCAGAAACTTTTGATGTAATTGGGCCTTGTTCTCTAATCAAATCAACTAAACAGGAAATCTCTGTAAAGGTGAACCTAATACTGTCCTCTGAAACAGCTTGGTTTGGTTTAAAAAGTGATTTCCTTAGGGTTACAAATCAGGACTGTTCTTTTAGGGTTAAAACAAAACTATGGTTAGGACTAAAATAGATACTTTGTGTTGGACCACTTTCATGTTAATGGATGCCATTTTTACACCTAACATGCCGCTTCTGTCACAACCACTAGATGTCAGATAATCTTTATGTTGTTTGTTTCTGGGAGCACGAACAAACGACCCACAGTTTCATTTTTTATACTTAAGATCTTGATTACACATTTCACACTCTTCTTAGAGCCAGGGCTGCAGGAGGAACTCATTGGCAATCAATTGGTGGTCAGGCTGTGCCCATGGGCCACAGCCTTTTTGAGCTACATAGGACCATCCTCCTTGGAATCCACTACCTGGAGCTGTGGTCATAGGTTTCAGTTCTGATCTTCAGTTGATGAAACTGGCTATAAAGACAAAAAAAAAAAGTCTTGTGTTTGGGAGAAATTTCCTGTTTCCTCTCTTACAAATGATGTCATGACCCTCTAATTACAGTTTACAGGGACTCCACACGTTGTTTGAGATCCAGGTACCTAAAAGTTGTCAAACCGGTTAAGTGCTACTAATATGCTGATACAAATGTGAATATAATTAGACTTAATATTTTGTATAGGCTAATAAAGTCAGTCACATGGGACAGTTGGTGAAAAAGCACTATCTGCACTTTCTGTATTTAGTTTGATATATTTTATTCTACTTACTTTTACAATTAAAATTACAATTTATGGTTTTTGTTTGGTTGGTTTTTACATGATGATGTACTGATTCTGAGCTACTCCCCACCTGCTAAGGGTGATGGTTAGTAAACTGATGCTTTGTGATAACATAATGGTGATGCTGAGTAAATTGGTACTTAGTGACAATAGCAAGTTGCTATTAGCCACATCTTTATGCTGTGTTCAAGTCCTTTAAAAGCAAAGAGGGTGATCGCTCAACCTGCCCTGGGTGCATCCCTGGGCATAGCCCCCCTCACACCTCCTCCCCCCTCCCCACCGGGCGACTATGCAGAGGCAGTGACGTCACCAGGCTGACTCCCTTCCTGCTGCATCACAGCAGCCTTTAGCAGCTCGAGTAGCACTTGTGACCGGCGGGACGGGATATCCACCGCTAATTCATTGATAAAACAACCCTGCTGACGTTGCAGCATTCAACAACATCCTAACACGGGGGTAACCGACAGGAACTTGTTGCAGTGCGATAACCCCGCTCCAGCTGTTGGGATATGGCCAGGCCGGAACAGGTTCTGCTCTTGGAGCCTCAGCACGAACTGAAATTCAGAGGTAAGAGGGGAGGGCCCGGCTGTGGACGGGAGGGGTGGGGGGAGAGCTGCCTCTGCCAGCACGGTTAGGAAGTGGGGGGTTGTCCACTGTTTGGACAGCCAAACCAGAGAGAGGCTGCAGTACACATTTTGAATTTACTGCTTTATCCTGGAGAGACAAGGACTGCTCTGAAAGGACGGCAGGTCATCTGACAGCTTGGCCGTTAGCTAGCTGGATTAGCTTTGGAATGCTAAGTTAGCCAGGCCCTGTCAAGCATTTATCCTGCAACAACTGCTTTTAAAGGAAGTTACTCTTTAATTGGCAAGACGTGAAACGCATATCTTCTTGACAATAGCGGGCATTGTAAGGCTCTGACAACATACTTCTTCCTGACCATATCATTGCACTTAAGCTATAACGTCTATAGCAATCTTAGCTAACTACCATTAGCCTGCTCTCTGATTGGCTGTCTCGCTCTACCGGCCAGCCAGCTGTCATCTTACAACTTGACAGCTCACAGGACGGAATTACTGGGCAACTGCTGCTATTTAATACCATTAACATTCCTGACACCCTTATCGTTTGGACGTTATAATCAGTAACAGTGAGCTTGGCATTTGGTTGCAAGATGTCACGGTGCTTTAGGCCTGAATAATGTTACATAAACACTTACAATACTGTTGTATGTCATTTGCAACAGATTAAACGGCAGATACAGAGTTGAAAATATTAAACTTTTTTCCTCGGGACCGGGAGTCTGATGGATAGCATGCTATTTTATTTGCTTAACTCAGGCAAATGACTTATGCAGAGTGTATTAATAGATCACCCACAAGTCTAAAAAAATAACCTGGATAGTGATTTTTTATTTTTATTTTTTTTGTGAAGCCCAAAGCTTGTTTATTGCATTTAAGAAGCCTACTAGCAGTAACAACAAAAAATGTCAGCCACTACACTTCAGTGCAGTTTGGGTTTTGCTGCTGCCATCAGCTTTAGATATAAGCTCATAAAACTGATTTGACTGATCACTTAAGTGTGTTACTTGATAATGGCCAAAAGATTCTTTTGGTCAGTACTGAGATGTCAATAATTTAAATGATTATTATTTAAACAGAAATGTATTTGATCACACTTCTATATTAGACATACAATGATGAGTTGGTAATGTTGTTTGATTGAAACAACGTATGCTTTGTATTCAATACTTAAATTCTCAGCAAAAATATTACCTGATTTGCATCCCTTAGCTACAGTGAGGACACATTTGTGTCATGTGTTAAGTTCTCAAAACTGATGTTATGATTGATCTATTTTTAGCAGATAGTAATTGAAGCTCCACTGTTTTCCCGCTAATTACATCAGCGTTTTATTCATTTAGCCAAGTCAGGTCCAAATGTGATCTCCTTGGTTATTACTTTCTATTTTTCACTCAGAACACAGCCTCAAGAATAGACCATGGTTCTGTCTGATATGTAGAATTAGAAACTATGCTCAGATAATCAATTTTTAGAGTTTGTTTTTCAGCAATCAAACCACAAGGTCAGTTTAAACAGAGAGTTAAAAGATAAGACCATGAAATGGAATGAAATGAATGTTTTAGTCCGCCAGTAATTTCCTGTCTTCTCTGCCCTCCCTGGCACTCAGCCTTAGATCCATTTTTCTTGAATGCAAACATTGAAGAAGGATTTTTTAACTGTTTTTTTTTTTCTTTTTTTAAAGAAATGGAAGCTCATTTTGGCCAAACTCAGTGACTACTTACAACATTCGGACAGTGTGTGGTCGATTGACTTGTAACAAAATATGCCCATCAGTACAGGGATATGGTTAATTTAGTTTTTGTGAACATCTATTACCTAAATGGAGTATCCTTTATCAAGCTTCAGCCACACATTTGATGCCTAATGTATTTTTATTTCTTTTTGTGGGATTTGTTGACACTTAATCAATTATGTTAAGAATTTATTTTTGACCAGTGACCTGCTTTCATACTGAAGGACTAATGTTATAGTAGTAACTGTAAGCATGTTCTTTTCCCCACAATATGAATGAAAATGAGCATGTCACATTAGGGATATGCAAAATGAAATTAAAGATGCCTCAAGAAAAACTCAGTAATTCATTGATTTATTTATTAAGCATATTATCTAACTGCATAGGGTGTTAAACAGATGAACTAAGTGAAAGAGCAATATTTCTTGTGAGGGTAATTTCAAGGATAAGATCAGTTTTCAAGATATTTGGAGGTATGTTAAGCCATCTTGGAGCCCTTGTTCTAGTTTTTTTCTGTGGACTTAAGATGTCTCAGTATCTTCTTTCTTTAATCCCACACTGACTATGATGTTAAGACTTGGCTGAGAAGGCTATAACGTCCCTTGCAAGAATTCATTCTCCTTCTTCTTTGTGGTTCTTTATGATTGTGGATAAGAAGTAAATCCTATAACTTTAAACTTTTGCACATTATTTTGTATCAAGTATGTAATCACATGTGTTAATGCTTGGTTGTTAACAAGACAGAAGGATTTATGTATCTTAGTACTAGACACTACCACAAATCACATGCATACACTCAGGCCCAAAGTAATATGTAGGCAGGCGGTGTGAAACCTCAGGAAATAAAGAGTAGGTCTGTTAGCCTCAACTTGGCTCCAGCACAGACCATCTGTGGACCAAATATTCTTAAATGTTAGGCACTGGACTTTCTCAGCACTTAGACATTTACATAAGTGTCAGGGTAATATAAACAAAACTTCACCAAAAACTTCTATCTGCTGTTAATAAAATCCACTCTCATATCAGGGCAGCTTCAAACATCAGCTTCTCATAATAGTTTTTTTGCCTGTCATTTGTGGTTTCAAGAGTGGATGCTGTCCTAAGAAACTCTCAGGAAGTAGTAGATCAGGTGTACGGGAGTCTGTGTGGCTTGAGTCCCTTTCATTAAAATCCTTTAGATATTGAGCCAAGCTTGTGAAGGTCTGAATTTCCTCTCTGTCTTTGCTCAACAGGGAAGGGAAGTGTCAGTTGCTGAGGATGTTTGCCGAGTTGAAACTATATCTTGAATCTGGTGTATGTGCTAATTCTGATGTTGCACTATGTTTTTGTGCAGTGAGTGCTGCTCTCAGCAGCAAACTATGTCCCCACCATAACAGCAACTGTGTTGAGCGAATTTGTGGTATAGTTACAGAGCTGTACTTAATCAGAAATTTTGGCCTGTAGTGTACATGTGGTTTGTAATTAGGCCTGCTCGATTTTGACAAAAAACCTTACTGCGATTTTTCTTACAAAAATTGCAATTGCGATTCAGTTAGCGATTTCTACATTTGAAACTTTCAAATGCATGACACTAAAAATTTTGAATGAAAGAAGTCGTTACTTCTACAAAATAGTCTTGAACAAGTTGACATCCTTGACAACAATATACAATAATTAAAAACTATTTATGTTGCCAGCATCTTTCTCTGGCTTTTGTCTGATGTTGAACCTGAGAAATCTCTAACAAAAACTGCACAGTGATTGAGGTTGTTCAATGTTTTGTGATTACTTTAAAGTGATTATCGTTACTAATTACTTTTCTAAAAAGTAACAGCGTTTATAAGATTTACAGCTTTGTAAAAAGAATTACTTGGAAAGTTATTATTCTGTTGCTTTTATGTTGAATTATTCATGATAAAGTGAATATTAGAGCTCACTAATGAATGAAATGGAAACTTAAACTTTTTGCTCATAGTGTAACGCCACTTGCAGTGTTTGTTGTTAGCTGCTGACAGCAGCCGGTGCACACAAACTCGTTTTCCATCACCATTTCTAATTAGCCAGCAAGCCAGGAACGCAGGGCTTGACCATTTTTATTGGGGAATAGGTTTGTCGTTCAAATGTAAGAGATGGGAAGAAAATGACCTCAGGCTCACGAGGTTAGGTTAATGCAGTAGTTAAAACCTCAATATCCATGCGATTAAGGTCAATCGTGCAGCCCTATTTGCAATTGTAGAATAAAACTAAAAAAGTTTTTTGAATAACAAATACTGATTTCATTTTTCATTTTTTCATTTTTCAGAAGTTATGTGTTCTGCTTCTCTTCAAGGAATTTTTTTTTTATCATCTCAACATTTTTAAAAAACATTTTCAGGCTGTTAAAATAAATTTTGACTTTCTTCATAGACATCCTGTATGACCAATATTTTTCTTTTTGATTATGTTAAAGATGTGTTATATAGGCGCTTAAGCTCCTCAAGCAAATGAACTACCGTAGCTATGTTCTTGTTAGAGCTTTCTGGAAAGGTTGGAGTGACTAACCGTTTCCAAGTAGTAGCTATTGCTACACAGTCAATACCTAAACTGTTGCCAGAAATAAGAGAGGTGGCTAAGGAAGAAAATATGTAGGATGCTTACACAGAGTACTTCTCCAGTTGGGGGGTTGTTAACAAGGATCCACACTCAACAAATTGTGTAATTTGTTGATCAACTTAAAGGGGGATATTTAGAGTATCTTAAGGGCCAATGCTTCAGCCAGACTAGAGGTGTGTCTTTTTCTTACAGTTTGTATTCATTAAAAAGCTCTCAGGTTTTCTTGTTTTTGTCAGTGACACACACATCTGGAGAATAATTTCATTATTGTTTAATTTTGGGATAAAGTAAAGTATTGTGCTTATTCCTCCTTTAGTGCAATTTGAATTCAAGGGTAGTATCTATACTTTTACATATTTGGGGGCCTTTGGATCCAGCATTTTATACAGCGGCTCATGTACTCCTGGTACTGTGCACCTGGTATTTGTCTTCCAGTTTCCAGAAAAAAGCAAGTCCACTCTGAGCTTTGCAAAGTTGCTTCAGTCTCTTTGCCAGAAAAGAAGCACAAGACATATTGGTGTAGATGTGCTTGACTGTTGAATCTGCATATTTTAAAAAGACATGAAAAACAATTAATTGAAATGGACAATGAAATAAAGTTTACAGGATAAAATGTAAGTCAGTGATGATCCTACAGAACCTAACAGCACCTTTTTTTTTTCTTTTTTTTTTTTTAACAACAAAAGTTGCATTTTTACCCTTATACCAAACTCTATCTCTGTGTGTTTTTACTGTTTTAGCTTCCTGTTTTTAATGTTTTTCTCTGTCTGTACAGTGTCCTTGGGTGTTTTGAGAAGGCACTTTTAAATAAAATGTATTATTGTTATTATTAATGTATTCATTTTATAATAAGTTGACCCAAATCCATCTTGTAGATTATCATTATTCTAAACTTTACAAAGTCTAAGTCATTGAACTCCAATATATGTATAGACTGATGATAAAACCATCAAAACCAGTTTTATTCACTATCATTGTGGAGAATTTGGCGTTGACTGATGAAAAAAATGTATTGTAAGATGCATTGAAGCATAGCTAGCTCAAGTGGAAAAGCTAAAGGCTTCTGAAAAGTGTCTTTCGGCACTATATTTATCAGTGTATGACCAGTAATTTGAGAGGAATTGGAGATATTTCATTTGGGTTCACAAAACAACAAAGTCCTGGAGGCATTTCCCTCAGGGGCCCTCTTATTGAGGAGTGATTGAGCTTTTTGGGTTGACGTGTATAAATATGAAGTTAGTTACTGGACCACAGACAATACATTGCCTTACAGTATGTATGTATTATATGTGTGAGTCAGGTATGTTTCAGTTCTCCTACAATAAATTTGAGTGGTGGTTCCTATCAACTGAATTAATTTTCTGGTTATCCCTCCTGCTTAATCTTTCTCGTGTTTAGCTGTTTTTTCAGATATTATTCTAGGTCCAGAAATACCATGAGTGTGGCATACATTGGTCAATAAATTGATATGCGGGGACAAGAATAGTGAGCTAATTAAATGCCTTAGTCAACCTATAACCATTGTGTATCATAAAAAGGATTTTTGTTTCCATTTTTTGTCCTGAACTGACTGCAATGAAAAGGTTTAACATCAATAACCTCTAATGGGCATTCAGGTTTAATCAAGACAAACCAAAATAATTTGAGCCAGTGGCACAAATAACAGCCCAACCTAAATAGTCATAACTGAAATTATTTACAGTCACAGTGCAAATGAAGGCAGTAATGCTGCTTCAACGTTGGGGCTCACATCTGATGATGTCATATCAGTGGTCAAACCAATCGTGTGACTGTTTCCTCTGAAGAACCTCGACGTGAGAATGAACAACCCGCTGCAGCTCATGTAGTCCGGTATCACCACAGTAGGCTGGAATATATTTTCTGTGGACGCATGCGTCAGCGTCAGGGGCGTTTGAGTACATACCTGCTGCAGCACGCAAGGAGCACACGGCGGCCGAAGCGCTCGACACTGGGTCTCCGCGGTCTGGAGTCCTGTTATTTACAGTCTCTGATGGAGACACGGAGACAAACACTTGTGCTGCAACAGTTTAAGGTAAACTGTTGTTTGCGGAAATGCAGAAAATGCGCTGTGTCCTTTCAGTCTAACAGCGCTGTAGTCCTCCTATAGCTGACATGTTTGCATCCTTTACGTGTGGCATATTTGGGATTGTAAAAACTTTATTGTCTAGCACATAGCGACAGAACTCACGACAAAACACCACAAAGACATAAAACTCATACTAGTGAGCACGTGTCTATTCTGCTTTGTTTGTTTGCTTGTTTTCTAAGTTTAATTGGTGTAAATGAGAGTTTTACCGGAGCAGATTCAAAATGACAATGACGTCATTGATCGGATCAGTGAATGAAAAGTTAAGGACCGATCAGAAAATTTGAAAAAAATGTGAAATATCGGCCATTCCGATCAAACCGATCTGATCGGTGGAAAGCCTAATTTCAGTAGTTTAGATCGGACCAGACAGGAAGTCAGACATGAGATTCAGTGTAAAACATCCGGAAACTTCCAAACCAAAAGCCACCGTGCAGATTTTAAACTGCTGAACTACAGTATATGAACATAACATCATCTCCGTGTCCACAAGGTTTCAGTGAAATAAGAAATCATGACACACAAACGTGGGCAAAATTAACCATTTGCATGAGAATTACAGGCGATCTTGCAATCCCTCCCATGATTCCGTGGTGTCACGGATCTAGCAACAGCTGGTGCACTCGCGGGTGCGCTCGTGGGCGTTCAGTGCATGGTGTAAATGCTCGTGCCGTCGAGGTTGGAGCAAAACCGTTGTGCTGCGCACAAGGACCCGGTGTAAAGCCGGGGTTATTCCACCTCCTCTGATCAGTTTAGAATAATCAGCTAACTTAACCTGCATTTTTTTGGAGTGTGGTTTTTAAAAACAGTTTCAGTGCCAGTTAAAAATAAGCCAGTCTTGTAATAGCTTTTAATAGGTAAATATCTTTTTTTCTTTTTTGTCTTAATGTCATATTTCATGTTTTAGCCTTTTCTACTATTCAAATATTTTTGTTGTTTCATTGTATTGCTTATCCTTTATTCACCTGCCTAGAGACTATGGATGCAAATTATCTTGCTAACTATAATCCAGCATGTTTACATCTGTTGCTACAGATGTTTATTGATATGTACTATTCCTATAGGAAAAAAAGTTCTACGGAGAACTTTTACTGGCACAGGAACAACATGCAAACTTCACAAAGGCACGAGCTGGAATTTTTGAGCCACAAAACATTGGGCATTGGTGCTGGCCATCACACCGCTAATGCAGCCCACACAATCCTAAGTTGTTTGTATTTATTTTTTCTAAATTCATGAAACACCAGGAGCAAGTGAGAAATGCCAATGATATATACAGGTACTACCCAAAAAATTAGAATATCTGGAAAAAGTTATTGTATTTCTGTAATTAAACTTAAAAGTTGCAGTTTACATATTGTATAGATAAATAATATTCAAATCAACATATTTCAAGCTTTTATTTGTTTGGATGTTGCTGATTAGGACTTGCAGCTTAAGAAAGCCTCAAAATTAAAAAACTCAATAAATTAGAATACTGTGAAAAGCTCCAGTATTGTAGGCTCATAGTGTCACATTCTAATCGGGTAAGGATTCCAAAACATCTGCATAAGTGCTCTGAGCCTTTTAAAAAGTCCCTGTCTTGGTTAAGAAGAATTCACAATCATGGGGAAGACTGCTGATAGCAAAAGTGGCTGGATGTTCTCAGAGTGCTGTCTCAAAGCACATTAATGGACAGTTAAGTGGAAGGAAGAAGTGTGGAAGAAAACGGTGTACAAGCCAGAGGGCTGACCACAGCCTGGAGAAGATGGTCAGTGTTAAGCTTCCTAGTCTGTGATGACCTGGGATCCATGTCAGCTGCTGATGTTGGTCCTCTGTGCTTCATTAAGGCCAGTATAAATGCAGCTATCTACCAGGACATTTTGAAGAGCTTAATGCTTGCTTCAGTGGACCAGCTGTATGGGGACGCAGACTTCATCTTCCAGCAGGACTTGGCACCTGCCCACATTGCCAAAAGTACAAAATCCTGGCTCAACAACCATGGGATTACAATGCTTGATTGGCTCGCAAACTCACTTGACCTGAACCCCATCGAAAATCTGTGGGCCATCAGAGAAAGCTGAACAGGAAGAGACCAAACAATAAAGAAGAGCTCAAGGCTGTGATGGAAGCATGTTCGTCTTCCATATCCGACTGGCATTTCCGATATCCGATATGCCAGTATTTTACAACTCATTTGGCCAATAACAGTTATTGATATTAAAACTGAAATGATGTAGTATTCATTCTTTGTACAAAATTGGAAGAGTACCTCTGCTGCATCTGCTGCAGACAGAAGTTGCCAGAGACACATAATAATGCTTACTTGGCACAGACTTATGTTGTTCCCATGTCCCATGGATTTTAAAAGGAAAAAAACAAAACAAAACAAACAAAACAACAGCTTTCTACAGGTTCATCACCAAACAGTGCCTGTTATATTTGGTTAATTACATTGGGACTGATATCAAGTCAATATCACTTGATATCGATATTCAGTTTTAAAGCCAATATCAGCCGATAATGGAGATGATAATATTGTGCATCTCTTTATGGAAGAAAAAAACAGCTAAAGTCTAAAGCAAAACTGACGATACTTTATAACTTACCTACTTTTATTTAGTCAGCTGTCTGACTTTATTGTTATCTTGGTACAATTTTTTTTTTTTTCAGATTTATACAAATGTTTTAAAAGATAAAAAGAAATCACAGCTAAATATAAGTATGAAACTATGTATTGAATATATTTGTTTAAATTTAAAGTGAGCAGTTTGTGTCCTGTAAATTTTTATTTCTCTGTTCTGATAAACTGCAGCAGCGTATGACGAATGTAGATTTTGATGAATGGTAATCATTTGAATTTGCTTCAATTAACAAGTCACTTTTTTACATCGCAGCTCAGACATAACACAAGCTTGTTTGAGTTGGTTGGCCTGTGTCAGGCTTGTCCTCCATCAGTCTTGCTGGATTTACTGTGGTTTCCTAGTATTTGGCATTCAAACAATCTAACAAATGAATAGTATTTAGAAATCTGTACATGTGTGTGCGCGCACGCATGTGTGTGTGTGGCCAATGAGATTGCAACTGCTCCTTGTAAGGTCTTAATGAAGAATTAGTTGGTGTCAACGATTTTTCATCATCTTTTTTATTATCAATTGAGATTGATGTCATGTATTTAAAAAGTAAAAAAAAAAAAACCCAGCTATTTCTGACAAGACTGTATAGGTTTAGAAAAATCTTAAAAACCTCTTTTACTGAATGTGCAACTGCATTTTAAGTATCTGTTCTGTTTAATTTTCTTTGCAGGTCCATTCTCAGATGTTGTCACCACAAATCTCAAGCTATCCAACCCTACAGATAGGAATGTGTGTTTTAAGGTGAAGACAACAGCACCGCGTCGGTACTGTGTGCGGCCAAACAGTGGAATAATCGATGCAGGCACATCAATCAACGTCTCAGGTAAAAATAAAGTTGGAAAACCAAACTGGGGCAATAAGAGTTGTCTGTGGATTACTGTCTTTCTCTCAGATACTGTATAAGCCTACACCAGCCTTAGTACGCAACTCGCAATGTGATAAAACTGTTTATACTGTATGTCAGTCTATAATTAGTCGAAAACGAATGTGAAATTAAAAGTAATAACTGATAGGTCATGTGCGGGTATTGGTTTTTGTTGCTGCTGTGATGTTATTTCAAACAGAATCACAGCTGTGATTTGTATGATTTTAATATCTGTGATTTATATTTTTATTCATGTATTTGAAAAAAAAAAAAGTCATGAATGTCTGTTCACATCTCCTATTATGAAGAAATTCCCTTTCTCCACAGTATAGCAGCTCTGAGCCGATCACATTCTCATACAGTTTTAGAAAGAGAGGTATAGGCTAATGTTTCCATACTGTGCCACCTCTGCCATTTGCAGCCACAGACTCATTTTTCAATCTCCCCTATCTGATGTCAACAACTGCTAACTGTGTCTGGTGCCTGCAGTCAGCAGAGGGTGACAGAACAACTGAGTCCACTCTGTCAGTTGCCATCATTTCTCACCCATATTAGGCTGACAGGGGTCACAGGTTTGATTTCCAAAACAAGACCACTTTTCTGAGAATGCACTTACATTGGCCAACAGTAGAGCTCTGTAACCTGTTTTTGTTTTCAGCAAGCACTAAAGCTTTCATAGTATTATCAAAGCATTGCAGTTGACAGATTAACAATGATGTGTGGGTTCTTGTATTGCAGGAAATGTGCTTTTTTTTTCTTTTTCTTTTCTTTTTTCTTTTTAAATAAAACACACATTTAATGAAAAACCAAAATTCATTTAGGGTCCCACACACCCATGTTAAAGTCGGGTAGGTGGTCTTGCATCTTTTAGGTGAGGCTTTTCTTCATGAGTATTTTGGTGTGTAGAGGCCTAATATCTCCATTTATTGCTGAGTGCATACTTTCCACAGTATTTTCATTTGGTATGCTATATTACACCCATTGCATTGTTTTATTATCAAATACAAAATCTTAGATACTATCTTGTAGGCCTGCACGATTTTGACAAAAAACCTAATTGCGATTTTCCTGGCAAATATTGTGATTGCGTTCGATTTGCGATTTTTACATTTGATACTTTTATATGCGTAAAACTAAAATTATGAATGAAGGAAGTCGCTACTTTTACAACAATAATCCACCTTAAAAACTATTTATGTAGCCAGCATCCTCTTCTGGCTTCTGTCTGATGTTGAACCTGAGAAATTTCTAATAAAAACTGCACAGTGAGTGAGGTTGTTCAATGTTTTGTGATTGCTCCAAAAGTGATTAATTATAGTTACTTTTTGGAGAAGGAATTAGCAACAGCGTTTATAACGGAGTTTCAGCTTTTTAAATATAAATAATTACTTATTCCGTTATTCCCATTGGCTGAACTTTAAATTAATCTCTGTGTTGAATTATTCCTGATAAAAGTGAATATCAGATCTCACTAATGAATGAAATGGAAACTTACCAGAATAAATTACTAACAGAAAATCTTGGGACAGTCAGACTGATCGCTGTCTGAGAGAAGCTTCAGGTCTACGTGGATTTAACAGCTTCCAGCCAACATGTAGAAACGCGTAGTTTTGATAAACATTTCACTTTGTTCATGTCTTTTATCTCTGAGAGAAAACTCACGTTTGTGATTCCAGTTTATAATTCTTCCCGTTCTCCCTGGATTAACTGTTGCTGAGTCTCGTGTGTGTGTGTGTGTGGTTGTGTATGTGTGTTCAGCTGCGTGATGCGCACGTCATGTCATGTTTGCTGACAGTTCATCAGTCACCATCATCACTTGTTTGTCGCTGTTTTATAAACTGGATTTATACTCGTGCGACTTCTGTGTCAGGTTGGTGACACCGCCACTGCCGCTGCCCTGCAGGTCCACCGAAGCTCCACACGAACATCTTCCAACCTGCAGTGCAGCCGGTCTGAACAGTAATCACATGAAGACCCCAACTCTGGAGTGCATGACGAGTGTCCAGGTGTAACCGGATCACTCCACCTCCTCTAGTGCTGTTTCTTTTAACGTCATTATTCCATCACTGTTACCAGCTGCTCCTCTCCCGTTACCGATGAAGTTCCTTCAGCCATTTTTTATGTTGTTAAAGAGTCACCATGAAAACATTTCGCTCATAGCGCAACACGAGGTACACGTGCAGTGTGTTGTTAACTGCTGACTGCAGCCGGTGCAACGCATACAAGCTCGTTTTCCATCACCATTTCTGATTGGCCAGCAAGCCAGAAACTCAGGGCTCGACCATTTTGATTGACGAATAGGTTTGTCACTCAAATGTCAGAGACAAAAAAAAAAAAAAAAAAACCCTCAGGCTCATGAGGATAGGTTATCGCAGTAGTTTAACCTTAACTGCATCGATATTGAGGTTTAATTGTGCAGCCCTACTATCTTGGATGCATTTTACATGGCTTGTTCCAAAATTTTACAAAAATATGGTTACTTTTGCTGCTGGTAGAGATTCATTGTTAATACTGCTGCCTTCAATGCAGTCTGTACGCCATGTAAATTGATTTATTTGATCTTGGTACTCACAAAAGGTGGCATGCTGACTGAGCATAGCCTTGCTTGCCTGAACACCTTGAAAAAAGTCTGATTGAATAAAAACACCCTTTATGTCGGGTGGGCTCGACAACAAAAATTCTGATAACAGATTAATAAGGCGATTTAATGTAAGAGTGTGTGTGTATATATATATATATATATATATATATATATATATATATATATATATATTATGTATATAATGTTTAAAATTAATTTATTTTATTTAAAATTGTCATTGTGCATTTTCTTTCTATGGAGCATGCATTAATATAGCTACCAGTTGTACTATATTACTACTGATTAATTTATTTTTATATTTAGGTCATAAGTGCTTTAAACAACATAATGAGTGAAGTTACTGGCAAAAGATTATTTCTACAGCCCTCTGATACTCTTTAACATTAAATCTGATTTTCTCTACTGCACTATTGTCTTTGCTATGAATTCAAATGTCACACGAACCAAAACAAAAACCAGAGAAGCCTTTCTCAGATGTCAAACATGTCATCTTTGACTGTTGCATTTTCAATATATAATGGTCATAAATAGTCTGCTTATGTTCCAACAACACACAAAGGGAGTTACTGTCACAGCCGGTGTCGCATTGTTATTTTTTCTGACAAAGTAAAACTAAGAGTGACATCATGACCGTTGCTGAAGACAGACAGTAATGTTCCTTATTTTAACCTGAATACATCGGCGCATAATTGACAAAACTATGACTGATTATGATTATTTTGAAAAGAAACTGACCGATTTATTTGGCCAGCTGATAAATTGGTCAGTCTCTACTTTTAGGGTGTACATTACCTTTTTAATCACAGGAACTCCACAAAAACTGCTGTGGACTAACTGGTTTTATAGTAAATTTGCAGTACGCAGAGGTGGTGTTTGTTTTTATAATCCATCTAAAGCCTCTGTTTAAAATTATTGTATAGTGCCCATTGCTTGTTGCAGTCCAATTTGTCCTGTTATCTGGCCTGTATGTTGTTAAGAGAAAAGTTAAAGCTTCCAAGTCATCCAGTGGTATCAAAGAGAGAAAGAACTGTCTACCACAGAATACCTACAAACCCATCGTGTTTCATTTGCTGGCTTAGCAAAGGCTACACACAGTACTTTTGAATCTCAACTGTGCTGTAACCCTATATGGTGAGTTTAGCCATAACCACAGGAATGTTGCAGAGCTCAATTGGTGTTAGCAGCATTTAGTGGAAAAATATGTGACATGAATGTTTAAAAACTCCTCGTTTCCAAATTGGACTTGTTCTGGAAACATGTTAAAAAGTTGTACGACATACTCTGTACAGCTCTACTTTGTCCTGAAGAGACTGATTCACCTGTGTTAACAGAGGCGCAAGGCCATTTTCATAAAAAATGTTTCGACAAAAGTCACCCATGGTTCTGAGCTTGTGTAATGTTTTGGAGTATTCAGAGGCCATATTAAGCATTTTACCCAATAAATTAGATTCTGATAACAAAAGTCAACCTTTAATTGAAAGTTAACCTATGTTGTCGATTGAAGTGCTGGTGATTTGTGGGTTATTTCTCTTTCTGAAATAGATCTGGTGGTGTGTTACAAGTATTTTCTTCCATTTGAACGTAATTGAATAAGACAGAGCAGGGAAAGCACAATCAGTGTGTGAAGCTCTTACACCAAGAAGTCAGAATCTGAATGCTTTTAAAAGTCTGCTCTTGGTGAGTTTTCTTTCAGGCATCTTCACAGCTCCGCTTAAGTAAACTTTCTTCTTCACTCCCATGCCATACTTATTTTTTCAGTTGGTTTGCAGATCTGTGACCAGGCTTTTGTTTGAGTAACATTGAATCAGAATCATCCACATCTCTGTCAAGGTTCCGTGAAGCAGCATGACAAGGTTACTGTTGTAGACAAGGTTGTAGCTTTAGGATTCTAGCTTTCACAAATTTATCACATCCCTGAGCTTATTTGTTCATTGTCTTTTTGATGGACTGTATGTTGCTTTCCACTCGCACCTCTCTGTTGTGAACATATTCACATTTGTAGAATATAGATATAAAAAAAACCCACAATGAGTCTCATCTGCCTTTCCTGACGTGTTTTCTGCCTCCCTGTGCGCTGTAGACAACTTCACATCCCTTTGCTTCCTTGATCCCATTTCCAGCTGTGAGAGCGCATCCTCTGCAGAAAATCTTCTCCTGTGAAGTATATGTGTATGCAGATGCAGAAAAAGTCGAGACCAAACTTTCTGCACGTTCCCACATACATATTCAGTTTTTGTCGGTTAAAAGAGCTGTAGTGCCTTCTGTTATATCTTATGTCTTGCTAGATTGCGGCTAAACATTCACCTAGTATCTGGTTCAGAATTTCTTGATTTGTGCAGTGCTCTGGTTGTGGCATAGGACAATGTTTTCTGTCTTCATGTACGAGAGGACTGAAATCGCACCCCTGTTTATTTGGCAGAGACATGCTCCCTAGTAGAAATGGAAAGACGGTTAACTTCTAAGTCCAAAAGACGCTGAAATCTCTGCAGACACCCACTTTGTATCACCACTGAAAGCAAAACCCTGAGCATTTTATAGCTCTTCAACTCTTTAGTTACACGAAGAACATGATTGCATGCATATAACGATTTACATGCAAATAGATTCTCCTTTGTTTGAACAGTGGATTGTAAATATCTAACCATTTGTTTTTAAGAGCGATGTCAGCTTCTCTGCATGTTTGATCAGTAATCATGAGATAATGGGCACAGACCAAGCAGCAGCAAAGTCAGTTCCAGCCACTGTCCTGGACTGAAATTAAAGCTGCTCATGTCTTGTGCTTTATGTTTTCAGTAGATGCAACTTTAGTTAAATATAGCAGACTATGAAGTAGTTTTTTCATTGATAGTTTTAGTTATTGAGCTCAGTTAAAATGTTCGTACCATGATGCCATTGTCAAAGCCAACCAAATTAAAAAAAAAAAAAAATCTATTTGAAGTACTTTCAACTTGTTTTTGTCAACAAGAAACTCATCTCTACTGTATGATGCAGAGAAACCACTCTAGATGGTTCAGCTTTAAGTGTTATTGGGTTTAGTCATTGTAACTTAGTGGGAAGACATTTTGTAAAAATGAATGGTACATTTTTACACGCTCACCTCATGTGGAGTATTACATTATGACATCATGATTTTGCCTTATGCTTTAGAAAGAGAGATTTGCACAATACTGTTCATGGACCAAATGACGGATGTGTTTTCAGCAGACCAGGGCAAATCCCCCATAAATAATCTTCCACAATCCTTGTAATAATCACTTACTCCCAGGAGCCAAGGGTCGACCTCTCTAAGTACTTGAGTGTAAAGTAATTGAAGATTCTGTTGTGTGCACCTTTTCTCAGAGGACACAATTAATTAGTGACAGGAAATGAAAGTTTTCTTACTCCTCTCACCCCTCTAATGGCTACATTCATCATCAACAAGCAGGCTGGTGATCGCCATCCCGCTTGACTGTGTTTACTATATTTGGCCTTTGTGAGTTTTATAAATGATTGCCCAGTGTGAAGTTGGAATACCGAATCATGCCATTAGCAGAAGTCGCTCTTTCTAAAGGTGTTTTCAAAAGCTATATGAAAGATGATTTGAATTACTTCTTCTCCTGATGATGAACATGTTTTTTCTATCACAAGCTTTGGCCCAGATCTTTTAACACTATTCAGTGTTGCTCAAAAAACTTGCATGCTTTCCTGCCTCCATTCTCTGGTGTTGTCCCTGTGGACCCAAGCTGGATGGCTGTACAAATTAGAAGTGACTGAAACAGGACATTCTCAATCTGTTCATGCCGTCTGTTTTTGATTTGCAATATTGAGCCACACTGATTGCTGAAATTGTGCACAACACTACTCTAGGGAGAATTGGCATGTGCCATATGAAAGTCAAGCTGATAGCCAGACCAGATTCAAATTTTAACTAATTTGTTTTCAGTGAAGCCAAAGTATCATGCAAGTACTGTAGATATTGTGACACCGTTGGAACTGACTTCAAAATATGTCTTTTGATCACATACTGATTTGAAACTTGTGGTCAAGGGAAGAAAATCATTAGCCATCTAAAGCCATTTCTGTCTTCATGGCTTTTTCAGACTTCTTTGACAACATAAGAAAGTGATCACTATAAATCATTGTTACAGCTTTGAAATACCTTCTCAGTCACTGGAATGACATCAAATAACACCACTGACTCAGAGGGCTGATGTGGCGAAAGGCTGAAGTACAATTCCAACTTTACACCTGCTTTTTGTTAGAGCAGTATGTAATGTAAGGAAAGAAAAAGGCTTAGAAGCTGTTAAAAAGATTACCCTCAGGGGTATCTGTAGGTCCGTCATTGTATCGTCGTCATGGTAACAGGAACATGGAAATAAATCATCTCCACCACTTTTTCTGAACAGCGTGGGCAAGCCCAGAACCTCTAACACAGAAAGACAAAGCCTACAGTTATGAATGCATGGGCATTTCATACGCCTTTAATCAGAGGAGTGAACACGCAGGTTAGGAAATGGAAAACAGTGGTAAGTTGTTGACAAAGAAAATAAAAAACGAGGTCTAATCTTATTCCTCATGTGCAAATGTTTTTAATTGGGACGCCACTGTTGTTTCTGAGATTCACCAGCAAATCCTGCCTGTCTTATCCAGTTTTTGCAGATGATACTAACAAGATCCTTTGTTTTTCACATTCTTGTGAGGGTTAAACTTGGGGAAAAATGGGGAATAAAACGGAGACAACCCCAAACAAAACAATAATCCTGTGTGGGAAACGGGGATTTCGTATTTCAGACCTTCACTTCAAGCTTTTCTTGCCTAGTGTTTGAAATGTTTTATGTCATAATCCAGCAGCTAAACGTAGTTGTCTAAAATGTAAATCTGGAGTTATTCAAAAAGAAACAGTTTTTGTCAATGATTCTAATTCACTAAATGCACAGAACACACTGTAGCTGTGACAATTGGTGAAAGTGCATCATGCTGGAATAAGATCTTCAATATGGGTGTAATGATGTTAAAACACATGATTTGTGAGGAGAATAGGCTCTACACCTGGAAAAGTAACAGGCGTATGGGAGGGAAATGAAAAACCAGTGGTGACCTGTCAAACAGACTTAAATGTTGTTGATTTTCATCTTTTTATGTGGAAATGTATAAAACTGTACCTGTCCAGAAAACCAATACACACATAGAAAACCGTTTTATGAGGTTTTGTTTTGGTACATTTAACTTATTTTGTGATGTTTTTGTGTATATGCAATTGTGATGAGTGATGCTCTGATAGGATTTTCTCCTCAAACATTTTCACAAAAAGTAAGTAAGAAAAGTAGTGATTGAACATAAATACTCACATGGGAGTCCTAGGCACACACTGGACTGGCTTAAGAGATTTTCTCTGGGCTGACTTGGGAGTGTTTTCCCTGGTGGAGGTGGCTGGGGAGAGAGATCTGGGAATCTTTGTCTGGACCATTGCCCCCACAACCTGGTCCCACATAACTGTCAGAATTTGGATGGATTATTATTTTTTTCTTTTTTTTTTAGTCTGCAGCTGTAGTGTTCCTCTTTCTTTCTAATGAATTTTCTTTTCAGATTTATCATATACAGTGGAGCCTTCTTTCTATCTTTCTGTCTCTCTCTGTCTCTCTCTGTATCTGTACTCGCATATTCCATTCATTCATTTTCTGTACTAGCATATTCCAATTCAGTTTCAGGGGAGAGGCAGGGTACATTCAGGACAAGTCATCAGTCCATCACATAGACAACTGAGATAAACAGCAACTCATGCTTGTAGGGAGGAAGCTGGAGTACCTGAAGTGAATTCAAGCGTGGACAGGGAGATCATGAGTTGGTTTGACCCAGCAGCCTTTCCTGCTGTGAGGCATCAGTGCTGACCACCACATGCAGCCCTATGCTGTTTATGAATTTTGAGTTTAAGAGGAAAAATAAATAGTTTTAGGGATGAATTTATTCCTTTTACTAAAGGTGATTTTTTTATTTTGTTTTTCAGTTATGCTGCAGCCTTTCGATTATGATCCCAATGAAAAAAGCAAGCACAAGTTCATGGTTCAGTCCATGATAGCACCTCCTGACATGACTGACATGGAGGGAGTGGTGAGTGTCTCTCATTTTGTATTATTTTTAGTTTGCATTTGGGGGGTGATTTTGTACTCATACTGGGAGAAACTATAAACCCTGTTCTATAGCTGACATAGACAACATACCTTGAATATCAGTGCAAAGAAAGAAAAAGTGTAACTGCGTCTCCTGGCTTAGATGAAAATAGTTCGGTTATAACAGTTTGTGTGGTCTAACATTCCTTTTGTGGTCCTGGCCAACATGCACACAATAAATTGTAATTAATATGCCTGTAAGTATCTTGGAAATTTGGTATGACATTGTGAAGCACATATGGAGTTAACGCTAAGCCATCCTGAGAAACTGTTACAAAGGAGGCATTGTACTGAGGGCTGCAGGGAGTTTGTGTAAATTTATGACAGGAACAGGTTACGAAGAAAGCAGATTTTTGAGGTGTGGTAAAATAAAAAAAGACCACAACAGAGGACTAAATCCTTTTTGGTGGCAAATTTATGTCCATTGCTTCACACTGCTGGCCCTTATGGAGTCAGGAAAGGATGGACAGAGTAAATGTCCCTCATAACAGTCAGAGGTTTATGAAAAGCTGAACAAAAACCCAAGTGATATTTAAAACTACAGAAACAAAGGAAAATGCAGTACAAAAAAAGCATAATGCGTTGCAAAGCCTTTGAAACTTCTCACATTAAATGCTTATTTTCAAGAGAGTTGCATGGTATTTAGAATTTAAATTGATAATGTTCATGTCCACTAAAAAAGTCATGCCTTTATGGTGTCTTTCTGGTGCCATTTTTCCCTCCCGATACAGATTCCAATACTTGTGCTTTGGGTATTGGCTGATACAGAGTACCGATGCTAATATATCATAAAAAATATATATATTATATTATACCTGCATGACTGATGTGATTATCATTGAGGTAAGGCCTGGCTCAGGTTAAACCCTTTGTAAAACATGCAGAAAGCCATTTACATTTAAATACAGTCTTGCAATTTTGCTCGTGGGAGAATCCAGTGTGAAATGCTGCCACATCACCAACATAAAGACGAGTTAGTTCCTTCTCTAACAGGTGTCAGGTGATCAACTCTTTCTCACCCCTCTAAACTGCAGACTGCAGCACAGAGCAACGGTTTAAGAACAGTGAACAACTCTGTCAGAGCTAACAGAGCTAATCAGTAAATAGATTCCTATTTTGATAAGTTGTGTGGTATCAGATTGCTGAACTCCAGTACTCACAGATACCATTACCAGCATTTTTGGCAGTATCGGAGTGATTTCCAATACTGGTATCTGAATCAGAACAACTGTAGTTTCTTTATCTGCTACAAAACATATCACAAGGGAAATCAGCCCCCCCCCCCCCCCCCCCCCCCCCACTATCACTGAGCATTTCTGTTTTCAGTTTGTGGAGTATCACCCTTGGATTCAGAGAAGTCAGACAACACAAATGTTCTCCATAGAAAATTTGGAGGAACCCAACTAATCCTGAGCTGTGTATGTGTCTACAAAGTTTATAGGAGAAGCTTTGAAGGAACTAGCTGGTGTATTTTCTGGTTGCTAAAATTGCCAGCATGTTTCTGACTGTGACATCTTGAAACCAGATTTCATAAGTTTAAAGAGGCACTTGACTATGTTGAAATACATTGTGTTAAATTGTGGTTAAGGGTGTTTGACAGTAGTGTAATGAAAATAATAGAATGTTGGTACACTCATCTTTTTTCTTACTTTGGTTTTCTGTCTCAAGTGGAAGGAGGCGAAGCCAGATGAGCTGATGGACTCAAAGCTCAGATGTGTTTTTGACATGCCAGTGGAGAATGAAAAAATGGTAAGCACATGCACTTTTCTTTGTTTTGCTTGCATGCTCAGTGTCTGTATAGATTGGGCATCAAAGAGATTTCTATCTGTTTTCAGTTGTATCTTTGTCATACATAATCTATAAAGCTGCTAGCTTTTCCACAACACTGCAGAGTAATCACTTTCTTCTTGTTGATATTTGTCAGTGTACTGTTAGTTTGTTTGCAGCACATAGCATTATAGTTACCTCTCCTTCCAACTATTTTTCTCTTTTCCGTCTCAATCCTGCCTCTTCTTTTGGGTGTTTTTTTTCTTCAGCCTCTTCTCTATTTTGTCCCACTCTCCTCCTCTCCCTGCTGCTGCCACATTTAGGGATCAACAGTCCTTCAGAGAGTTGCATTGTTCAGTTTCACATGTAGTTTATTATTCTTGTGATTTCATTTGGCTGTAGAGACATTATATCATCACCGATATGAGCTTAGTCTACCAGCTTCATGAACACCAGGAGGGAAAATGACCCCTGGTAGTTGTTTTCAATTCATTATGAACTATGGGATACATTCACATGGCTCCCAGTAGGCACTGTGCGCCACAGTTTGCTAGACAGAGATAATGCTAATAGAAACCAGCTTGATCCACGTATGAAAGGTACTTTTGAGTGAACTTTCCACCAAGGCTCTATGTCTCTGTGTGTGAATATAGTTTGCGAGTCCCCAGATGTACGCAAAAAGTTATACCTGTGTAACAGGCAGCAAAGTCATCCTTCAGAACTCCTATGTAAATATTTTAACAATCAACTTACTGCATTAAAGTGTGTCCCTCTCTAACCCACTTACAGCATGACATGGAGTCCAACAAGATGATGTCGTCCAGCTTGCTGAAGTCAGAGTCCTCTGTGCTGCCTGCAAAGGCACTGAGCTCCACCCTGGATGACGGGGAGGTAAAAAAGATCATGGAAGAGTGTAAGAGGCTGCAGATGGAGGCTCAGAGGCTACGGGAAGAAAACAAACAAATCAGAGTAAGTAAAATGAGCAGAGTCAGGAAAGTGTTCTTCCGCTCACTTTGCTATATTTCTGTGGCAGGCTGTCAGATAATAACAGGTGTGCTGGGTTTCCTCAAGGAAATCTGTAAAAAATATGCACTAAAAACTCACTTTTAATGGGGATTAGGAAGTTAAATAGGATGTTCACAGGATCTGAGGTTCAGTTCCAACACTCCAAATGTTAAAATGTCTTTAATACATTCTTAATGATCTGATAACACTAATATAATGGCTCATATGAAGCAGTTTCAGAGATTTCCTGAAACTGCACTTTAAATCTATAGCTTTAAATCAGCTCTGTAACATTGAATTGTTTCTTATATAATTAAAGTTATAGTTTAGATTTTTGAAACAATGTTGTGTGAAGAATTATGGGTTGCCATTGTTGTGTCTTCAGTACACCATGTCAGACTGCAGCAACTTAGTTTATTAACAGAAAATGATCATTTGCAGGTCAGACTTTCATGAAAGCTGCAATTAACTCAGCTGAAAAATTTACACTGATAAATCTCTGCTGATAGATGTAATGACTGATTTTGGCTTTTAAATTTACTCTGTTTTATTTATTAAATCTTGTAACCAACTTATATAACTTAAATTAAGACAGATGACTCATCATCGTCATCAAAATCTGATCTTAACTGAACATCTACACCCAAATTTGTCTTTCTGCTTATACTCGTGTACACATTTTCAAGATGAGCTAATGAAGTGGCCGTGTTGAGTCACACTAAGTTGAGTCCTACACCCTTTTAGGCCTGTCACAAGCCCAAACTACTGGGAGAAAACTAAATGTTGCATCCAAAAAAAATGTAAAGAAGTCCAATTAGTGAAAATCTGTTGGGGGTAAGGTCTGGAATATGGATGGATTGATGGATGGATGGATGGGGTTGAATATATCATATAATGCACTCTGCGTAGATTATAGTCTACTCTAGTCATTCCAAACTAAGGGCCCAAACTTACCCAAGAAAATTTCAGGGGATTACCAAATCATTGTGAAACAAATTAATGCTTAAGCACATCAAAATTAAGGTGCTAATACAGAGAGATCAATCTGTAAAGTTGACGCATTAATTTTTTAAACAACGAAATTATTGCTGTGCCATTTAAAAATCCCAATTTTTCCTTGTTCCCCCTCGGACTACTTGTTTCCTAACCCCTACTGTAAAGGCTGCAAAAGTTGCACAAATAGGCTTTATGCACAGCTCCACTACTTCCTGAACTTAGTACTGCACTGTTGTTTCCTGTCTTTCATGTTTGGATGAACTGATTAATCCAGGTGTGTCTGATCTCAGCAAATGGTCAGACACACCTGGATTAATCAGTTCATCCAATCTTGAAAGACAGGAAACAAAGGTGCAGTATTAAGTTCAGGAAGTAGTGGAGCTGTGCATAAAGCCTATTAGAACAGGGTTTCTCAATCCTGGTCCTCAGGGACCCCCTGCCCTGCATGTATTCCAGGTTTCCAACTCCACCACACCTGATTCAGATCAACTCAACTGCTCATCAAGCTCTTCACAAGCCTGCTAATGAGTCTTTCATCTGAGTCAGGTGTGTTGAAGTAGGAATATCTTGAAAGCTAGCAGGGCAGGGGTCCCTGAGGACCAGGATTGAGAAACACTGAATTAGAATGAAAGCACCTCAGACACCATCCTGTAGCTATATCTTTTTTTGTTTGCTGTCGGTCTGGGTCCATACAGGGCAAGTTCTGCGTTCGGATCTGGACTGTGGTCTGCTAGTTAGTGACCTCTGATATAGACTGTACTGGCGACTACATTGTTTCTAAGTGTAATAAAAAAAGACGGCACTCTTGTCTCAGCTTGGACTAAAGCACTGTAAACTCTCAGTAAAAGAAGTTAATGTTGCTGATATCAAGAGGAAAATGAAAACCCAAAATAATCTAATGCAATCTTTTAGATGTAATATGAATTTTACACCATAAATTGTGTTTATTGAGAACAGTCTGCTACAGTTTGTCCTTTCTAAAAAAAAAAAAAACCAACAAAAACAAACAAACAATCGTATAATTGCATGCATATTCAGACTTATTCAAACTCTGATTTTGGAGAGAGTGGCAGTCTTCACCCCCTTTGATAGTAAGTAAAGAAAGTCAGACTTCCTATAATTATTGACAGACATCAGTATTAAAAGTTTTAAAGGACATTTCAAATCAATAAGTATGCTATCAATTAAAACAATCAGTTTAAGGTTTTAAGGTTTAAGTTTTGATCAAGCATTAGTCACACAAACTCAATTAGCGGCCAAGAAAGAGTTGTACTCTTCACATACACCACCAACTCCACCCCTTTCAGTTCCTGCCAGAGGCAGAACGACTGTTGGCTGCTCCTGCGGCTGAGATTAAACTAACAGAAAGCCCCCCCACCCGCTGCTGGGAAATGAAGTGTGTTAAAGCCTGGCGCCTTCTGCGTTCCTCAGGGGATTTGGTCAGATGAAGATTTAAGCAGATCCTATTTCTTTGAGCTAATAAATAAATACTACCTTATCAACTTGATTGACAAAATGGCCATTTCTTAACCCCTTATTGTCATGATTTTTTGTTCCCCTTGTCTCCACATTCATTTCTTTATTTTGCTCCTCATCTACTGGTTCCCATCATCCTCTGGCCGCATACTTCCTTTCATCAATTCTTGTTTATTTTACCTTCCTTACTCCTTTTCTTTTTCTCTTCCCGGTCTCTGTTTCAGGAGGATGATGGTCTGCGGATGAGGAAGAGTAACGTCATGTCATCTCAGCATGCCTCTATTGTAATGAAGAAAGACGAAGGGTTGAGCGCCCGCACGGTGGCCCTCCTTGTGCTCTTCTTTGTTGTGGGCGTCATCGTGGGCAAGTTGGCCTTGTAGAGCGCAGCAGTTCTGTCGGCAGCAGCATGCTTTCGGGGAATAAAAAACAAACACAGCATCTGGGATTTTGGATCAGAAATGCCATATCTGCTGGGGAGGTGGGAGGGGTGGGGTGGTACTAGTTTTGATTCAGTCTCATTTATGTAAAAAGTTCAAAACAGTTAAGTATGAGAGCAAAAATGAAAAAAAAAAACGACTCATCTTACGAACAAACAAACTGTTACAGGTCTTGCCTCTACATAATCATAACATAATCATTCGGACCTTCCTCCCAAAGGTTTCATGTATACAGATGACTTGTTTGGGGGGTGGGGGCAAATGAAACATGGTTTAGTTCTAGTGATTCAGACCAACAGATTTTCTAATGCCGGCGAGGTCGTGTTGGTGCGATTGAGTCAGTTTGCAACTGTGTGAATGTCATTTTAGTGTATCGTCGTTTCTTTTTCTAAATGACAGGCCAGAGCCAATGTATATGAAAATGTAATTGCCCCACTGTACAGTATATCCTGCTGTTCCTTCCAGTGAAACTCCCTTTAAGGAAGGGATTTAACACAAAGATGGTCTACACAGTTGGCGTTTCACACAGGGCTATCACACTGTCTCCTCCAGTCAGAGGCTTTGTAAAACCTTGTCTCTGATTGTAGAACAACCTTGATTGGTGTATGAAACACTAGCATAAGTGTTTTCTTTCATTGTGCCCTTTTTATTTTCACCCTACTTTGCTCCCGTCATCGGTCACACAGTGCTCACTACATCCCCATTTGTCAGTGGGGGATTTTTGATTGCATGCATTCACAGAGTGTTGCATCTTCGCTTTTGAATCTAATTTAATTGCTTTTATAATGGTGATAATGTCATTTGAATATAGGTTTGCACATTTACATTTCTAATTTTTTTTTTCTCTTTTTGTGTTTTGTTGCAGTTTTGTTTTGTTTTTTCTGTTGTAAGGGTTGAAGCATTTAAGATTATTGCAGCTATCTGAATTTAGGATGAGATCGTTTCTGTAAATTCAGATGAAAGCCTTGCCTTGTGATCTATTGGGGCAAGTTATTCTCAGACCAAGATGGAGGTACATTAACTGTACATTAATATACAAAAATAGACAGAAGGTGCATGCAGAATAAATGTTTATTTTCCTGAGAACGTCTACAACACCAAATGTCCTGTAACAATATTTTGACCTACAATCAGACTTTTTCATTTTTTTTGTGTTATCGCATATTTTCCTACTGAGCCATACATTTGTTGCATTTATGTCTTATATTAGACAAATGTATGTCAGATTTGTTGGGTGTTTTGAAGCTGCCTTCACCTGCTACCCATTTGTTGGTTAGCTTTTTCTCTCACAGCTGCAAACATAAGTTAATTTTTGGATGTTTATTCTGCATTTATTTGTTGCTAATTAGTGTTCAAACATCAGTGCACTTGAAGTTGTGATCAATTTTAATGCACCAAGCTTAAAGTGTCTGATCTTCCTGCAGTAATTTCTTTTCTTTTGCAAAAGCAGGAAAGGAATACAGCCTACCTATAGCATCGAGGGGACCACATTGTGACACTGTACTTTTTACAGCATTCAGAAATAAACAGTAGGCGTTTTCTCAAATTGTTGCATCTCCAAATTTGCATACTGACAGGAAAGTGTCATTCTGCTTTGAATTATTTGAAGGGAAACAACTGTTGGTTATATTTTTTTTTCTGCTGTATCCAAATAGAATCAGTTAATGGTTGTTAGAAAAAGCAGGGATGCTGAAAAATGAATACAAATGACAGAAATGCTCTATCTTCTCCAGATGAGTGGGGAGGAATGCGATGGATGGGTAAGAAAACAAAATAAACATGAGCGTGTTTCTACTGTATCTCTGTAAAGTTTTTGGATTGAGGATGATTTGCTGCTCAGAGGGAGGGCAGAGCAGACCTGAGCTACAATCCCATCTTGGGTTATTAAAGCTGGATCATATAGTACTTGCAGAAAGTTGTTCTTGTTTAGTTTATCCTGTTTGGAGTATCCCAACATTTTACACAACAATAATACTAGACTATTAAATCAATAATTTGACCGTGTAATGTTGCCATAGCTTCCAGTGCAGTAAATTTGAGTTGTTTGGTACTCCAAGTAGGACTGATCAAACAAAAATAACATGTAAACACTACTTGATCCAGGCCTCGTGGTAAAACACACTACACCAACCTGTCCTGGAGTATCTGACCATCACCGTGATTAATGTAAGCAGTCAAGAAACTGTTTTATATGTATATAAATAAATAAGTCTATCTGAGAAGATGATTAATATTCCTAGTCAAGTAGTCTGGTGTAAAGGAAAAAACAAAAACCAACCTGGTTGGACTATGTAGCATCTTAATAAATTAAATAAATAAAGCCCCTACCTAACTGTGTGAAGTTATTTTCTGTGAAGCTCACAGGCTACATTATGTTCACATTACATATGACGTTTTTTCTTTCTTTTTTCTTTTTAAAGTGTGTTAAGTTTTCCAGACAAAGATGATGAAAAACAAAAAAAATCAGGTCAGATTGCTGCTGTCCCATTCATATTAAGCTCTGAGATCTGTGTTTTATGATCTGTATTCAAATGGGGTTTTCTTTTTTTCTCAAGGCAACCCTGAGCAGATATAACTGCAAAGGTTTTACTCATGTCTCCAGGATGATTAAACTATCCCAAATAACTTGTTCACAGTTAAAGATGTATCCCTTTCTCCTGCTAAAGCTGGACAGGGAGATCCAAAGATCCAATCTAACTATTAAAAATACAAAATAGCGCACCACAACAATAAAAGACTTAATAGTTTGTTTAGATGAAGTGACTTCTCAGCACCATCAGACCTGCAGCCAGTTAAATTGAAGGCTGTGCTGGCTTACGAGCAATAAACTACCAGTTTGCTTGATTTGGCAGCGCTGCAATTTGCAGTGGAGTAAGGGTGATGAAATATATATAGCTGCACAAAAATTAATTACCCCTTGGATTTTCACTTGTGCAGTTGTGGTTTTGAGAGAAATAAAAATCCTGGTGATTCATCCAGTGTTATTGTATCAGTAACAACCAGACAGTGTTTCTGTCTGCACCTCGTGCGGACAGGCAGCAGATTGAAGCTTGTGTCAAGAAAGTGCCCTCGTGGGTCTGCACCTGGGCCCGGTAGCTCCTCAGCTGTTTGGCTTGGCCTCAGTAAGGCACAGCTGCATACTCAAATGGTGGAAAGCAACCAAGATTAATTTTACGTTTTTAAATTCAATTGGGAAATAACCTATTTCCAAGGTAAATCACAGAAGAATGCTTCAAAATACCAAGACGACACAAATGATGAGGTCTGCTGCTCACCTGGAGGAGATTTCAAAGAGATGCAGGTGGCTTTTTTTTTTTCCTCTTCTTCTTTTTTACTTAATACCAGCAGAGATTCATGGATGTTAGTTGGCCAAGTAATAAAAATTATGTCATTTTAATATTTCTTCCGCAGATTGAACAAACAATATGTTAATTAGTGAGCTTTGGAAGAGCTGGTGGGTGGACTTTGTTTCCTTTGGACCGAGGGAGTCCAGCTGTTTCATCTTATTCTGGTCTTTATAACAACATTAGGCTAGCCAGCTGATGGCCACAGCCTCACACTGAATGCACAGATATGAATGTTGTGTCAATCTTTTAATTCAGCTCTTGGAACAGTGTGAATCGGTGACTCGAATGAAATGTGAAGTTATTATGTCGAGAGTGCAAACTGCAATTTCAATCTTGCGCCTGACTGATATTCTGTCACATTCCTTTAACCCGTTTCCTTTCTGCTGTATGAGCAAGACCAATAAATTAAACCACTATTTTCTCCATCAAATACGTGTTTGCTTTTCCTCTGACCTCAAAGTAATGACATGTTAATACTCCCTTTGCTACATACAGTATGATGACACAATGTCACCAGAAGATGTGGTCTGAACAGAAATTAAGTCTGACTGGCATTTCAACATAAAACACCCTATTCTCATTAAAAGGCATGTCATCAATCATGATATTGTCCACTGGTCTAATGGTTAAACAAGACTTCCACATCAGTCTGAATATAGATGCAAACTTTGTCCCAAGTGTAACCAGAACAGACAGCAATTTTGAAAATGCTTTTTATTTACTTACTGTATGCTGATCATACAACATACAGTATTAATGACGTGCTTTATATGATTTCATGGGAATTTTTAGAAAGAAGCGATCACAATCTGAACCTGCTTGGAACAAATAATAATTCAAGGTGTTCATTTTGTTGCTGGTTACTGCTTTAAAGTACATATAAGATAGAAAATATGTCCACCTAATTTTTGGTGGAAATGATGAGTGAGCACTTTGTGTATGAAACACATGGGGACAAAAGCAGCTTACTTTCACTTGATATAACATGTTTTCTCATGTCCACACACAGGTGATTACTTTCCACTTATTATCTCCTAAAAGAAGTACTCTTGTACTTCCACGATATCACATAATTTAAGCAGTATTTAATTCCACATTCTTATCTAAAAATATACTAAATAGCATAGTTTCGAGTAAATTATGGGTACTACCCACTCAGGACACTTAGATTACATTGGACGAGCAGTATGGAGGAATATTGACAAGTTTTTGTGGACTTTTAAGGACCTTGTTGGCTTGGGCTCAATCTAACTCCATTATATGAAAGTTGGTTGGAAACGAGAAGTAGTCCTGATCTTTGGCTGCATATGAGATATTAAAAAAGTGCTCCAGAGTCTTGCTCACCATGACGGTAAGTGGAAAATAAAGTTAAATCATTCTGTGGGTGAACTATTCCTTTAAGACTTTGAATTATCTTTAACTTTCATTGTATTAGTAAAACATTGAAGCCTGTAAAAAATCCTAAAGCACTTGTATAAAATGTTAATAAAGTTGCTGTATACATCTGCTCATTGTGAAACCATGCAATTTCCCATAGTTATAATTGATGCTGTAATGAGTATTGTTTGCCACAGTTATTAAAGTACGCAGAGAGAAAAAAAAAACATCTGCTGGTTTATTAAGAAGTTTAACATCTCTGGCATGTTTATATGTCCCTTTTGTTTATTTTTCTTTGAAAGTTTCACAAGAGAAACAGAATACTTGTCACAATATAACTGTTTGGCATACAAATTTACTATTTACAAAGGGCTCCCTTTAAGAGTTTGAGGGCCCTTATGGTTTATAAAACAGGACTTTGCAGCTTTGCCACCAAGGCTGGAGGCAGAACAGCTGGCAGAGAGAGATTCAGCCTGGAAGAATTTCATGATTTTCCAGAAGGAACTTTTTAAAGCGTAATTTTAACCTTATAGAGAAATGTGACTTGATTTGAGAAGCCACCAGAACTGCCAGATAGCTCAGAGGGATGTTTCAGTCAAAAAGAGTCTCAAAGGTACAGTAGCAGATTTAAACCCTGAACTTTAAAGCACTTTGGACAACTTTTGATGTTTTGACCTTAATGGACTGAAGTTAAGATAAGAGATTAACTTAGGTTCAGGAGCAGGGCCACGCCTCAACAACAGTTCATCAACTCTGTTTTGTTGTCTTGAACTGACCCTTACCCATCCCTGTGCTCATCTATGATCAATTTAGCCTTCCCTTTTTTCCTGCTTTACCTCATCCATTCATCTAACCTCCTTCTGTCTGTCCTTTGGTCCATTTATCCATCAATCCTCCCCTCTGACCACCTGGCTAGGATGCCCCCCAATCTGCCCCCGCCTCCCCCATCTTGAGATGTCTAGATGGTTTCTTATCTTTGAAACAACAATTCTTAAAGGAATAGTACACCCACAGAATAATGTAACCTTAGTTTTCCACTTACCCTCATGTTAAGCAAGACTCTGGAGCACTTTTTTAATATCTCAAATGCAGCTGACTATCAGGAAGGCTTTTCGTTATCCACTGACTTTCATATAATGGAGTTCGCCGGTGCTTGAGCCAAAAAGGTCCATAAAAATCCACAAAAACGTGTCACTATTCCTCCATACTGCTCGTCCAATGTAATCCAAGTGTCCTGTCTGTAGTGTCCATAATTTACTCCAAACGACATCTTTTAGTACATTTTTAGAGCCTGAACAGTGCTTTATCCTTTTTCCTGCAAGTGCGCTGAAGCACGTTCTCAACACTACTGAAGCCTCTGCGTTCAGAGCCTACTCTGCCGATAATGAAATGAAATTAAATGAAAAATACTTTATTCATCCCAGAAGGGAAATTCAGTATTGTAAAAGCTCACTCTTTTTTTTTTTTTTTTTAAATAAACAAAAAAGTCAGTCAGTCTTGTTCTTTAGGGTGATGGCTGTTGGCAGGAATGAATTTCTGTATCTCTCCATCCTACAGCGAACCTGACGCAGCCTCGCACTGAACACACTCTGTTGATTCTTCACCGTGTTGTGGAGAGGATGGGAAGAGTCCTCCATCATCTTCATCAGCTTGTGCAGCATTCTTTTCTGAACAATCAGCTCCAGCGGCTCCAGAGCTATCCCCAGCACAGAACCAGCTTTCTTGATCAGCTTGTTTAGTTTCTTCAAGTCTCTGATTCTGATCCTGCTGCCCCAGCAGATGCTGCAAAGCTGATTGCACTTTCCACAATAGACTTGTAGAATATCTGCAACATCTTGGTGCAGACATTGAATGATCTCAGCTTCCTTAAGAAGTAGAGTCTGCTCTGACCTTTCTTGTAGATGTAGTCAGTGTTGCATTTCCAGTCGAGTCTGTTGTCGAGCTGAACTCCAAGGTATTTGTAGTTCTCCACCACCTCCACCTCCTCTTCCAGGATGTAGACAGGACTATGCTGCTTATTCTTGCTCCTCCTGAAGTCAACAATCATCTCTTTAGTCTTGCTGGTATTTAAGATGAGCTGATTGTTACCGCACCATTTCACAAACTGACTGACCAGTTCCCTGTACTCGGCTTCTTGTCCATCACTGATACACCCCACAACTGCAGAGTCATTAGAGTATTTCTGCAGATGACAGGACTCAGAGTTGTACTGGAAGTCTGAGGTGTACAGTGTAAAGAGGAATGGTGAGAGTACAGTCCCTTGTGGTGCTCCAGTGCTGCTGACAACCATCTCAGACACACAACCTTTCAGTCTCACAAACGGTTGTCTGTTTGTTAGGTAGTCATAAATCCATGTGGTTGTGGCGGAATCCACCTGGAAATTATGGAGCTTCTGACATAGCAAAGCAGGCTGAATAGTATTGAAGGCACTTGAAAAATCAAAGAACATGTCCCTCAAAGTGCTGCCTGACTGGTCCAGATGAGAGTGGGCTCTCTGAAGCAGGAAGATGATGGCGTCTTCAACCCCAAGCCCATTATGATATGCGAACTGTAATGGGTCCTGAAAGGTATTCACTTGCTTGTTGAGGTGAGCCAGTAAGAGTCTCTCCAGGACTTTCATGATGTGAGATGTCAGGGCAACTGGTCTGTAGTCATTTGGTTCATCTGGTTGTGTTTTTTTAGGGACAGGAACAAGACAGGATGTCTTCCACAGCACAGGAACTCTGTTCTGTCTCAGGCTGGTATTAAAAAGGTGCTGGAGAACCAGACATAGTTGTTCTGAGCAGGTCTTAAGAACTCTGGGACTGACACCATCTGGACCTGCAGCCTTGTTCCGGTTCAGTTTCTCTAGTTGTTTCTTGACCTGGTCACAGGAGACAGTCAGGCTGGAGGTGGAGGCAAAAGAGGTCTCAGGATGTCCTGATGTGGAGGGAGAGGAGGCTGTGCTCAGGTCCATGACTGAGGTGCAGGGTGACAGAGTGGAGGTGGGCTCATGGAGGGTGTGTGGTGTGTTGAGTTGTCGGCAGGGGGGAACTAAACCTATTGAAGAACATGTTCAGTTCGTTAGCTCTGTCCAGACCTCCATCAGTCTGGTCCCCCTTTAACTTGAAGCCGGTGATTTTCTTCATTCCTGACCACACATCCCTCACGTTGTTCTGCTGGAGCTGCTCTCCAACTTCTTCCTGTAGTCCTCCTTGCACTTCTTAGTCTGTGTTTTCAGTTGTTTTGTGTGGTCTTCAGTAACTCCCTGTCTCCATCCCTGAAAGCTTTCTTTTTGATGTTCAGCAGCTTTTTCAGGTCACTGGTGATCCAGGGTTTGTTATTGGGGAAGCACCTCACTGTTCTTGTTGGACCGATGCTGTCCACACAGAAGTTTATGTAATCTGTCACACACTCAGTCATGGTGTTGATGTCATCTTCATGAGGTTCACAGAGGACATTCCAGTCTGTGGCCTCAAAGCACCCTCTCAGAGCATCTTCAGCCTCAGCAGACCAGGTTTTAACAGTCCTCCTAATGACTGGCTGCTGCTGAACGATGGGCTTGTAGGTGGAGGTGAGAAGAACCAGATTATGATCTGATCTTCCTTAAGGAGGCAGGGCAGAGGAGCTGTATGCATTCTTAGTATTTCCATAAAATAAGTCCAACATCTTATTTTCTCTGGTGGAGCAGCTAACAAACTGCTGGAAAGTTGGTAACGTAGCAGAGAGGGAGACGTTGTTGAAGTCTCCAGAGATCGCCATGAATGGGTTTGGATGCTGTGTTTGTAGTTTAGCCACAACGGAGCTGATGACATCACAGGCTGTCTCTGGTGCGGTACCTGGTATTATATAAACCGCTACCAGAATATCACAGGCAAACTCTCTGGGGAAATAATATGGACAAAAACTCACAGCTAACAGTTCAATGTCTCTTGTGCAGATCTTCTCCTTGATAGTGATGTGTCCTGGATGGCATCAACGCAGATTGACCAGCACTGCAATTCTGCCTCCCTTTAGCATCCCGCTGAGCTGTTTATTTCGGTCTGCACGGACTGTCAGTCCGGGATGTGTTCATGCAGCCATGTCTCGGTGAAACACGATACTGCATTCTCTGTACTCTTTCTGAGACCTTGTTAGCACTTCAAGCTCGTCCATCTTGTTAGCTAGCGATCTTACATTACCCATCACAACAGTTGGAAGAAACGGTTTAAATCTCCACCGTTTTTCTCTCTGCCTTACCCCTGCCCTGCATCCTCTTGTCTTTCTCCTTAACTCCACTGGGATTTGACATGTTATTTAGCTGAAAATCTTGATTTGGGAGAGTTTTAACAGTTGATTCCGGTGGTAAACAATTTTTCCGTTGTTATGGATACTCATTATAACAAGTAGTGAAAAAAGCCAAATATATGAGGAAAAATCTCCTGAATTGCACAGCCTTCAAACCAGCATAAAATATCCTCCCAGAAAAACCTTATCTGACAAGTAATGTCAATAAAAAAGACAGCTATCTTTGAAAAAAACACAAAAGCTAAGGGAGAGTTATTACAAACTGCAGCCACCTAGCAGCGCATTCCAGAATTTTTTTTAATGCAAGCGTAGAAGAAGAAATTCGCTGTTTACATTGTGCTAAGAGCACCAGAGCTGCAGACAAACTGAGAAAAACACAGGAGGGGTTGGATATTGATTTAAAACAAAAAAAGAAAGAAAAAGAGAACGTGTGATCTCGACTGCCGCCGCCTCTGTAGTGTAGTGAACGCACATCGGCGCGCTTTCAGGAAATGCGATGTAGTACTGTTTAGGCTCTAAAAATATACTAAATGACGTTGTTTCGAGTAAATTAAGGACGCTACCCACTCAGGACACTTGGATTACATCGAACGAGCAGCATGGAGGAATATTGACACGTTTTTGTGGACTTTGATGGACGTTTTTGGCTTGGGCGCCAGGGACTTCCATTATTTGAATGTCAGCAGATAACAAGAAGCCTCACAGAATTCCAGCTGCATTTGAGATATCAAAAAAGTGCTTCAAAGTGTTGTTCAGCATCGGGGTGAGTAGAAAATAAAGGCCCATCATTCTTTGGGTGTACTGTTCCTTTAAATCTTGGCTTCTTTTAACCACTCCTGAGGGCTTTTGTTAACATCTGATGCTTTTCTAGATCATAGGAAGGAGAAATATTAAAAAAATAAAACAAAAAAAACATTAAGTTTAAAAAAATTCTAACCCCCACTGCTGCACATTTCATTATGACACCCTGTATCGTTTGATTTGATTTTTTACTTTAAAAAGCCATTTTTCAGACATATGATTTTATGAAGTTGGTTTTGGATTAAACAGCTTTAAGTGAAATTGAAAAAAATGTGTGCCCCACACATTTTGCTGCTTCTTACCTGCAATAAAAGTTCTTGGTAATTTTTCCTCCTCATTTCTGTGATAGATGAGGTGCTCATTTTCTAAAAGCAGCTAAAGAAATTGTAGGTTGGAATGTGGCGCTAGGTCTGTTCAGTAGTTGGTTAAGTATATGAGCATGAGGTCATGACAGAACGGAGCTCGTTTTCTGTTTGGCATGAGATCAGGCAGGAAAGTGCAGTTGCTGCTCTGCACTGCAGCTCTGTGGGCAAAAGCACAGCACTTTGTTGTGCAGTAGGACATTTTTCTCAATAGAAACTCATTTGTTTGAACTAAACCAGCCAGCTTGTGGTCAATGTTATCTTTTACGATGCAGCTGCAGCTCATATAACTCATAGAAATAATGGGATTTTCTTAACGGAGCCTGAAATTTGAATGAGTGGCTGAACTGGAAGATACTGCAATGATGTCACCTTAGTGATGTGTATAAATGCATTATGCAAGATTTTTATGGGAACGCTGAAGATGGAGGGAAAAAGAAAAATCATACCTGTTTTCTTTCTTTTTTTCGTTTTCTTTTTTTTAAATGAATCCTTGTCCAAAAGCAGCAGTGTCCTTCCTTTACCAGAACATTTGTCAGACTGAACGACCGTTTGTGGTTTGGAAACTTGGTTTAGCTGAAAGGAAACTCCCTGGGGCTTGTTTTTATTTCAGTAAAAAAAAAAGAGGAAAAACAACAACTTATCAGTTTGTCCTTTCTGAATTCAAATTAAATGATTAGGTCTTCTATTGTTCCACTTGAATAAAACTGAAATCACATATAGATGTTCTTTCTCTTTTTACGTAAAATACTTACAAGCTCGTCAGAGATCCATGGTTTTTTGTGAACTGTCCAATTGACCCTGAAAAGTGTTGAGAATATGTTTTTTTTTTTTTGCTTGACTAACATTATTTTGGACCTAATTTTCAGACTGGTTGCATGCAGCAGGGAAGCTTTTAAAACCAGGTCACCTGCCCTCAAGGACCAGGATTGAGGACCCCTGTTCTACAGAAACCACTGAGCTTCTCCCTTGCTTACAAGCATTTTTATTTGTTTGATATTCTTAATGTCCTTCACTCTTCAGGTGTCAAACAAGTGTACATCAAAATTATCATTTCTTTTCTTCAAGTGGTGACTTTTTTGGTTTTCTGATTTCCACTTTCCACTCTCTCTTCCACAGCTGAGAGAATAGTATTGCTCTTTGCCCTAAGTCAGGGGTCGGCAACCCAAAATGTTCAAAGAGCCATATTGGACCAAAAACCGAAAAACAAATCTGTCTGGAGCCGCAAAAATGTAAAAGTCTTAAATAAGCCGGTCGGCAACCTGTTTCAGCCAAACAGCCTTTTAGACCCGTTTCCTACAATAAAGAAAACACTGAAGCATCAACTGACTTTTAACATTGATAATTAAATAAAACTTTAACGTTAAATGTGTTGCATTTAACATGAAAACGAGAAAACGAAATTACATTTCTGCATCCAGCAAAAAAATATTTTAAACTAAAAAAAAGAAAAGACGTCGGGTTGAAGGTCACTTTTTTTTTTTTTTTTTTAAATCTATTTTGGTTGTATTTATGTAGGATGGAAAAAGACGCAGCTTTAATAATCTACCAGCAGCAAACCAAACAGCTGTCCTGTCTGTGCCGTCATCCTTTTACTGGCGCGTGCAGTAAGCTACCCGAAAAATGAAATTACTGTTTCACAAAATATGAACATAGCTACGCAAAATAATCTGGTCAGCAGTGAAAACAAATGAATCTGCCCACGCAGCGCTGAACATGCTCAGTGCATCAGACATTTTCTTCTCTATCGTCGGCCTACCTGCTGGAGAAGTGATCAAAGCGCAGCATGGGTCGGAGTGGACAAATAAGCTTTTGCTCGTTTATTATTCACTTTAAATGCCAGAACTGCAGCAACAGCACAACAGAGACGCTCCGCTGTGAGGCGTTCGTGGGATAGTGCGCCAGGAGGAAAGTTCAGCGCTCCGCGGCACGTCCACACTCAGTGATATTCTTTGTTTGTAATTAATTCCGTTTTTAATGTTTAATTCCGTGATTGCTGATTCAATAGGGCTGTATCATGCTATGCTGCACAATAGCGGCACGTGAGCATGAAGTGCAGTTATTAACACTGATTGGCTGCGTAAAGGTTTGTGAGACGCATCATATCATGCTGGACAGATACTCGCTGTTTTACTGCAGTTACCTGCTTGTTGCACCTGACACTCAATGGGCTGCTTTGCAAAATGGTAAAATATAAATTATGTCTTTATTTTAATGGTTGAGTTGGATTTTATTTCACGTGCTGCATTTGCAGTGCTCGGAGAACTCGGGAAAAGTGCGCAACTGTACATGAATCCCTCAGAGGGATCATCATAATCCTCAAATTTAGAATAAGAAACTTTATTGTCTCTCAAGGGGACATTTGTCTTGGTCTTTTAGAATCACATTATTAAAGTGAACCAACCAAAATACAATACACTTTAGTAGAATAGTCATTAATTCATTTTCCAATGCCAGGGAGCCGCAACAGAGGGACTAAAGAGCCGCATGCGGCTCCGGAGCCGCGGGTTGCCGACCCCTGCCCTAAGTGAATACACACATTGAGTCTCAGAAGGAAGTTAGCCATGCCTGTTTAGGATTTACATACTTTTGTAAATTTACCAAATTCTATGTGAGATGATAATGAGTGATCTTTATGGGTTCTTTACAGACAAGCAGTTTCCTTCTAGTTTCGTTCTGCGTGCTCATGCTAATGGGTGGTACATTTGTATTGAATTTCAGCAAAAGTTTGTATTCAAGCACACAGCACGTGTATGTCAGACTGTTGCTTCAAATAACCTTCAAGAATAATATAAAACTGACCAACTAAATAAATAAACAGTGAGTAAGAAGATAGAGTTTTGTTTCTCTGATTAAAATACACCGCAGCACTGAATGTTGCAAATTAGCTGCGTCTGTTATTTATTTCTAATATGGTTGTCACTGAGCCACTGTGACTGATTGCTAGCAGGTTGGTCGTGGGCTTTTCTCTCATCTTGTGATGCACAACAGACACAACCGACCTGAGAACAGCCATTGCAGAGCTTGCAACTTTCTGAGACAATCCATGTGGCTGCTGTTGGATTAACTTGAATTACAGATTTATCAAGCTTCAGGGATGCTTAATTACAAAGTCTGCATATTGTTTTATGGAGAAGTGGTAGTCACCATTTCTCTGTTTTTTGTTCAGTCCCCCTGAGTTGGCTTTGGTTGGGGTGGGGGGAGTGCAGACCTATATTCTCCATCCAAGCCTGAAGGATGACCTCATGGGGCCAGCAGCTGCCATCCCCATCCTTGCAGGAGTTAATAGGAACAGTATGTAGCCTCTGGAGCGCTCTCTCTTTCTTTCTCTCTATCATTTGAGTTTTACAGATTCAGCTCTTGACGTTCATTTACATAGTTGCATTTCTGTTCATTCTCACTTTTCTCAGAATCTGCTTTCATACTCATTTCCCCACTGTGGCCCATTTCACAGAAGAAAGTCTTCACAGAAAGAGATGCATCTTTGTTCATATAGTACCAGTGACTCAGATGACTGCTTGGGTAACAGGCCTGCAGTAAACTTGTGTGTCTATTTGGCTCACTGATTTTGCTTCTGGCCCACAAAGACAATGTTTCAGTTCTCTTGTAATCTTGTTCAGCGGCAGCGATCCACTGATTTCTTTTAAAATGCTACAAGCAGCTTGACCTGCACAAAGTGCCAGAAACACATGTAGGCAAAAACTGGTCCACACAGTGAAGAACTGGGAAGAAGAAGAAGGGGAAGAAAAGAGTTGATTGGGAGAAACCTTGGATCAAAATGCCTGTGTTTCACGTATTAAAAGGGAAAGTGTTTGCTAGTGTGGGAAGGTACGCAACGGCGGGCCCAAGCAGGATTTGATCTCCAGACTCCGAGGTAAGAGTTATGCACACTAAACAGTCAACCAAAAGAACATCCCTGTGGCCAAGAAGCCAGGGCATAGTGACAGGACCCCACACTGTCACACTAGCTTTTTAATGACTTTTTGAAGTGAAGAACTTGTGCCCTTATCCTGATTTGTTTACATTTTAAAACTGAAAAAAAAAAAAACTTTTAAAATTAGAAATGTTTCAATGAAAAAATCATTCAGTTTGAGCAATCATACACATTTCCCATTATTTATTAGCCAATTCTTACAGAAAACAGGATTTAATTAGATTCTGTCATCTCATTGACTGTGACGGAAATATAATCAGATTGAATCCTGATCAAGGCATTATGGGATATTGTCTTTCAACCAAAGAATTCCCCTAAGTTTTAACCACTACCGGGAACTTGATCAAATCAAATTTTCACATTAGATAACCAGATAAAACCTTTCCTCAGTCTGTTTGATCTGATGCTTCAGACTGTTTGCATACTAACACATAGCAGCTTAAAATGTGGTTGAAACTGTCCCTAGTTAACCTGAGGAGACTTGTATCTAAGTTATATACTGTGTGATCCTTTATTGTCTCCTCTCTGTAGCTCCTCTCGGCTCATTTACTATCAGAGCAACTGCTGCCCATTTTCTTGGCTTTTTTTTTCATAAGTTTCAATAGAAGTTGCTCTGGAATGTCTGTAGAGTAATGTGCAAGCCATATGACAGCTATTTATCAAATAGCAATGCACTCACTCACAATCTGGGTTTTAAATCAGACCACGGGGCGATCACTTTCAGCTACTGCTCATCCCAGTTTTCTGTTTCTGTTTTGAAATCAAACAAGAGCATTGGCACACAGTTGAAGTAAACTTTCAACTTCATTCTTGCCAGCATGGTCGGCCCACTACTTTGGTCAAGAACAACATATTTCAACAACTAATGATGAGATTTGTGGTGTATTTGATAGGCTTCTGGTTTTAGATGAGAAACCTCTGACTTTGATAATCACAAATCTCAACAACTTCTGGACACATTTCCAGACCATTTTGAAAAGTTTTACATACACTACTCTTAGGAATATTCAAACCTCACTGATATCATGTCATGAATGGTGGACTGTTAACTGGAATTATGATGTGGTCATTTCTTTATCTCAAACAATCTATTGAAACAAAAGCTACCAACAGGTACACCACAACATGAAAAGGTCAATGTTTCTACTATAGCTTGTTAATGTCATGTTCGATATCGTTTTAGTCTAATGAAGTTTTTATGTGAACAATATGACGAAGAATGCTGTTTAGAAACAAGGTGTCGATGAACCAGACATTTAGAGGTCAAGTTATGGTTTACACACTTGTTTAATATGATCATTTTTTTCTTTTTGTGGTTAATTATCTTTTTGGAGAACAGCATGATGTGAAATAAATATTTTAACATTGAATAATACTTGCATTCAAACGTTTAGAGAGGTCTAATGAAGTCCACCTGGAAAGGTTGCAGTGGATTCTAAATTAATCCTGACAGCATGCAAAAAGCCAAATATCCCTTTCTTTTTGTGAACCTTTCTGTTGAGCAATTGTAAGTAAAACTAGTAATTTTTTAGTCTCTCTTCTTCTTTATTGTGTGATCACTACTTTGGTTTATGACTGCTAAACAATCCCAACAGCTCACATAAGCTTTTCTCACTAGCAGCTCGTTAAAGCCAGAGTTGGTAATCTTGTCAGAAACATTTTTTGTTATACTGGGTGAAATGGTCCTTTCATCCTGACAATAGTCAATACATCATGTATTCATAAAAAGGAAGGAAAAAAGTCAGACCTCTGTGAGAGCTGCAGTTCTGTAAAAACTCTGACCAACCCCTGCCATTTACACTGAAAGGCAGGAATTGGTAATTCGCAACTTATAGAAAGAACGAATTGATGCCTTTATGTCTCTGTCCCTCCCCTCTCTCCGTGCCCCATGTGACCCCCCCTGTGCGCCACTCACTGTAAACAAATATAGCTAACGGACTGCTAACTACTGCTCCGCCAAAAAAACCCAAAACCAAATAACAGATAAGGATTAAGTCTCGGAGGGGTTGATGTTTGCAATGTGGACTTTTTACACCGCAGAAGGAGTTGGAGGTGAGTGGATTAAAGCTTCTCCAAACGTGGTTTGTCAGCTGTTTACTATCCAGGTAACAAGCTATCCACTCAGCTGTTAACCTGTTGTAAAACATCAGCACACATGTCCCTGCGCTCTGAAGGCGTGGTTTCGGGTGATGTGTTTTTTTAAACTGTTGTTTGATCAAACCATTTTTCCAATGTTGCCAACCCTAGTGTGGCAGTTGACGGTCCTGTCACCATGCCTCTGAGTCTTGATCTTCCCTGGCTACTTGGCCAAGGGGGTGTCCCTTTGGCTGACTGGTTAGGGTTCATGACTCTCACCCAGGAGTCTGGGGGTCGAATCCTGCCCGGGCCCCCCTTCGCCCTGCCACTTTAAATACTGATGTTTCGTAAGCAGCCTGCTGTGTTGATTTGGAAACTTCCCTTCTGGATGTCCAGGGTCTCCAGAGCTGGCGACGTGACAGTTGTGGAACATGTCATCCTGGCAAAGGGGAAATTTCTCCAAAGCTTTCTGCAATAAAATTTTTTTACTGGGTATTTAAACTCCAAACCATGAAAGAAGGAAACATGATTTTTATATTGAAATCTGTTTTCTCTTATGGGCCAGGTCTGCCTTACCTTTTGTTTCATTTCTCCTCCTCCCTGCTGTGTGTATGTGTCAGTCTTCCTCCATCCCTCTTTGTGTGCAGGTGGCGGTGCCTCTCACCAAGCAGCTGTTCTTCATCTTCTCATCAACCTGCCAGTATATCTTCCCCTGTCAAACCACTACTTATCACCAGATTGTTGAACTCCTCAGTGGGGGAAACGTGTAGGCCTTTCTGCGTTGTTGCTTTTTATAGTCTGTATCAGTATCAATTTTCACCAGCTTTAATATTTTTAATTCATCTTAAAGAAGGTGACTGATAATGTTCTATTTTGTTTTAATAAGAGGGCGGAAAATTCTGATTTCTAGTTGCAGATGAACTCAGACTTAAGCAAACAAGTTGAGAATATTTTGAGACTGGAAGGGCATGTCATGGGTCTGGACCTCAGGTGTTCAGTTAACTATTTCATGTCTGTGTTGTGTATGAATCTATGTTAACACAAACATCCTGAATACACAGAGCAAAACGACTCCAAAGCAAGTTAACAGTTGTTTGTGTGATCAGCAGTAGCCTAGTACACCAGCCTGACTACCGCCATGTATGAGATACACAGCAAGTCAGTCTGGGTAAGTCAGTCCTCCATTGGAGACTGATTTCCTACTTGAGATGAGAGGCGGGACTAACAGGAACAAACTTAACCGGAGAGAACCAATCAGAGGAACACAGAAGTGACGCAAATGTCGTTTTGTAAGAAGAAAGTCCTCAGAGCAGCAAGTTGTTACGGGTTTAAGGATATGTGCAGCTCATTAAGACATCAGAAAGGGCATTTTTATATAGTCACTCACCTGCGGCTGCCATCCTGACTTATAGTTAGAGAACTGAGTTGACGAAAAAGACGTGTCGTAAGTCCCACTGATTGGTCCGATCAACTTTTTACTGTAGTGGAAATCACTTCCAAACGGAGGGAACCCAGGCTGACTTGCCATGTATCTCATACATGGCAAGGCTGGTCAGGCTGGTGTACCAGGCTAGACCAGCAGGTCCCTGAGGTCAAGTGATCAGGGTCTGCTGGTTGAGCAGCAAACACCACACTAAAGGTGACTGCTCGTGGCTTTGCAATGGACCCTTTTTATAATTTATACTAAGGGTGCATCCCAATACACCCACTAGCCCTACTTTTTAGCCCTACCCCTAAATTTTGAACCTTCCTGTGAAGGTAGTGGTGTCCCAATTCCTCTTTGCATGTAGGGGTAGTGGATCTAACGAGGGGTAGGGGTATGAATCTAGCCCTTAAGAGCGAGGGACATCAGATGTTGACTTGCTGAGAAAGGGGCCAGAGAAAAGGGTTAGAGAGCTGTATGTCATTACATACTGAATCAAACAACAACAGCAACCTCTGGAGAGCGACAGTACTCGGGAAGAAAACTCACAAATGTACATATTACATCGTTGTTCGTAACGCTAGCCAGACTAGCCGCACCAGCTAGGCTAAAATATTGATGAAAAGCTTGCGAAGGCTTTTCGGCAGTTTACAAGACAACAGTCGCCATGGCAACTTCTTCCCTGTGTGGTTGTTTTGTTTATTAATCATCCGAAGCATGATGAATGGTGAAAAAAGAAAAACAACTGTAACTGTTAACTCTGTGTTGTTGCTGGGTGTGTTGTTATGGTGAGACATATGTGCAAACGTCACTACGCAGTCGCTCATGTGCCTGAATGTAAATGCAGCAAGTGGTGTCCCAATTCCTAGGTAAGATTAAGCCCTACCCCTTGAAGCATCAATTTGAGGGTGTAGTGGTAGTGGCTGAGGGCTATTGGTAGTGAGTAAGGGCTAGTGGTTGAAAGTAGGGGGAACATTGGGATTGGGCTACAATATACGTAACTCACACATGCTTGCAACTTCCCTCGATGGTCAGAAAGCTTTGAAAGTCCATTTAAATAGAATAGTGACTAGTCTTTACAGAGTTAATAACAACAATGCCAGACAGTTGCTATGTGTTTTACTGTTCCAATCGACAAGGGGAAATAAATAAGGAAACACCAGCAATCAGCCTGGATTTGTGCAATCACAAAACTGGAAGCCTTCGGCATAAGACCTGCTCTGCAGTCTCCTATTGATAGTTTTCAGTAACGTGACCTACCAGGAGCCCTGGCGGGCAAAAGAGGATGGGGTGCAGGGTAGTCTGAGCAGACAGACTACAGAATAATTGTTTAAATCACCTGTCAGTCGCCGAGAAGGAAAGATACAGAAATAAGCTGCAAGTGTTGGACAGTTGTGACCCATATAGAGAAGCGACTGCTGTATACGAGCTGTTAAACGTCGCTATGTCCCTGCTGAGCCTGCATTCACTGATATTTACATCTGTCTGGTTGAGAAGCCGTCACAGTACACCGCTACCAGAATAAAGGTATATAAGAGCACCTACAGTTCTCACTAAAAACTACTGTTAAAACAGAAATAACAGAAACAGAATAATTCCCTCTCATTTTAACTTACAACATCAGGTTTAGAAAGGATGGAGTGCTATGGAGATGTAAATATAGGACAAGTATGCAGGAAAAACAAAGGATATCATTCTAAATATCAGTGTTACATCTTGTCTTTGTGCCATTCAGCTGAATATGAGTGTAAAAGGATTTCTACATCCCTCCTTTAGGAGTTTATTTGCGTTACCGCATGCCTCCGTTTTAGCTAGCAGCTAACGTCAACTCATTAGAATGATGGCGGGCAGCTAGTCACCTCTATATGAAAACAACCCAACACATATACATAAGGTTTTATTTATGGTTAAACCTACGCTAACTATATATGGATGAATGTAGGTGTGGGCTTTACTGACCGGTGATGAAGTGTTCGCTGCTAGACGTGTGGGTTTTGGCTGGTGGAGGGGCTGCATGGTTTGCTGTACCCAGGATGCAAATTTGCAAATTAGAGGAAGGTAGGGGAAGGTCCCGCCTCTTTACACCTCTGATTGGTTAGACGGCCTCTCCCCAATTGGCTAGTTCATTTGGCCCTGAAGTGTCATCTCACGTTGACCAACTTAAACACTTCCCCTGTCCTTTTCCCCTAAACCTAAGGCTCGAATGAGCCAATCAGAGAGGAAAAAGGGGCTACCTTCCTCTAATTCGCAAATTTGCACCCGGGATCGAGGTGCGTTTGATAGAGCTGATCTACAGATTTCTCCTCTCAGGGTGTGTTTATAGGACGAAATGCAGTAAAAAGCAGGTTGAAAAAAAACAACCCCAACCGCCCCCCTGTGGTTTGTGCACCCAATCGCAAAACAACTGTTTGGTATTTTCCAGCAATGTAACAATGGCCGTGTCCCAAACCGCACACTTGAGCACTTCAAACACTGTTTTTGAGTGTGTAGTGCACACATGGTATCATTTAAGCGACAATTTCAGTGCACTGAAAGTACCAGGATGTTGCCCTAATCACACCCAAAAATGCAGTGCAGAATGAAGCACACTTCTCGCACTAAATGGACGCCGTCTTGTGAACGTGGAGGAAGAGGCGGGACTTTCAAACTGCTTTCAGAGCTGAATAATGGGGATGTATGACGCAGTGGCGACCCCTTCTGCATCGGAGGTGGTATTGTACTTGATTTAAGTAACGTTTATGAATGATTTAGACATAATCACTAATGTATATTGTAGCATGCTACCAAGCTGTTCACTCCCTGATGACAGTTATGATCTGGTCGTGTGTTTGAGGCCGCAGTTATACCAGCTCAGTAGAGTTAGCTCAGGTTAGGTTGTAATGCTAGTCTGTCACTTCCTGTAAGTGCAGTGGTCTGTTTGGGTCATCATTTAGCGACAATAGTGTGCACTACAAACACAGTACACAGTGCACACTATGCCCTGAATTCCAGTGCACTCAGGAAAGTGCCTGGATTGAGACACAGCCTGTGTGTTTCTCTTGCCTGTTCTAAGCCTGCAGGTGGCGAACTAGAGTGTTTTTTGCCTGCCAGCGTTCCCTACAGACCGTGACGTCACAAAATAACTATCAATTGGCATCTGATGACTACGAAGACGTGGACTATATTCTTTCTGTGGAAATAAGAGGGAAGATGAGGGACAATGGCACGAATAGGAGGATCTCTCTCTCTCTCTCTCTCTCTAAAAAAAAGGTTTTTAAATTTGCTTTTGTTGGTGTGTTTTCTATATGTGAGGGTTAGTGGAGTGAAAGGACTGCCCTCTAGGGAGGAGTTAGTACCCCTGCCTTTATAGGGACAGGTGTGGGTAATTAGTGCCTCTTTGTCTGAAGCCTGGTGGACATGTGGTAAGATCTGTTTGGTGGGAGCAATACAGTAGTGTTCTGATTGATTCTGGCTGATGCGTGTCTTATTTCAATCTTGTGTTGAGGAGGGAATTCAGCTTTTGTTCCCTCCTGGTATGAACCATAGTGGCCGGCCTGCTGCAGTTCCCGGTGTTTTCCTTAGTCAGGGCCTCAGTGACAAAGGTAATCCATGCTCGTATGGCCATGTAGAAGGGCTAGTCCCTCAAGTATGTCTGCTTGTTAATTATTCTGATCATGTTTCCCTTATTGCAGACCAAGTGCCAGACTGCTGCTTTGCCTGGACTTAAATTCGTCAGCTGTTTCTGCGCGCTGGACTGCATTCTATGTAGAACTGAATTGTTCAGAAGTGGTGCATCATAGCCATTACGGGCCAGTTCCCCTTCCTGTACTTAACACCGAGATCTACCTTTATTGTAAACTGAGCCAACTGATAATTTTCTTTCTTTGTTTTCATTCCTTTATTTGGCAGTGGGACGACCTGCGGGGGTATACGTGGGATCTTCACCCTTGCATGCAGTGTGGTTGGCCCGGTGGTGGTCAGTAAATGTTTGCCTGTGGAAGTTTCTTCTTGGTGTGTGTGTGTGTGCGCGCGTGTGTGTGGCAGGGCAGAGTAGTAGGCACGGAGTGCTCATGTGGTGAGAATCTTTGGGAGCCTGCGATAGAATCCCCCTGCAGTGAGTACCCTGCCTTTTGTACTTTGTCACAATATTTCTAAATGCTCTTATCGGTCATTGACTTTAAGTGAAAGTCTTTTAGTAATATGGTTGTAAATAAAGACTGGTCTGAGCTATAAAGTTGTGCTTTATCCTTTCCTCAGGTCTCCCATAGCCTAAATCACCAGATTTTCATATTAAACAGTTTTTATGGTGCACTGAATGTATGTCTCCTGCTCTTTGAACCTGAAGTTTGTGCTCTGTCACAAATATTGTTGGTGAAATACTTTGTTTTTTTTTTTTTTTTTTTTAAATCTTGACAGGTGCTATATAAAATCTTAAGTATTTATACCTTTTTGAAAGCGGCGAATGTCTTCTGTGTCAGCTGGCAGGTAATGAGCATATACCAAATTCTGCTGTAATCTCTGTTGTGGCTTTTTGTTGCTCACCTTCATATACCGATTTTATCTACCTATTCATTTTATACAATTTGGTGTGTTGTAGTGTTGCATCTTTCAGTGTGATCAGTCAGGTCATGAACTGTGGGCCTGTGTTTCCAGGGTTACTGACCTTTGCATCCAAATTTAAGTTTGCATATAAGTTGTACAGATCTCAAACAAGACACACCCTGCAGAAGGGACTAAAGTTGAGTGACTCGTTCCCTTAAAACAGCACAAGAACAAAGATGTAAATTCATGTTTGGGACCTGTGGAACTGTTTCTGTGGTCTTTTGACCAAAGTCTGTGACAGCCATTTTACTGAGAACTTGGAAAATTGTGTCAGTCTTTGAAAAAGTGGCATAATATCCCCTTAAAGCACATTAATGCATGGTGACGTTGTATAGTAGCTGAGTGAAGAAAATCAAATGAAATAAAGGCTGGGAAACTAAATTAGAACAAGAAAACTCCAACAAAACAGTGGTGCTCATTAAAAGCATGAGTGGAAACCAGTGATAGCAGCCAAAGCATAAAAATCGACAGATGCTGGGAATTACATTTATCATGACACCCGTCAGTGGTCGGGATGTACAGTATTTGGCAAAAGATGGATTCTTTGTGAAACTGTGTTGAAAATGGGTAATTACAAGGATCTGAGTGTATGTTAATGGAATACACTAGTATATACTAGGACACCAGGACAACCAGCTTCAGGGTCACGGGTGGGCAGGACACACCAAACCACACTACTGGCAAGGGCTTTTAAAAGCAGTCTATTGTACCTGCAGAAAACCTATAATACCATTAACTGTTAAAAACCTTAATGACAAAAAAAAAAAACCTTGACTATGGTAAGAGCTGTGTAGACACAGACCGATCAGACTGTCAGTTCTGACCCCTCTCACCAAAGTACAGTAACATGAGCATCAGAACTCATGTTGTTCTGATGCGACAAGCAGCAGCAGAAGTTGTCGCTATCTGATAAATCGTGTTTTTGTTTTTTTTCAGATGTCATGCAGACTTTGGGGTGTATTTGTGTCATTTGTCTGAGGAGGAAATGGGAACAGGATGTATTGAATAAAAAAGGCAAGCCATTACAGGTTTTCTACACATTCTGCAAAGCCTTTGCTGGAAAATCTTTTTCATGGCCCTCATGAAGATGCTACTTTGACCTGTGCCACTTTCCAAAACCTTGGCATAGTCCAGACATACTTTTTTTTTTTTTTTTTTTTTTTATGGCAGTGACCTTTTATGTGTGTGTGTGTGTATAGTACGATAATGTGTCCTGTCAAACTCCACATTTTCCAGGAATGGTTTTGGTAAACATGGTGCACAGTTCAAATTTCCCACTTCTCAAGCTGATTGAACATCTGTGAGACACATTAAAGCACATCAAAACGCATGTCCCAACAGGCTGCAGTTTAGTCCCATCTGCAGTTTAGACATGTTTGAAAGACCAGGTAAACCTAAAATCTTATGAAAAGCGATTTTAATACATATAAACTATTAAATGACAATAGTAACTAAAACATTTGACAAAGAACCCTCTTTTATAAAAACATACTGTATAATGGTAGAAATAAATATTTGTGAGATTTGTTTACTTTGCTGACAGAAAAGCAATAAAGCACAAATTTTTAAAAGAGCAATAAATCTGGAGGAACCCCCCCGGAATGTAAAAAAGGGGGGGGGATTTACCCCCAGAAAAGAAAAACGGGGGACAAATTAGATAAAAAAAACACATTGCTTAAAGATAAATCATTACACACCACAGTGGCATTAAAACAGGAACCATGGCAGCCGTTTACATTTTCTATCTGGCTTCTTGACTTTCCCATTACATGTATGTGAATATAAAATCTGTACAAAGTGCATTAGTAATGTTGCATCTTGATGAAAAGTCCGCTGACACGATCGTGGCTTATTACATGCTGTAGAGATTACTTAACTTTCAGTACTACTATATTGCTTTGTAATATCACAGAACAGCTGTTGTTCTTATATGATAAAGAAATGAAGCTGTAAAGTAAAAACATCTGTTCCATCATCAAACATAACATGAATGGAATAAGGAAACTTGAAGGAGCTTGTATATGTTGATGGTCTATACAGATAGTTTAGATAGAAAAACAGCCAAAGTGAAGCCACAGGTAGCATCTGAAAGCCAGATATAGAACCATCCAGCTTTTCTGAATGTCTCTTGATTCCTCTCAGCTGTCTCGCATGTGGTCGTCATTATAATGAGAGAGTGAAAGGCAGCTGCCAGAAAACAACAACCATCACTGACTTCGGCTGTGTAACTGGTTGGATTTGTGAACAATGTTTCTAATAAACACCAAGCCAGCTGAGCAGTGCACATCCAAACACCAGGAACCCCAGCTGTGTCAGCCTCTCTGTCCCACTGGCTAACTGGATTTGCTTGCTGTTAAAACTTGAGTAGGAGGGCTGGGGCTCTCCCCCACTGCAAAGCACCATGGGGGCCTGAAAGGAAGTGGGGCGCCTTAGTGGTCTGTCAGGACTGGACCCATCAGTTGGTTGCTCTCCATTGAATAAAAGTGGGTGCCTCCTGTGATCTAACTCCATCTTAAAGAGCTCATACTCCTTATGTGGCAGCTTGATACCGAGTACAGTGCACCCATCTGTGGGAGTCAAGTCCTGCTCCACCCCGACCTCCCAGCGTCCTGCTTTCCCACACTTTCCTGGTCTTGTACTGTTCAGCAACTTGACGGTGGGCTTGTCCAAGGCTGTGACTCTCACCTGGGTTACTTTGAAGACAAACTCAGAAGCTCCTGAGAGTTTGGCCGAGGGGTTTCCCTCAGCGTAGTGGCCCAGTGCTCTCAGGATGAAAGTGGGCTGTGAGCAGGACGGATCGGAGTAGTGCCTGTAGATGCCTTCCCAGGCATGCTGGCTAGGATTGAAGGTGAAATCTCGGGTGAGGAAGAGGACTGTGGGACGGGTTTCGCAGCGCTGGCTTACCCAGCGGCCAGCCAGAGACAGAGGAACTGCAGGATTGTGGAGCAATACGGGGGGGCGCTGCTCTGAGGAGCGGTACACCATAGCACAAACAGGGCAAGGGTGGATGTGATGCTGAAAAATGGGAAGGAGAGATGAGATGTTTTAGGGTTGCATACTTGGATAAATGGAGTGAGCTGAGAAAAAACAATCTGGACTTAGGATGAAACATTTTAATAATCATGTCCAAACTAGTTAATTTCTGTCTAGCTCCAAATATTTTACATTTTACCACTGGACTGTTAAGCAGACACAAATGTTTTTAAAGTCCCTGAAAAGTAATTTATTTTTCTACTTGTAGGCTAGATGGTTTTACTTTTAAAACCCTGGTTTAACAGAGTCGATACACTGTAGAATGCAAACAAATATATATAAGATATGGCAATCATTTAAACCTTTTATTTAAAGAAAAACACTACAAAGACAACAAATTGAAAAATGAAAAGTGTTCAGTTTGAATTAGATGACAGAAACATCTCTCACAGAAATATAACACTTCCCTGTTTCCAGATTTGATGTACTTTTGTTTTGCAATGTTAGAATAAAAACAGGGGTTTGATTAGGAAATAATTGCATCAGCATTTGTCTACCCTTTATTCAAATCTTTTGCAAACAGGGTTGTAAATTATGCACAAAGACTAAATCTGTTGTTTGATGCTATTTCCTATGTCACCCCCAGGTGCTTTCTGTATTTTTCTAATGTCTGACATAAGGAAGCTTGTTACATTTATGTAGGATGGGTCAAATGTGTAGAAATAAAATTGATAATAATCTTTAGCAAAAACTTTAACAAGATAACTACTGTAGATAACTCTAAATAACTACTCTTAATCATAGTAACAAAGAATTGCAGATTTTTGAAGAAATTATGAGCATTTTACACTATTAGTGTATCAAATAAGATACTGAAACTCATGTAGCATGTGAGCAATGACATGGCCAACAATATATAACACCAATAAATCATGAAGGCTCTCGTCTCATAATCAAAATCACTCAATAAAATCTTACCAAGGCACTCTGCAGTGGCTGCTGGTACCCTGTAGGTCTGTGCTGAGTTCTCTGGGTCCAGTCTGTGTGAATATCCCCCAGGAACAGCTCCTGAACCTTTCCTCCATGGCTGTGGTGTTGCGTTTCCACTCGTAGCAGACCCAGTTCCATCATAGAGAAACCCAGCGCTACCAGACATCCCCTTCCTGCCCGTGTGTTGTAGAGTTCATATGGCTTCCCTGGCACGACTCTCCCCAGGCTTAGGCCCACGCAGGCTGGAGGAAGCCTGGAGACCAGTCTCTGCTTTGCTGCCGCGGTGTGAACCACAATGCCCACCTTGCTGAGGTGGTGTTCAGCCTCAGTGCCCCCACGGGTGACCCACGAAGCCTGGCGCAGACGAATCTTCCCCCTGATCACCAGGGAGTAGGCTGGATCTTCACAGCCACTATCAGAGTAGTAGTGCTGCAGAGCCTGGAAGTGACGACTGGTGTGGAAGGTATAGGACCGGGTGAGAAACTCTGGACCTGGCCGAACTTCACATCTGAACAGAAGGAATGTGATGAACAAACCTGTTATTGCATGATAGATTTTGATGTATTAAACCTCTTCTTCAAGCTGGTTCCAGTACTTGCAATTAAAACAATTTATTAAAGCAAACCAGTTAAACTCTCGCTTGACAAGATCACTGTTTTCTAGAAGAATGAAATCTACCATCTACAAGCAAGAAACTTATTGCTAAAGTTGCCAACTCCTTTCTATTACTCATTACATCAGCTAATGAAGTCAAAATAGCATGGGGAAAGGAACTGGGATCATCAATACAGGAACAGCAATGGAGGCAGGCTTTCTTTCAAATCCACAATTGTTCAATAAACAGCAGACCCAGGCTCATACAGTTTAAGGTGATTCATTGCTTTTACTATTCCAAAGTTGCATTTCATAAATTTGATCATGAGGTGTCCCCAGTATGTAATAAATGTCAATCAGTTGAGGGGATCATTGTTGCATTCATTTTGGGAATGCTCTGTTGTAAAAAAAAAAAAAAAAAAAAAGGTCAAGTATTTTTTTTTTTTTTTTCTCTGGGATATATCAAAGAAAGCTAGCCCTCGACTGAGACATGATTTTGGTTGGATATTCAACAGAATCACAGAATCTTCCACAACCCCTCAGGACTCTGCTTTTTGGGACAATTCTTGCAAAAAATTGATTTTTTAAAGAGTGGAAACCAACATCCTGTCCAGTCTTTAGAAACTGGCTTAACAAATTGATAAATGCAATAACCTTGGAAAAAAATTCATCATATAAATTCTGGAAACATGCATAAATGGGAAGAAGTTTGGAGACCTCTGTGAATCTTATAGACATATAAAGTTGTATGTATATGCATACAAATGTGCGTAGCTACATACCCCTGTTGTTTTTATTCTTTGGTTGCTAGCTTGCAGGTTTTTTGTCATATGAGACAGACATAGGCTGAGGCTCTAAAGAGGAAAGTGCTACATGTCCATGTAATTGCTTGGGGTTTGAATTGTTTTTAATTTAGACCATGCCAATGATTGGTTGCGTCTTTTAGCAGCTTCTCCCATGATTTTCATATGCCACATCTTGGGATTAATGTTTCGCATGTGCAAAGATCTTCTGGACAGTACATATCTAATGCTGCCCTCAATGGTTAAAAATATTTATGATTATCTTTAAATGATCATTTAAAGATACTATGCAATTGTCCTTCTTTGTTAAGTTATGTGTAGACTAGAGATAAAGTGATCCGGTACCTGGATCGGATATTGGCTCTAATATTGGCTAATTAGCTGGATTGGATATCGTATGAATGAGACAGACACAGCATTCCGATCCAGTCATTTCTTTTACATTATTAGTGTCATACACAGCAATACAGTTACAGGGATTTAATCGCTTTAATTCTATGTTTACAATGCCGGTGAAATCATCACGCAGAGGAGAGAAGTGTTATTTAATTCTCTTTGCTGTTAAAGTACACTTTGTTATTTGTTAATAAATAATATTAAGTTCATTTATATCTGTATTGCTTTGTTACCTTTTTTTTATTTTTTATAACAAGGCTAAATGTTTATGTCAAGCCTGATGCCTTCACTCAAATTACAAGGTATGCTGTTCATTCATGCAGATCGGTATCGGCCAATACGCTCAGCCCAGGTATCAGTATCTGATTGGATTGGGAAAAACTGCATTGCTGCATCCCTCGTGTAAACATACAACACTTTTCGTCACCTGAGTTAGTCTTTCTTTTGCGTTTAGGATTCACATCAGTGTTGCGTGTCAGAACAATCTGGCTCCAATATATATAAAACATAGGGTGGCTGAAAGTTTTTGAACCTTTTAACTTACTCTCTGCAAGGTACTTTAGATACCATCCCAGCTCAGCAGCTATCAACTTGGAGTTCAGTGTGTCACTATATTTGGAGGGACCTGGGATCAAACTGCCCCTCCTGTGATTAAGGCGCAATCATTCTCTAATACAGCAAATAAGAGTAGCATAATATTTATTACAGTAACCTTTGTGCACTTCCATGAGAATACCTTGTCTTTTACCATGCTGTCAACATCTCATTGTCATGTTCTTGTTGTACAAGCATTAAAACATATATATCTCTATATTTCAATCGCTGTAAACCTAATGTTGGACATTTGCTACAATCAACATTTTACCATTGCAACTATCATTGTAGATGTGATAAATCCACAGAGATTTTCCATTGACTTTAAACTCAGTAGACCAGTTTTGAGTCTTTAAGCTCATTGTTTTGGTTTAGGGCAGTGGTTCCCAAACTTTTTCTGCAGGGCCCCCTTTTCATCGCCAATCATAATGTCATGCCCCCCATCCTACTGTACCACTGCTACCACATGCACCAAGACATTTACCATGAGATTTATGGAAAAAATGCACTGCATTTGGGAAGGGGGCAATGCCTTTTGATGAGTCATCATCATTTTGTTCATTAGTACTTAAAAAAAAGCCAATTTTTTGTTAGAAGTGCAAACACTATTTTTTTTTTGCCTGGCTGCCCCCCGACAGCCCTTAGCCTCCCCTGGGGAGGGGATTGCTATGGTGCTACATCTCTGCCATATATGGCAAGGAGTTTTGCGCTCTCTCAATTTAGAAGAGCGCCCGCGATCAGAGCTATGCCCGCTCTCGATTAATAAATGCGCTGTTGTGATAGAATAATTTACTCATCGCCATATATGGCAGAGATGTAGCACCATATATTTCATCCCAAACTAATGGTTTTAATGAAGACTGTGGTCTCACATGTGGCTTTGATGCCACTGTTGCTACATGAACATGTACTGTACCTTGTTGACACCCAGGTGCCATCCAGCATTGGGGGAATGTTTGTGCTGATTTTTACTCTGTCCTGGAGGTGGTGATACTGACAGTGGGGCTCCCACTGCAGGCTCCCGCTGAGATTGGAGGAGAAAGTGAAGGGATCTGTGGGCACTTCCCATAGTTTACTCCCAGCACCGACCACAAATATTGCTGCAAGGGAGAAGACAGTCAGAAAGCAGTGGGAAAATAACAGCAGTTGTCAAACACAGAGACTTGTAGGGTGATTTGGTGCATGCAACTCATTCTTATTCTCGTTCATCAGACAAGAAAGTTAGATATTCACACTTTTATCCAGTAACAGCTGCGTACATTCTTGAACGTCATCTGGTTTGGGGCTTTTGCTGAGTTACATTTTCCATGTAAAAAGTGTCAAATCAGGGCTACAGAAACCATACAAAGCTGTGAATCAGGATGTCGGCCTCAGTGCACTGGGTCTTGGCCTGTCACTCGAATCACCATACAGCTGCAACTTAGCTCTCATTTTTGGGTTTGCTCAAAGACAGGAGGTGTGTGTGAGGAGGTGACTGTGCATGAATGCACTTCCAGCATTGATATAAAACCAACAGTGGGTCACTGACAACAGCTGGCCAACTGAGCCAAACACATCTGCTGATAATATGATTTAACATAAAAAAAAAAACACTCATGATGATTAATGTTCTTGCTAGTCTTCTTCCAAACACTGACAGTTAATCCAACTGAAAGCCATTTTTCTTTTACTCTGTAAAAATTATTGATCTGGCATGTGCACATCTGCAGCCTGTCATTAATGGTCATTTTATTTTCTGAAGAAATTTGTGTGCTGTTGACACACTGAGGCTTGGCACTTCAGCCTGGTGTCAGCCAAGACAAAGGCAACGCTTTTCCTGATTGTACCCTCATGGATGCAACATGAGGAAACCCACTGGGTCTGTCGGAGTGATGCACACATTTCTGCACTGCTTGAATTTCATCCCTGAAGATCAATGTAAAAGTGCAAAGAAGTTGAGTTTGCACTCCTCCATCTTTTTCTCTGAAGATCCCAGCTGTGTGCTAAACTCATAGACAGAAAATACTATCAGCCATTTTGTCAAATTCCCTCCTGTACTTTTGGATTCGGTCTGTCTATTCAACTTGTTTTCCTGTATTCCCTCAATCCAGTCTTCATTTCCCCATTTCTATCTATTTTCCTATTTATGGGTTTTACAACAGCCTGCATTCTTGTTTAACATTTGATCTGCATCACCTGTCCAGCCACTGGTTGAGCTGGGAGGTCATCCCACAGATCAGTTTGCTCTCCTGTGGCTGAGCAGATGAAGCTGAAATAAAGTGGGAACTTCTGAGTGGAAAGTGTGTGCTGTTGATTTTTCTGCAAGGGGCTCCAAGATAGAGGCTGACTGATCGGCATTTATTAACCTTGTTAATGTCAAATGGAGGATATTTTTTGTTCCTTTCACTCTTGGAATGCTCCCCACATGCTGACCACAACCGCAGACGTGTGTGTGCAGCTCAGTCAGTTCCCAGCGCTTTTCCACCTGATCTGCACACATACACACACACACACTCGCACACACAGTTTGGGTTGTTTGAACTGAACAGTCACAGACCACAGAGTCAGATTTTAGCTCAAAGCACATTTCTGCTCCTTCCAGAAGTCTGTCAATTCATTAACAAGATTAATACTTCGTTTTGCCATCATGGGCATCGAAACATGTTTGCAATTTCCCTCATGTGGTGATGTGTTTGTTTATGCAGCATGTCACAGCAACAGGCAAGGGAGCCCAGTCAGCTGGACCCAGATGCACTCTCTCCACAGAACTCAGATCAGAAATACTAATCAGGATTAATTAATCTTAATGCTCTGTGCAAGTCATCCAATCAGTCTGTTTTGTGTTATCCAACCTTTATAGCTGCATGCAACATGTTCTCTATTGCACACACATACAAAAAGAGCAGATGAATGGACACAGAGGGAAGAGTCAAAGTGTGTGATGTGGAGACATTTATGTTTCTGTATTAGAGTGTCTGTTTTTGCCAAAGCACTTCTATACAGTACAGTGTTTCTTGAGGTCACTTGTCATCCAGTTCCTTTCCCTTTTTTGGATCTCTTGCCAGATGGCCATATGGTTGCATTTACTAAGAGAGTGCTCATAAAAGCAGAGCTTAGAAAAAAAAAAAAAAAAAAAATTGCTCATCATGAGGTTTTAAGTATTCTTCTACATAAGAGCTGATTTCAACCACAACTGAGGTGATGGTGTAATACGTACAGTATGATAATATCCAACCCTCATCTCCATTTGAAGGCGACAGGGGACTATTTCATTTGATTCACTTCCTACACAGGCAGTCAGATATCATTAGCTTTACCCCTCAGTGGTTAGCACTGATTTATTTTTCCGCCATGGGCTTTAAAACTTCCCACTCACACAGAGTGCACCTCCCTGTCAGAGTATACTGCTGTATACATCTTTCAAAGAACAGATTTTATCTTTTTCCAACCAGTAAAAGTCACTGAAAGAGTAAGATTTAATCGTCACATTTGGTTCTTAAGAAGAATTAAAAATTTTCAGAATTCAGGTTGTCATGTAAAATGCAATGGGAGGCTTTGTGTTCTAGTGATGAATTTGTCCAACATGTTTGCTCTTTATGCAACAATTATTTGTAGTCAGACTTACTGCAACTGTTTAGTGTCATGGAACTTCATAAATAACTAACTACACACAACTGGAAACATGAATTTAAAGGAAAGCTGCTGCAATTAGTTAGTTATATGTCAGAAAAGTCAATTCAAACTCTTTCATGTGTGTTTCCTCTATGTATTTTTTATCACCAGATAGGCCTATCACAAAAACTCAAAGGCATTCTCTTTTAAAAATAAGTAAAATACCTATATTTCTATGGCATAGATAGACCTTTAAACACCAGTGTGTATATCTTTCCATCAACAGCACTCCTCCCATAGGAGGCAGAAAACCCTACAAAGAACTACAAACATGGATACCTTATTACACCAGGAGATGATCTAAAATGTCAGGATACTGACATTTTAATAATAATGTATTTGTATATATATATATATATATATATATATATATATATATATATATATATATATATATATATATATATATATATATATATATATATATATATATATATACACACACACACACATATATATATATATATATATATATATATATATACAATTATTATTAAAATTCTGATCACCAAATTTTCTAAAATAAAAAAAAAGAATCTTTTCTTCTCTCTCCCGTTACAATGAAATTAGTCTCTGGAGTTGAGATGTGCATTTTAGGATGAAACAAAAAATAACTTGTTCATATAGAAAATTAATAGTTAATTTTAATATGTATAATTTATAGATAATATGTATTTCAATATAACTTGAAAATATAACTTGTTAAACTGACTAAATTTACTGGATTTATTTATTTTGGACTTTCACAGAATTCTTGTCTTTTCTTTATGCAGTAGAATCCTTTCCACAAACATTCTCACAAACTGAGCAATGAAATCAATCAGGAATCAGCAACTCTAGCTCTCAAGCACCACAGGCCTGCAGGTTTTACATGTTTCCCTACTGAAACACACACCTGATTCAAATGAAATGAATCTCCAGAAGCTTATTCTCAAGTTTTGCACAAGACTGTAAATAACCATCAATCAGACTCAGGTGTGTCGAAGCTGGGAAACATGTAACACACGCAGGACGGTGACCCTCAAATTTGAGTTGTTGATCCTTGCCTTAAATCAAACCATCAACCCTCCTCACTGATGCTTATTTTGCTCATGAAGACCAGGATGATAATGATGGATGATGACAAACAATGAGGACAAACTCACTGGGTGGACTGGCAGCATCTCTTATCTTTATCTTTTCTCCTCTGCTGCAGTCAACGTCAGACCCCCTGAACGTCAACACACTGCCTGTGGGAGACAACAATCCTCTATAGATGACCTCCTGCAGTTACACAAATCTTCCACCAGGGGTCAGTGCATCTGCCTGTGAGCTGTGTGTGGTCTGGACGGCCAGTCTGCCATCACCACCAACACTGCAGCTGCCACTGGCCTACGCTTCATCTGACTGATGGTTGGCCAAAGTAATCTACCTGTCTTTGAGCGGCTATATTCACTGAGTTTCAGCGCACACACACTCTTACACACATGCATGTCCACTCATTGAAAAAAAAGGAGAAAAAAACAAATAAACACTGCACACATTGATATACTGTATACTGTAAAAAGGGATACCATTTATAAAAGACCTCCAGGCTGCCCTCTGTTTGTTTGTTTGCATTTGTGATTGCGGTCTGGTGGCCTGGGCTCTCCTCTCTCACGTCTCACCCACTGAGCCGCAGTCAAAATATAGCTTTATGTGCATCTGTATTTGGAGCTGTCCTACGAAAACAGAGTCCAGGCACTTTTATTAAGGGCTCACGGGGAATCAAAAGCTTGACGCAGAACTCAAGCTCATGTCTTGTTCATTACAAAGGGAAGCCTCTATTTGCCTCATAGCTGTTTGTATTAAGATTCTTTAAATAAATAATGACTAAAACTGTTTGTTAAGAAAAAGTTGGAAACAAGCTAAATTATTACCTCCACTTTCCAGCATTTTAACAACTTCCTCTATTTGCCTCCTCTCATATTTTTACACCCTCATGTTTTTTTCTACAAGTGGTTGCCTCGACATCTCATGAAGTCCCTTTCTTACTTTTTTTTTTTTTTTGCCTTAGTACTGCAGCACAAAACCCTCCAAACTGTCTCAGAAGAGCCCGTACCCTCCTGGCCCTTCTCCTGATTACTGCCCCCTTCCCCTGATGAAAAAGCCATGATGTTTACGCCTCATTTCTCCTGGATGGATGTCAGATTCCTACCTCCTTTTTTCAGCCTTTGTTTCTTTTTTTCTCCTGCTTTTCAGTGTCTGTCAGTGGTTGATGAGGTGAATGAATTTAGTCAGGAGGATAAGGGGTGTTTTTAGGGAGGGGTGAGGTGTTTTCATGCACTGGAATGACAAGATTAGTGAAGTGCATGTGTGTGTATTTCTCAGCAGAAGCATTAAATACTACAGTAGTCCTGAGATCCCCCTCGCTCCACATATTTAGTTGAGTGCTGCTCATTATTCACAATTCACAGATGCTTTTTAAGTTTCTCAGAGCTGCTGAGCTGTCCTCCAGACTGGATTAGGGCTGTAGTCAAAAATTTCAAACCTTTTGTGATACCTTACAGCTAAGGAGTGTCTGCTACATCAGGCTTAGGTGCAGATATCTATGAACAGATATATTTTTTAGCTGACAATATCAAATGAAATGCACCATTGCAAATAGGCAATTAATTGTAGGACAGACTTTTCTTTTTCCTCTCAGTAAAGGTAATTTTACACGAATATGTGGTCTCTATTCTCACCACTGTCTGCAAATAAGGAATTACCTCATCTACTGCTCCTCTGTTTGGCAATGCAGAGCAAACCAGTTTTTGTAAAGCTGAATTAATTTCTAATACTTGTTGATAACTTCAATGTAGCAGCAGAGTTTAACAATTACATTACTTGATACTTTTGCTGATATTGAGGCTATCGAGGTACTGTAGATGCAGAAAAAGACACAAGGCTACTAGCTTGTTTGAAAACACTTCACATATTTTCAAGTATGTAAGTATAGCTACTCCATAGTCATTAAAGCAGCTGGTCGAATGGTAAATTGTGAAATGGGCTTAAAACATTTTCTTTCTTTATATAATCTGATATGCATGCATTAACATCTGATATGTTTTTGGAAATGTTTAGCAAAATTTCTATGGTTAACTTCAGGTACATTAATGATTTTCCTACATATGCAGGTCTTGACTTCTCTTATAATAAACAGGAAAAATATTACTTCTTAATGTTGTTTTATGTAAAATTATATTAATAACCTCCTAATGAAATAATCGATGAACAGTATTCTGTTGACTGTTCTTCTGGATGACATTTATGTACAACTACTCTCTGAACGCTCCAAATACTGTAGGCTACAATGATTTCCACTTCAGTTTCACAAGATGCTCTGAGACCGCACTCCATTAATTTCTCCTTCACAGAACGTAAGTAAGATAAAAAAGAGAAAGCCTTTTACCAGAAGACGAATCAGTATGCTGCATCTGGTGACAGTGCGATAGCCACATTCTTACATTTTCTTTTTGAAAAGCAGTTTGAAACAAAAACAATATCATGCAAGAGAGGCACAGTTTTCTACTGTTCCAGAGTGACCCCGTCCTTAGATTGCAAAGTTATGTCTGAAAACAACAAATACACAATCTTGAGTTTTCCAAATCCCTGAGATGTGTACATGATAATGTTGGTGCATTAGCCACGACATACAAACTGCAGAAGGATATGACTGAAATTTTCCAGTGACATGAAGAAGTTTCTTATCTACCTGAAACAAAAGCTGCACTTGTGATGATAGAATAAGTTGTGCAGTCTTTATCTCTAGATGTGGGTTGAAGACCAGCATAAGATTTTTTCCCCTTTGTTCTTTGCTAAGCTTTGTTAAGTTCAACTGGTTGAGCAGCCGTCCCATATTCAGAGGCTACTGGTCCTTAGACCCTTTGCTGCTTGTCTTCCACTGTCTCTGATCCCCTTTCTTGTGATATAAAGGCCACTAGAACCCAAAAACAACAACAACAGCAACAAAAACATGATGGATTGGTTGTGTGTCAGCATACTGTATGACAAAATGCAAACGAGGGTGTTTTTTTTTAAATTTAGAAACACGAATGCATCCATGGATTGTAAAAACATAAAATGGTAATGTTTTATTCAGTAAACTGGTCCTAGTATGCTTTTATAAACCACCAATGAAACATGTGAAATAAGTACATCCGATGTTTTAGATGTGCTTTGGTGGCTAAATCTATTTTTGTTTATTGCAAGTGGAGACAAAATTCTGCTAATGTGCCTGCAGTGTTTCAACCCCTGAACCTGAACTGAGTTTTGTTTTACTCCAACTGATCTTACATTTCAGAGATTTCATGAATAAACATGATGCTGATGGATGACATCATCCGTACTTTTCGAGATGTACTTTTCTTTGTCTTACATAATACTTCGTACAGTGACAGCATACAGTCGGGCATGCTAACCGTTATGATGCATAGTTGGAATTAAATTCATAATGACTGAATTATAATGAAGTCTTTATGCTAAAAGCAAGGTAAACGCTCAAAGGTACATTTTAATCAGCAAAGTCTCTCTTGGAGCAGTAGCCTCCCTCCCCTCCACCCTTGTCGCCACAGTCAGGCGAAGGTCAGGATGATTTAAAGAACATGAGGTCCGTTGTGTTATTCTAACCCTGGGCCCCCACTCCCCTTCCTTACTTCTGCCTTAAACCCAGCATCTGATTGTGGCCCTCCAGACCAGCAGTATCACTCTGTCCCCAGGGCAGCACAAGGACAACTACTGTTGTCTTTTCATCACAGTGTAAGCTGTTTAATCCAGCAGCCTCGTTTATTTAGACAAGAGATCTACAGGGGTTTGCCCAGTGGATGCTCCTGCCAGTTCCACTGCGGTTAGCGAGCTTTGGCTCCAGCTTACAAAAGACACAACACACAGACTTTGTCCTCTTGAATAAAAGGCGCTGCCTCCTTAAGCCAACACATCCACTCACTTCACCATTTTCTCAACTATTTGTACTGTAAATCCAATGCAACACGCTGGAGATTCAGACAGCAGAGAGGAACTCCACTTTTAAAAGCACCTGACCACTATTGTGTCTCCTCACAGCAAACAGATGAGGCAGATAGTAGATGAAGAAATTTGATGGTCCACTGATGTTTTGGAGCTGAAATTGTATCAGATTCACCTAAACTTAAAAGCTTGATTTTGAGATAACTCTTTAAATTTTTTTTTTTTTTTTACTCTAAATTAGAGCAAGATGAGACGCCATCCAAGGTTTGACTTCAGGAACGATTATTATGGGTAGGGTAACGCAATATTCCCACCCAGTTTAGGTATACATTAAAAAAAACGTTTAATTTGACCTATTTAATGTGGTCTTTTCTTAAAACCTCGCAAAGGGAAAAATTCCACTAAGAGAAAAAGTTTCTGAAAAGCAAAACCTCAATATGGAAACAATTTTTATTCTGTGTGAATGAGGCAGCTTTTACTGCGGAGAAATGAACATACACCTGTCAAAATGAATTAGGTCCCAATATTTCCACTCTAATATCAGTGACCCATTAAATTAATTTCATTTCTGCACTGTTTGAACTGTCTGCTTCGGGCTAGCAACTCAACCTCGCTTGTCTCCTTCGTTAAATTTAAGTGGTGAAGAAGACGACGGTTCACAGATACCAGTCTGCTACTGAAGCAGTGAGGGATGGAGGGAGCAGAGGTTCACCCGGACCCAGTTGCCCGATGATGATTAGAGTTGGACAGATGCCTCCTCCTGCCTGTCTCCTGCAACCCCTCCCCCTAACCTTCCACTCTCGAGGCCGTGGCGGCTGGACGATCAGCTCTGTGCAGCAGCCCACGGCTGTCTCAGTAATGGTTGTCTCCTGTTATTCTAACCATTAACATAATGGCAACATTAGTTCCAGGGCCACGCTTTCCTGCTCCCAGGGAACTATTGTTTAAAGGCACCAGCCAGAGTCCTTTTTGTAAGGCTCCTCCTGTGCCCATGAATCTGACTGAGCTTTGAAGACACACACAGGGGGGAGAGGGGGAACAGACTCCCTATTCATGAGCTTAATGTCACCATTGATTTGTTTTTATTTATCAAAGTTTGAGCCACATGTTAAACTTTGCGACTTGTTTGAATTGTGACAAATTACATAATGACTTCCTTGTAATTATGACTTTGTTATGTGGGAGTTTGCTATAATCTTTTCCTTTTTGTCACTCGCTCCAGCCATGTGTTCTCTAGGCTACAAAAATCCCCAAGAGTTCAGCTGATTTCTCACATGAGAGAGTGTTTATCTCTCTGTTTTCGTTGCAGTAAATCTTTGCTTAAAGGAAATCTGCTACAGTCTTTTAGGATCAGACTCTGAAAGCTAGATACACACTGCTGTAACTTATTCTGTGGCACATGGGGAATTGCTTCAGATGTTAGATTCACATTTGACTGGTTTGTTTGGGATTCTTCAACACTTTAAGCAAAATTTGCATCAGTTCACTGGGCAGAAGCCAGTTCTGGACTCACCTTGCCAGAGCAAGCAGAATCCCCTCAACAGGTGACTGAAACATCCGTTTGCCATGTCTCCTGCCTCCAGACGATTCATTCACAGAAACTGCTCAGAAACCAAACTTTGATCTGTGGGAAATCCAAATCAGAGGCTCCTGTCAACAAGAGATGATCATGTAGGGTAGCACCATGACCAAGAGCTCATAAATGAAGTGTTCAGTAATCCCCCAGAAGAAAGTCTCCACTTCAGCCAGCTGTTACTTTGTCCTCTCCTCTACCTCCACCTCCCAGTTTCCATAGTTTGACTTTTAAAAGCCCTTAGCTGAGACCACTCTTTCATGCAGCTTCTCCACTCTGTGCTTTTCTCAAGCTGACGAGACAGAGAGTAAATGCTCTTCCTTCCTTTCGTTGCCTCACTACTGTGCAGCACCGTAGCTGTGACTCCACTCAATGCATGCGCTGTGAGTGTGTGCATGCATGTCAGCAGGAGGATTTTTGTGTGTGCGCTCCTGTCTGGCTCTTATAGTTTTGAGCTGAGAGGAGGGAGTAGAACGAGAGATGGAGGGAGGGCAAAGATAGAGAACGTTTCAGTGTATATGTGGGTGTGGAGGAGGAGAAGGAGGAGGAGGAGGAGAAGTGTTTGAGCTTGAAACTTCTCCAAATGAAGGCTCTGAAGAGCTTTTAGAGCAAGGTGCAAAAGGGCAGCGGTGGGAAGGTGTTAACACTGCAGCCAAAACGCTGCGACACATCAGTAAAACATCTATTTTGCGTAATGATACGTTGTCAAGTTTTTAATGTTTTTGTTTGTGTTTACTCAGATTCCAGATCTTTAAGATATTTATCTCAGCTTCTTCCCTCCACCCAGCAACAAGGAGGTGAATGTTTTTTTTTTGTGCGTTTTTTTTTTTTTTTTTTTTGGCTTTCTTACATGTGCTGAACCAAATTAAACTAATATTCAGTTAATAACTGCAGGGCCCCGCAGTTACTTCCCCAGCTTGGAGGCAGGTTTGTTTGCTGTCTTGCTAGGGGAACTTGTGCTTGGTACGTTCAGTGCACTGACTCGTCTGGGTTGTGGTGGCTTTGTGAAAGAGCTGGTGGTGTGCAGAGGAATGCGCCTCCAGAGTAATGTTGTGTGCTCTTATGCTGGCTGGGAAGCGGTCTGTACATTCAGGGAACACCTGGATTTGTACAATAAATACTTCTGCCTGTATGTTCAAAATGTTTACCTGTAGTTTACAGCTACAGAAGATGTCACTTTTCATTTTACTGCTTAACTTGCCTGATACTGATCAGGTCTGCGGACGTGATGTCAAATGACGCTGCATCCGCAGTTTTGAAGACGGATGGTAAGAGAAAGCCTTGAAATATAGATGCTGAAAAGGATGGAAGAATGTGTGACACAAAATATGGATTATCAAATCATTTTATTTTAATTCCTGAACCACAATTATTCAAATTATTTTTGAATGTAAATCCAACTTTTGTTTGAACGTTTAACAGGTCCTTATCCAAACAGGCAAACTCTAAAATCATCCCACATACAGCTCTCACGACATATCTTCAGTGTAACCGTGAACTTTTCATGAGCGTCTCTGTGAGAACTTCGCATGAACTTTGAGATTTGTCGGATTTTTCCCTTTTAGTTGCATTCCACAGATGTTCCCATAAGTCTTCATCACAATGCACTTACTCTTCTCGACTAGTGGGTCGTACTTGAAATACTTCAATATTGGGCTGTGGCATTTTCAACCTGCTGCAACATCAGCCGTTTTTGTCTGCTGTGCATCTTCTTCTAGTTCAGGTGCTGCAGATTATAGCTGCTATACTGCCACCCTCTGGAGGAAAGGTTGAAGAACAGCAGCTTTCGCAGGACAGGCGTCTTGCGTCTAATCAAGGGAGAAAACGAAATGAAAACTAAAACTAAGCTGAATTTATCTATAATTCAGTTTAGGTTTAATTAGTTTTGCATTGTTCTTTGTAGTTTATATTTTGTTTTAGTGTTTTTCTTAATTTTCGTTTTTATTTTTTCATTTCAGTTTACTAAATTATTTTTTCAGTGCTAGTTTTAGTTTTAGTCTTAGTTTTAGTTAACTATAATAACCCTGTCTAGAGCAGCTTTTTCCTCCAGGCTAAACCCTGCCCACCAAAAAAACCGCCACCATATTTGTAAACTTTAAAACCATCTATTACTATGACTATGACTGAGCAGTCATGACCCTATGCTCAGTCACAGCATTGGTGCTTTCAGACATTGTTCTGGCTTTGGATCTGTCCAGGAGTCTCAAAACAAAACCCTAGTGCAGGGGTTACTCAAGGTGGTCCTACGAGAGTTGCAATCCTGCAGGTTTTTAATGTAACCCAGCTCCAACACACCTGACTCACATTAATAAGTCATTGTGCAGAACTTCATAGGATCATCTAATTCGAGTCAGGTGTGTTACACCAGGGTAACATTGAAAACCTGCAGGATTGCGGCTATCCTAAGACCAACTTGAGTAACCTGCTATAGTGGGAAGATTTTACACCACGGAAATAATTGTAGAATCAAAATGGCGGATTGTGTTGATTATCTCTGATTGTTCATCTTGTATGTTTGTCCTGTGTTCATATGAGGAAGACTTGGGGATTGGAGGCAATGTTTAATCAGTTTCTTTGGTTATGGCTGTGCTGAGTGAGTTTTGCACCCCCTTTAGGCATTTTCTGATTGATGACCCATCACGATTTCAGACTTTCTAAAGATGGACATGTAACACAACATCCAGTTCCACTATTCCTTCCTCACTTTCCGAAGCCTATAGATTATGTGGTCGGATGTTTGGATGAACCCAGCCTTTACCTGCTGTTGATGGTTTCCAAAGAACTAATTGAGAACCTATTTTTGAGGTTCTGAATACGCTGGCTGGGTCAAAATGAGGTTCTGGGAACAGAGCCCTGCCAGTGTGCAAGGCTAAACAATTGACTATATTTCAATCAGAAGCATTGGATAAAGGAATGGAGTATTTATAAAACACACCAATTATGTTTGTGAAAATAAATCAGGTATGGGGAAACACAAAGAAAAAACTGTAAGATAACAAACATGTTACAATTTTAGAATAAAAAAAAAAACAGCACTAAAACATAGCTTTCTTTTCTTTCAACCTGGACATTATTTCTAGGAGAATATACGTGCATTTACTCACTGGTAAAGATTCTGCATCACTTTGAGTCCTTGGTACGATATTACGTTAAGTCACCCTTTGGTGGACATCCAGTAAAAATGGCGGAGACAAGGCAGCCAATACATAACACATTATCTGCAGAAAAACTCCTTCATTTTATCAATGCCTCAAGTAGAATGAATGAACGAATGAGTACTCGTCCTGTGAGTTCAGAGTTTCGCAAATTGTGTTTTTATTGTTGTCTGGGTAGTGAACTGCTCCTCTCAGCTACGGAAGCGTGCATCGTGAACACACCGCCCGAAAAGTGTGTAGAACACCCTAAAAAATTAATGGAAAGCTAAATCTTGACTCACAGAACAGCATTACTCGTTCATTCGTTCATCCTACTAAAAGTATTGGCAAAAACCAAGGAGATTTGCTGCAGATAATGCCTTCGATAGTGACTCCCTCTTCTCCACCATTTTTACCGATGTGCGCCGAAGGGCAGGTCAACGTTATATCTTCCAAAGGACTCAAAGTGATGCAGAAACTTTACCAGTGAGTAAATGCACGTATACACTCCTATAAATAAGGTCCATGTTGAAAAAAAGAAAGTTATCCTTTAAAGTTATACCGTGTAACTTTTGACTCTGATATTAAGCCTAAAATGAGCAGTATTAGATGATTTTTCAGGCCAGTATACAGTGACTGACGCATGTCAGCACTCTGAGCAGGCTGCCCTCTGCAGAAACCAGACATCAAAACTTTGGAGAGGTGGGCTGTCATTGAAAGCCGTAAAGCAACTTCCTCCGTAAACACAAAAAGCTCTACTTGCGCAACTTTCTCTCATTACTAGAAGCTTAGTCATGGCGGAACAAAGTAAAAGGGTGAAAGTGATGTGTGAGCAGGCCAGAAAAAAACGAGGAAAAGGGATCACGGCAGATAAAAAACACGAGTGGACACCGGAAAAGAATTCAGTCGTTGGAGATTTCTGAAACAGCAGTGTGGAAGCAAAATCCACCTCTGTTTGCCACTGTATCATTAGACTGGTAAGTAAGTTTGGCTGTTGTGTAAACATATGAAAATGTGATGCTTTCCTTTTTTTTTTCAGTAAGCGTTTATTCAAAACAACGTCAATAAGAGCCTATAAGCTGCCGATAGTTTCCTGTTAGCGAAACGCGGCTAAAATTACTAAAGACCAAAGCTAACATGACTCCCTAAACATTTTGCGCAATTGTGGCTGGTTTGCAGCAATAAATGCGTTCTCTGTAATTCATATAAATATCAAAAAGTAACAGAAAGAGCAGCAGTTTGCTTGGTTTAGTTGTATGGTTTTCATACACTGTTCAGAAGGAAGCAGTGCTGTAAGCTGAGCTAATCCAGACGTTCTCATAACAAACGTGAGTTTTGCCAAAGTTACGCCTTCATTCAGTGCACAAAACTGCAACTTGGTTTTGTGGCCGGTTTTGATTGCGTATTTATCTTTGCATTGTACATTTGGGTGTGTGATGTTTCAGCTATGTAAACATATATAATTAGAAACAGAGGTGCATACCTCCGCCAGGGGCAAATCCTTCAATGGTGAAAAATCCTTTAGAAATTTCTTGAATCTTGATGGACTCGTTTATTTCAATATCCAAACACGGGAGAAGAGATTTAAATTTGCGTCATTGCCGTGAGGCCTGTGAGACATTGGCGCCGTTGCAGGTTTAGCGCTCCTAGTGGCCAAAAGTTACACGGTATAACTTTAAATCAAAATTATCCACATCCACATCCACAGTACAAGGTGAGTGGAAAAATCTGATTTATTTTTGCATGTAAAAACCCAAACTAAACAAAAAATAAGGTAATGTCTGCAGCAGCTGCAGACACGCATACACACACAATTTATGAACCTGCATCACACATCTTTAGAAAGGCTAATGCACACACAGACGCTCCAGTCACACCGATACAGAGGCTCAGCATATGCATGTGGTCTGATGGAACTGTTGACACTGTTGACCGCTGCGGAGCTAAAGAAGGATTTCAAAGCGCCTGCCAAGCGAGAGTTGGCAGCACATCTACGACGGGCGGGCTGACCTGAGCCCTGGCGCACAGTCAGGGGCTGCACACTCACCCAACAACATTACACACACATAGCTAATGGCCAGTGCAATTGGACTGAGTAATTTTACCACCAGTACTGTGTTTTATATGGCACATTTGGAATGCACCATCATGCTTATATTAACATTTTCGTGCCAATTGTCAGTCTGCCTAAACATTTTCTTCCTGAGTCGGTTTCTTCAAAGCTCTATAACAGTTTCTCATAGCCTTCACACCACAGTTTCATGGTCACCAAAGACTGTATCAACAGGTATCGAGGATAGTTCTGTGTTTTTACTATCTTCTTTCCACCATTACCTTCACAGTAACATGGCACTACCCAAGTTAATTGCAATGTATCAAAAATAAGCAACATGAGCAGCCAAAGTGAAAATTAATTTCTAAAGAGAATGAGGGCAACTAAACTTTTAAAAGCACTTACAGAAATGAATGTGTTTGAAGTGGTGACACATTAAATCACAAATTATTTTAGCTGGCCTTCTTTTATTCATTTAAAATGAAATAAAACTGAAACAAGATGTTGATACTGCAAATATGGACTAAACACAAAAAAATCTTTTAGGAGATATATACCCAGATAGCAAAAAGTGATTGAATCAATCAGCCTGAAAAATTGAATCAACACTGATGTCTGACATTGAAAGAAACATTGAAAGTGTTCGCTATGATCACATCGAAATAATGTTGAATTTTCAATCAGTTCTGACAATGAATCAGCATTGATTCAACTACATTGAGATCAACATTGAAAGAATGTTGATTTGCATCAACATTAAGTCAACGATACGTACATTTGCATTGTATTATACATTGAGACAATGTTACCATTTAAGGGCCATTTCAAAACTTTTTCTACCTCTTCATGTCTTTAATCTGCCACATTGAAAAATAATCACTTTTACATTTTTATGGTCAAACATCAAATAGAGTCAAATGATTGTTTTTGTTTTTTTTTTTAAATGAGGCATGACAAAAGCATACAAACGAAGGTTAAAACCCTAAAATGGCCGCTATACAGCAATGGTTCTCAACCTTTCAACACAAGACCCCACTTTACTGGAACATTTTTGAAGGACACCAGGGTATGTGTGTATGTATAAAAACCTAGACAATATGTGTAATCAACACTTTTGTGATGTATTTAAGCAGAAGAAGGCAACATAACTCTAAAACCATCTTTTTAAACATCTGGTATGCAATTGTCATGTTGCTAAGATTGATGATGTGAGAGCTCGTTTTAGCTTGTTGGCATGGCAATACAATCATCATTAAAAAAAAAGGCACAGAATGAAAGTAATGAAAAGATTTTAGGCAAGTTTGTTGTTTAGGAGCTGTTGGTCTGGAAACTCTGGCTGACACATCAGATTGTTTACAACCTCTCCTTCTGTGTCTTTCGCCACCAGACAACAAAAGTTGCCGCAAACTCCTTGAATGCTGAAAATGAGAAACAATAGCTCTCCTTGTCTGCTGGCTTCGTTTTCTTTTAACATTCTCATCCTTGCAGCCAGTTGTCACAGCTATTATTTGGGGGGAGCCTAATCTGATTGTTGATCAGTGCCGCTGGCTAAGTGCTAACTTGCTGTGACAGACCCCACAGAGAGCGAAGAGAAGGGAGGACAGACGCCACTGATCTCTGATCCCAGATCTGACAGCTGGCTCCCTTAGGAGGAAACTGCCTGGGGTATCAGCAGCTTTGATCCACTCAGGGTCCTCTCAGGAATGCACAAACACCCAACACACACTCACGTGTACGCACACTCTCATGTTTATGGAAACACTCACAATTTTTTAATCTTACTCTCACTCCGTTTTCTCTTTGCTGTTAATACAAAAGTCCCCCCACACACTTCTGGGCTTGGCCTGTTGGCACATGGCAGCAGGAACTGGCATGAGCTGCAGAAGAATACACAGCCAATGCAATTTTATAATCAAATAATTTCTCAATCTTGTAACTTATACCCCTCCACTGAGCGTGAGCTATAAACTGTGGTGGGCTATGTGTGTGGTGTCTGTTTGCTTGGGCATGTATCCCGCAACTCACACACACACACACACACATGCTGTCTATTTGAGTAATAACATCTATGTTCACGTGGACTACTGTACGTATTCACGCATAACTTCGGGGTGCATACATTCATGCTGGTGCAAAGCATCAGCGCCCTCAGTGGGACTGCAAGTTGATGTGCATTAGACAACATTCTGCTCATCTCCTTTCTTCATGCTCTCTTTCTGAACTCTTTTAAATCCACGAAAAGAATGAACAGACAAGATAAAAGAGGAGAACATGATTCACAAAACTTAGACTGTGACTTAGATTGTAGCCAGCTCAGAAAGCCCCCTGTTCTGCTTAAAATGTGCTCTCTTAATTTAGCGTTGCTTCACAAGGTTGGGCAAAGCATCTTCCATGGCATTTCCGCTGATGATGATGTGTGATACTGTGCATAAGTAACACATTGTAAGAAAAAGCCTTTATGCTCCATAAGCATGGCAATCGTTGGTCAATGGGTAATTTAAAACTTTCTTTTGTCCATACGCACACCAGGAAAGCAGCATTGATAATGTAACCAACAATTTGCTGCTGTATTTATGAGCAAATACAGAGAGGTAGTGGTACATTGATTTGCCACATGATTTGCATGATTATCAAAAAATAAACAGTTCTGGTAAAAGTTTCATTATCTGAATCGCCAAATAATTTTTATGTCATAATGCCTTAGCCAAATAAGGGGTAAAAAAAAAAAAAAAACTATATAATTTATGCAGCCTCTTTTCTGTCAAATGCAAAATCAGCAGAAAATAGAGTAAACTTGGTGAATGAAATACAAAATAGACAAAAACTGTGCTACCAGTGTCAGAAACCTTTAATATAGTTGTACATAGGTTTGATACAGAATATAAAGATAAAGCGGCACAACCGCATCCTTATCTAATGAAGAAGCTACTGTTGCTCTGTTTGTGTTGTAATCTGAGCTGTTCTGTTCTTTGGTATGTTTCAGTAGATGGTCCAACTTCATGCCTTTCTGGATGAGTCCATGCTGTGCAGTTCAGACTGGGTGAGTTTCCAGATTTTCCTTCTCTGACTAAACCAAGGTCTTTAGTTGCAGAGCTTCACACAAAGAGATTGATATGACCGGAGTGAATGTTACTTTGATTTTCTAAAGAAACAGATCTGTGAGGCTGCATCAAAGACTTGTTTTCTGAAGTCCTGGACTGCATTCTTAGATAAAGGCAATATTTCTAACTGCTGTCATCCAACACCAGCATGTTTTATGTTTACCACTGCATACAAGTAGGATTAATATGTACAGATGTGACAACATCACATTTTAAAGAATGAAAACTCCAAATGTAATTCCCTTTTCAATTATGCAAAAGGTAAATATCCCAGATACACCAGGGCTCTCTTTGTGAGCATGTCTGACAGAAACTATGCATAACATTCATGTAAACATGAGCAGTAACTGTAACTTTGACTAATAATGATTTCATTTGAAAATGACCGAAGAGGGTACTAGTTTGGAAAACTTCAGAGGCAAATCTTTATTGTTGCGTGGATTCTTTTTGGATGAACTGGTTAAATACAGGTCCTATGATGCAACGTTTTCTTCTGTTTGGTGGTGTTTTAAGGTGTCTTTGTTTGTGTTTGAAGACAGATATAAGGCTTCCTTCATGACTCATAGCCACACACATGCTAAACCCACTGCAGATAGGAGCATGCTCATTAATCATCACACATTCATATCCCTCCCTCTTATCTGCACAGATGCATAACCCCAAACATGCAGCAAGGGGAAGACAGACACCCTCATCTTTTGCATGTTATTCTTTACCTTTGTCCATGTACCTTAGCTGCACCAGCGGCAGTTTTTTTTTTTTTTTTCAAGCTTTCACCCAGAGCTAAACACCACACATCACACTCAGGAACTTGGGTCTGTTAATGGTGCTGGGTGGTGTAACCAGGTGAAGCCTGAGATACTGTGATGTTTTGATGTTTTATAAACGTACTGATGAGTAGATAGGCCCATGTTTGCGTCTGATGTTGTAATCCTGCCCTGCTGCAGATGTCTAAACACGTTACAGTGTAATCAAAAGGAGGAATGTCATAATGTCTGCTATCGCCACCGCAGCCTCGAAGCACTAAAACACTCTCACGAAGCAGAGAAAGATCTCACCCTGCTTCCAGTTTGTGATTAAAAGCAGTGAAGATGGGGGTAAACGCTTGTGGCATATCTGTTCTTTGAGCTCCAGTTTGTAACATAGAGTGTAATCTAATAGCAGAAATTCATGGAAATATCAATAGCTATGTTTTTATTCATGTTATAAAAACTAAGGAGGTATGATAAAATGTAGCCACTTGTGTACAGTAGCTGATAATTGTTATTTTGTCAGCTGCATTGGCAAAACAATAGTTATCAGCTGCTGCTGTTGACTCAACTGTTTAAGTGAGAGCTCAGACAAAGAAAAAGAAAGATGCAAAGTTGGAAGCCTAAACCCAGAGTTGGTTTATAGACACAAACATTTCAATGCTTTTACCACCAAGCTGTCAAAGATGTTCGGGTCATTCAGAATTTGCTATTTCGATGCCACTGCTTAGGCATCCTTTTGCCTCTTGACATCCCAAGTGCCCATTTACAAGACTGTTTTTCTTTGTAAATATAATATACAAATGAATGGACTTGGCTACCATTGGTCAATTAATATAAGTTTATGACCTTTCACCTGATGTGACCCAAAACATAACTCTGCTGTAAACTGTGGTGTTGCAAATCAACAATCAGAATCAGAAATCCTTTACATACAATAAAGAATATTTCACAGTACAAGGAATTTGTTGTGGTGTCAGGTGCAAAACAAAGCAAAAGGTCAAAAAAAGTGCAAACAAACTGATACTCAGCAACAACACATCCATGACATGAACTTTGAAATAAAAGAAAACCTTTGGAAAGTACACACACCATTTTTTTCAGTTATTAATTTTCTGGCATGGTTCACATAACAATTAAAAAAAAAAAATTCAACCATTCATAAATTTCCAAGCATGGGACACAAGGGCAACTTACTGTATAAGAACAGTTCTGAGTTATGTTCGGTTAATAGCACAATAGACATGTTTGTATATTTTATGACTTTTGCTACTTCCTGGTGAGATTTACACCAAAGTTGCATAATAAGGATTGTAAAAAAAAGGATGTGGCCAAAATACATTGTCGTCACAATGTGACGCTCACGCTTCACGCCTTCAACTTGACTCATCACCAGGCCTCTGCAAAGCTGCATGACAAGTGCATGAGGTAATTCAGGTGACGTTGGGGAAGGAATGCATCTAGCTTTTGCAGGATAGCGGCTCTCGAGGAATGGACTTGGACACAGAGTCGTTGTCCATCACCCAGAGGGTTGGGAGATCGATTCCATGTTTCCCCAGGCAACATGCCGACAACCAAACAACATGAAAGAATGTAGGTTATGTCAAAATGGAAAAAAAACAACTATGGATCGCATACATAAACTGAATGGATATTAAAAAGTAAATATAGTCCGTATTTTTATGCATGCACGAACGACCTACAGGGGTGTGATTTTTTTTTGGAGGACTTGTTGACTTAACATTGTACAATCTAACGTGTTAGTAGCATGTAATTTGAAGCAGTTACGTGTGGTAAGGCTTCAAGGTTGTTTGCGCTCATTTCACGTATTTTTGTGAGATCAGGTTTGGAGTCACAGAAGAGTGACAGATTACCCAGCTTATGAGGAAAAGTTCACATACAACTCAATCATTCTTGGCAGAAACATTTTTTGGTATTTGGAAAGTGAAAAGTTACCTCTGGAAATATCACCATACTGTATCTGAGTACACATTTTGGGGGGATTTATATATATATATAAATATATTTTTATATATATTTACAGTAAATGTAAACTATCAGTCAAAAGTTTTAGAACACCCCCATCTTTTCAGTTCTTTATGGAATGATAGATGGAGTAAGGAATCAAGAAAAGTTGGGAGAGCTCTGGGAAATGATAGCACCACTTTTCAAGGTTTGATCAACAGATGTAGTTGCAGAGCAGATTTAAATTATTGACTCTTTTTTTCTGCCAGAAAAGGACCTTTTGTATAATTCTCAAATGCATATTATTTTTCAATGCAAGGAGACTTTATCCATTTTGATATCTGGCAGCTCATCATTTACCTTTTGCATCTTTATTGGGCTGAATTGCTTAAATATCAACAACAACAACAACAAAATGGTGTTCTAAAACTTTTGACCAGTAATGTGTATCCAACAGTTGCTTAGTCTTTTGTTTACTTTTGGATTTCCTGAGGGAAATATCTTTAATTTGTTAAATGCTCCTATTAAAGTTCATTTCTG